>JAPZDX010000001.1:2294686-2304749 GCA_029783625.1 Naso annulatus | reverse complement strand
TGATTTTTAAATACCATGAATGGAAAGCATAAGAAACATCCAGATCTGGATGTTTCTTATGCTTTCCATTCATATTGGGGTTATTTCAAGCAAAAAAGAAAAAGATGCGATTAATCGCGATTAACTCAGGAAATTTTGAGATAAATCGCGATTAAAAATTTTAATCGTTTAACAGCTCTAGAAAATACATAATTTTGGACTCTCAATCATGCTTTCTTATCATTTTACTATAGAAATAAACATTACAACAAGCATACATACATCGATTCTGTGTCGCCTCGTCCCTGCTGCTCATTTTCCAGCTGGGAGCGCTGTTCTCCACAAGTCACAGGCTCCCCATGACTACACTGACATGAGAAAACACTGATTTACGTTTCACTCGTGCATTTCTTTTATCAAATTACTAGAGAGTATGTAAAAATTTTACAACAAACTTACGGTAGTTGGGATGCGCGGGATGGCGGCTCGTCCTCCTCCCTATCACTCCAGCTACTTCAGTCGGAAGACAGATTTTCCTCCTCTACCTCTCCGTCCCTCTTTTTAGCTTCATCCAACGCATCCAACTCGAAGAAGTAGTCAAACGCCTGGCGAATATTCATTGTCCGGTTTCGATCCATGGTCAAAGAAAATCTACTTTCAAACAAATTCTCCGTGTTCTCTGCAGCAAATTCTTCTGTGTGTTTCTGATCAGTATCCAAAATGGCACATCCACATAGCAACCAACTGGCGCGTCTTGTGCATGGCTTTTCTGGTTTGCTTACATAAATTACGTCACCAAGGAAATACTTCTGGGTTCAAAGATCATGTGACTCGTTTCTATGAGCAACAGTAAAAGAAAAACGGCATAGTTTTTCGAGTTTTACACTTTTTGCACTGCTACTGCTACTTACCGGTTGCAATAAAATTCATGTGTTTTAAAATTAATTATAATTTTGATTCAACAACACATAGGAGGACTGAAAAACACATTTTGTGACCCCTGGAGATTTGATCCACACCCAGATGTCCATATAAGGAGCTGTTTATTCTCCCCATGCCAATTTATCAACATTGTTCATGCGGCACAGATCCGTGCCGCTGGAGTTTTAGTCCTGCCCTTTTACCTCCGGTAAATGGAACCTTAAGTCTGAAGAGACAAATTAATTTTTTGATCTGGTTTAAACTGTGTCCTCAGTCTCAAATATAATGTTTGTTTCTTTAAAAGATCATTTTTCAAATCAATAAAGTTGTAGTTGGTCAGGAAGATAGTTATGTACCACCTAGTTTTTGTGAGCCCACTCAGTTAACTTTGTTTTCTTCTCACACAATAGACGTCACCAATGCTAACATGGCTGTAACTTTCTTTCATTCCTTCAGAATGAACAAACAACATTTGCCAGATACTTTGTTATAATTAATCTCCTCTAAATGAGGGGATTGAGAGTCAAAAGTTGAAGGTGTACAAGAAGCACCTCCGCTGCAGATGCCAAGTTATTGGCTGCTTGAAAGAAACAGAATGCGATGAAAGATAAAAATCCAGAACAAAGAGCAGCCAATTCCTAGCCATGTCTGGACACAGTTTTACACCAATGTCTAAAATCATTAAATGCCTCTCACAAAAAAAAAAGGAAGAAGAAGAAAAAACCAACAAACCCTGAGATTTCAGCTTTAAAAAACTTCTCCACTCCACAAGCATGAAATAAGTTGCATATGCTTCAGGTGAAAATATAGTTAGCGAGCTATAGTAAGCTTTGTTCATTTTTCCTGTGTCCCATTAATCTTTGCTAATGCTAATATTAAGCTAATTTCGCCATGTGTGCTTACTTGCACATGGGCTGTCAGGGCCTCCGATTCGACCTGCTGAAGAAGAAGCACGACTTCCTTTAGCTCATCTCTGAAAAAACAAATTTTAGAAACTTCCCTTTATTAATCTTTGTTTTAAAAAGTGCTTTGTAAAGTTTCTGTCACAGTGTTTTGTCCTGAAAAATGCATAGGAGGTTCTTTTTGCTGTCACGGTTAGCTCTTTGAAAGATTTTTATACATTTGTATAATTCTGTCAGCCATTGTGTGATGTTTTCCATTTTTCCATTGAAATGGTTTGTCTGTAGCTGGTTTACATACCATGCACTTATGTATGTCACATCAGAATCAATCTTCCTACATGACACAAATCTTACTCTGGAAGCACAATGTGTTGAATGAAAAAGCATATTGGGATTGTTACAAATGCTCAAGCACTGGAAAATACAGAAAAATTCCAGAGAGCTAGAGACGAAGAGAGAAAGAGAGAGAGAGAGAGAGAGAGAGAGAGAGAGAGAGGTCTCTGACAGTCCAGGCAACCAGGCAAGTTAAAACAGACACACATAATAGGATATTAAACTTTAACTACCCCATATTCATTCCAATCATCCAGGAGAGAAATGGCCAAAACTTCAGGCTCCAAATTTCATTTGTGTCTCATTGGAAAGGTTGAATTTATGAGGCCTTTTTGTTAACAGAGAGGTATGTGCTGGATTAAAAAGTTCTCCAGGCCTCCAGCCTCTCTCTCTCTTAGTGACATATGTCTTCATTTGTGAAGACTCAGCTTGTGCCAGGGTGGAACTTTCATTGGCAAAAGCCCGTTTCCCCCAGGAGAACTGTTAAGCAGTGCACAGGAAATAAAAAGGAATGCCAAGTTACTTCCTAATGTTGTGAGTGATTTCATTACCTCAGACACTGGACTAATTTAGGGCAGGCAAAGCAATGGGATTTCAACATGCAAAACACTAGACACTCACCCACCAGCACTCTGCATAACTCTGAACTCTTACAAAACTGCATTCATAAATGAAAACAAATGAGGACGTGGAACTGCAGAGAGGTACAATGGAAAATACACTTAACTGCCTCACGTCCTGCAGGCAACTTCTTTTAAACCCTGCTGAAAGGGTGAGGAGATTTTAAAAAAGGCATTGGAGCTTAGCTCTCCTGTACATGGGTAATCCTGTCCACATGGGCACAAGTAGTTTATTTGTACAAATAACTACTGTCCAAATGAAAACAGAACAATTGTCAAGAACTATCAAGACTGTGCCAAACTAACTGACAGATGGTAATATAACCTTAACCCCGAAGACATACTTCCCAATCAGAAGCCTGGAGAAAAGCTAAGGACCAGATCCACAAAAGGATTGAGCTACTAACCACTAAACCTGTGCAAATGAGAGAAAAAATTGCATGCAATCCACAAAGCATGAGCAGAGGGTGAAATGCATGCAAACTGCACCGCCACCCCTAGCTGCGCCTGTCCCATTTGCATGCATGTAAGTTAGGGAATATCCCAAAATTTGGCACAAAATTGCCCCCTTCTTATGCAAACAAACCTCGCTGCAAATACTACCTAATTCACAAAGACCAGCTCTAATTGCCACAGGCAGTTACAGCGGTGCTATTTAATGCCAGTGAGACCCATGTATTCAATTGGCGCAATTTTTCTCCCTCACGCTCTCTTTTTGTTTAAAAGGTTGTGAGCTTTGAATGATATTAAATTGATATTGAACAATATTTTGGTCAGAATCTACAGCTGGGGGGGAATCAAATGGGTTGTGAGTTTATATCGGATATTGAAATAAAACAGTTCGGATGGAGCTCATGATCCAAATCTAAAGGCTGCCTTATTGCAAACAACTTCACATACAAACCTGCGATCTGTCCGTAACAGCGGATCTGTGAGGATGTGAAAGAGAATAAAGAACATTACCGTCAAATCCTGGACGATCCTCTAAATGAAGCAAACACTGCACCGTGTGTAAAAGTGCACAGACTTTTTTTTAATTTTGAAGCCACAAGCTGCAACATACAGCCAACTGCGAGCAACAAATGAAACTGATGCTTTCTGCAAAATCTTGTGCTCTCTGCAGTTTTCATTATGAACCAGTCTGTGTTCTGAAATATAAAGGAAGGACTGAAACAGTGAAACAGACTGTGCGTGCTAATTCTGCACAAATCATGGTGCTATCCGTTCTTTGTGGATCTGACCTTACGTTTGTAGGCTACCTGCTAATAAAGGTCGACCCTTATCCTTCTCCTGCAACGTGGTCGGAAATGTGCTGTATATGTGTTGGATTATGTAGTGACCTGCATAGTGCATTCTAACATCACTGTTCCTCAATAAAGAATAAAGGGGAACTGTAGATTAATATTAATAGTAATGTTAGCAATGTTAGCATTGGCAATATGTAAACAAAAGAGATAATTTCATGCAATCTGTCCTTTTTTAGGCCAAAAACTGTTTTCCCAAGTCAAAAACTGCAAATGTAGTTTCTGAATATCTTCACCGTGGCCAGAGTTTTAAAAAATAACCAGGCACAGGTGGACGACGGACAACGGGGACTATGAGAGCAAGAGAGGAAAAAGAGGTGGAGAAATGAGATCCCACCGTTGGGCAGATGTGAAGCTTAGATGATCCTGTGATGAGCGCTGCGCTTGTCAGGATGGCGAGGTCGTCGCCAGCCAAGATCTCTCTCCTCTTAACTAACCTGCATCTTGACAAGGCAATCAAGTCCCTCCCCAAGTGTAATTAAATGATAAGTTCATATTTGAGGGACAATTGTGAGATGGCCCATCGGAGAGCGCTGTCACGGCGAGCTGCTGGCATGACGAATACCCTTATTAGCAGCCACACTGCACCCTGTCAGGAAGAGGGCTGACCGCGTGCGTGAGAGCGTGTGTGTGTGAGAGGAAGTGAATGAGGTAGCGTTAAACATGCACACACACAAGAGCTTATGTGGACACATTTACACATTACACTGAGGCAGAATAGACACTCACATGCACAAACACACTCTCGC
This sequence comes from Naso annulatus, assembly GCA_029783625.1. Lineage (NCBI taxonomy): Eukaryota > Metazoa > Chordata > Actinopteri > Acanthuriformes > Acanthuridae > Naso > Naso annulatus. The sequence goes on along the minus strand of JAPZDX010000001.1, from coordinate 2,299,941 downwards.
CACAGCCGCCGGTGATTGTTTAAGATATGGCTACAAAGGGCAGGTGGAGGTAAAGGGGACATGAACTCCAGCGTGTCAGCACAACATGCATCTCCCTGTAAATCAATGAGAGATGATGTGAGCTCTGTGTCCCAGCTGTTTGATATGCAAAGGGCTTTTCTATGCAAATTTGTCTCGACAGCTTTAGACACAGAGCAGGAGAGTGGCATGAAGGCCCAGGTGTACTGAGGGGAGAAGGATAAAAAATGAAGAAAAATCCCCACCGAATGACAAATAGCCGATTTGGACAAGCGGTTTGTTTAAGCACCTTTGATATTTGCTCCCCCACTTGTCCCTTTTTCGTCCTTCCTTTCACCCTAATGCCGGGATCATCTCTCAAAACGTCACAGAAAAAAGGTGCTTGGCAAACACAATGTACCTTTAGCTATTATGAAAGGGTGAGCAAACATCACACTATTCACAAAATGTCTTCATCAAAAGAAGCTCCCCAGATAGCGTTTTGTGTTCTATTTTCTCTGTTGCTGTCTGTGTGTAAGATATATCCCCTCCCTTTCCTTTCATGGGGTGGATCTTGAAGTGTGTTCTCGCTTTAATCCTGTGTGTGCGGCTCGGTGTAGCGCAGGCCTGCTCTCGGCATGACTCCCATTGTGGCGTTCGCTCATTGTGTCTGTGGAATAAAGCTGCCTCTGTTGTCTAGCCAGCTTCCTGCTTCAAACACTGCATGGCTGCTTGGTGGAGATCTCCTTCCCCCCTTCCTCCCCTCTTCTCCATCTCTCTCTGTCTTTGTGTCATTCACGTTCTCATCTCAATTGTTTACCTCTGTCCTTTCGCTCTGTCTCGCTTCTTCTTGTTTCTGTAACTGCCCCTCCTTTCTTCCCCTCTTAAGATAATAAACTCAAGCTGTACAGTGTGAGGGATATGGGAGGAGGACGACGGGAGGGGGGATTTTACAAGAGAGGAGTGGGTAAAGAGGTGAGGGGATGAAATGACACCAGCAGCCAAAGCAAACCAAAGACCAAAGAGGGGGAAATGAACTGACACATACGGCTCAGAAGCATGACTCACTTTTCATGATTGCTTTTCAATGTCTGAGTCATTTTTGAGCTGCCGCTTGAGCTAATATACAACCGCTAATGTTCAAATGGGGAATAGCTGAAACTGAACCAAATGAGAGCATGTAACCCACACCAATATAAACTTGGAAAGAGTGGCAAACTCTTGAAAATTCTCCACAGGTGATACTTTTCTCTGCCCATGATCTCTTACAGCAAACCAACCGGCACGGCAGAAAGAAGAATCTACTTCAGATTTCAGGTTAATAAATCATAGAGGAGAGGCTTGTTAAATTGAACTTTATATAACTTCTGTATAAAGGTCAGTGCTCTCTTTTTTGGAGGTAATTTAAAGATTAAAGGAGTCAGTGTTTCCATCACACACACATACACACACATTTGGGTGGGCATATACGCACGCACATCTATGAATACGCACATGTACCTTTCGCAGAAAGCTCGAGACCTTTGGTGAGAAGGGGCTCTAGGTGAGACTTTTTAATCATTTCTTCGCCCATGCAAACTAATCTGAGTGCCATTTACACGTACCTGAGCAGAGAAAAACTCAATTTCCCGTAGCAGCTAATGACTGAATCTGCATTCTTTCCTTTTAATTGAGACCTTGTTTGACAGATTAGAATGCCATTAAAAGGAGCACATGCTGAGAACTTGCCAGAAAATTTCTCGGACTAGGAGTGGCCTATCAGTAGCTAACTTGATGGAAACTTTGACTTGCTTTGACGTAACTGATTTTGATGTTGTACCCAACAGGAAGTCCAAAGTACCAAACTTCTGTCCAGCCCACTCTGAATCATATAAAATTTAGTAAAGTTCAAGTGAAACTAGACAACTTTCTTGGCTTAACTTTGACATCATGATGTATAACCCTATTGAAAAAAGACACCATTCGCTGATAAATTGGTCTCCAATGAGCCCTGTTTTTACCATAATTTGTTCTTTGAGGGTTTTGCAGAAAAATGAAAAATCAGTTATACTCTCTGCAGTCTTTGTCCTAATTCACGTAGCAACAAGTGATGTCAGTATGAGCTGATTAGCTCACAGTGCTCTGACTCGCCTCTGCAAACAACAGAGTGTCTGCACCGTCAGTTGGCTCGAGCTGAGACGGACCGGTTTACTCTGCTGAAACTTTCCCTGCAACTGTGCTCATCTCGGTTCAAACTGGACTTAAAAAAGAGAGAGACAGCAAATGAAATGAAATGCAAGCCGACGCAAACGGCTGCAGCGGAGTTGCTTCCCAAGGAGTCTTATACTACAGTTAACGTCAGCTGGTTAGCTCATTTGCAAAGGTTACCAACAGCAGCTTCAACTGTTGATTGCATTTTTTTTTCAATTATTGATACTAGCAATTGCTTAGCTCAGAGAAAGACACGACTGAAAACACAGTATGAGCATGAAAGAAGGAAGCGATATAGCCCTGAAGCAGGACTGTCATTGAGCCTACTCCCTGCTGTACTGTTATCACAGCCCCATCACTATGAGAATAATGTTGAAAATAAAAAGTCACTGGTGTAAAAGCACAGTGAAGGGTCACGGAGGCCAGACACTGGCCAGTGTTATTTTAGAATGGCCAGTTAAATGATTATTGAAAGGAAGCCCTCATTTTAGCAACGTCTGTCTGAAGCCAAGTCAGACAGGTCATCTAAAGAAATAAAATATTGCAGTCAGAAACACTTACGTCAAGGAACTGAGTATTTATACCAAATGGTTATACACTTAAGTTTGGCTGAAATGGCTCTGCTGTTAAGGGAGCTTTCAATGAGTCAGAACAGTGATGAGGATTCAGCAGAGGGAGCAACTCTCCCAAATAAACAGATTTAATCATCTAATCTTAGTGAAATCAACAACGTGAAATATCACATAAGCCTAACAGCTGTGAATGCGGCAGAATATTTTGCAAACAACTCATATCAATAAGGCCGTACAAGTGCACTGTCTGAACTGCTGCTAAGCTTCATTTCAGTCAGAGACACACCAAGATTTTGAAATGAAAAAAAAAGTTATACTTTGTTGAAAAGACTGTTTGAGGGAGTTCTTGAGGAAACTGAGCAGTGAAAAGGATGGAGTTAGCTATTCCTCCTAATGTATTGCTTCCTGCTTAAGAAATATTAGCAAGGAGCATTTTAACCACCAGGATAGTCTCACAATACCACACAATCAGAGATCTCCGCCTGCCAATCGTCTGGGGACGTCATAATGCAAGGCAGTTGCTGGGCCGGCGGTGAGAATTGCTGCTAACAAAGTAACGCCCCTTACATTTTTAAAAAGGAGATGCCTTCCCGGAAATAGTGTGCTCCGCCTTTTCTCCCATATAGCGAGTCATTTGGTAACACGGAGAAAACTCTTTAAAACATTAAAATGGATGCCCAGAGCAATGATAGATTATTTGATTGCTCCCCATCAGCTTTGCTACATCCAGAACGTCGCAAAAGCGTGAGACAGCTCCCATTACAACATTACCGCTTTGGGTAGTCCGTCTCCCGGTACAACTCTGTAATGTCCTCTAAAGTCAGTGTACAGTCCGATATATATATAGCCGGGCGGATGAATCATGTCCAAATGAAATATTATGTTTGTTTTAGCCCGTTGAAAATGTTTCGCTGCAAACGTGGCAATTCAACGGACTTTGAAGGAGTTTTCTTTGGTGACGGCGACTGAGCCATCCCATAGTACACATGTTGCTGGTCGGACAGTGTTTACAAGCACAAGACTTCAGCAAGTCACTGCCCCCAGTATGAAGGACCGCCCTAAAAACTTAGGATTGGTTCTGCAATACAAGGTGTTTTTTTTTTTTTTTAATCTGTAATTGTCTCCACCCAGTCAAGCAACGAAAGCTGGGGGCAAGTCATCAGTATCTAGTTAAGCGAAGCGTCTAGAGACTGACTTGTCAGTCTACCACCTGGACAACAAAGATAGCGCAATTCACAAATTCGAATCTATGCAACACGGTTGTTGCAATAAATAAAGCCTATCTTTTGAAAAGTGTCAAAGAAATAAACGTCCTTAAGGTATGAGAAGCAACAAAAATTTTGAAATTTCTTTTGAGTGCTTGCATAGCCCAACTGATCAGATATATGAAAAGTAGCTCACTTTGTTCATGCTTTGATAAACATATGGCAACAAATTAAAGCCACATTTTCAGTGCATGATACTGCTCAGCTAAACTGTGCTGGCTTTTTTTCCAGGTGATGTTCTCTACTTCTACAGCTGATCGACGAAGCCATGCTGTGCCCCTTTACATTTACAGCAGTTAGGAAACAAGTGGCTTCTCTCTGGTCATGAAAAACAGCAACCTTTATTCCCTGACAAACTGTTACTTATTGCTGCTAAACGAACAGGTTCAATGCTAACCTTTTCCTCTGCTCCATTCACATTTACTGTCACTCCCTGCTTACTCTCTCACACTCACTTACCGACACACTTACTAGACTCTTGTAACAGAGGATATCAAAAGGATAGTGGACGTTGTCACCGTTTCGTATTTTACCTCGATTATCTAGGTTTAGTGTTGAGTAGTGCAATTGTAAGAGGTCCATAAAATAATGAAATATATATTTTAAAAAGATCCTTTGACCCTTACAGACATAAAGGCCCAATCCCAATGTCCCCCCTAAAGATTTAAGCCCTGAGCCCTCACTGACTTTGCTGACATCACTTCCTGAGTGTTTAAGTGAGAGAGGCTGAGGGGCTCGAAATGGTATAAATAGGAATGGGACAGCATTTTGCAACATTTCACGTGACCTTGATGACGCTGAAGCGTTTCATACCATTGTGGGTTTTTAACATAGCTTATGTTTGGACTCAAGGTGATCTAAAATTACATTACTTTACATTTTCAATTAGTAATTAGTGACTATATCGGAATACTTGCAGAGGCTCTCCAAACCCTGTTAAATACTCATTTAACATTTCTGTGTCCAATAAAATGTGCCTCATGTTCTGTTCTCAGCTGAATGAATCCCAGTGTTTGTTTTTTACTCGCTGTGTTAAAAACAAAAAAACAAAAAAACAAAACAAAAAAAAGAAGCAACGTTGTTCGAATCATTGTTTGCATTGCCAGTAGTCTAAGCTGTGTTTTACTTACATATGGCCTAAATCCGTCTTTCTTAAGGGGTCATTTGATTCTTACAGAGACAGCTTTTTTTAATGGCATATGCGTTGTCTTTTGTTACATGTATGTTTTAT
>JAPZDX010000001.1:2260182-2274519 GCA_029783625.1 Naso annulatus | reverse complement strand
AGCTGTTGAGACCAGAGTTATTACGCCTGTAAAAAATAGTTCCTTTCAAGTGCTGCCTGAGTATTAGAAAGAGGAAGGATTTTGATACAGACGTTCTTTGTTGTAACACATTTTCAGGTACTTTCTGTAACATGTATGTAAACAAAGACAATATGTCATAGAAAAAGCTATTTTGTGGGAAATGCGAGGGGTTTATGTAACCTGTGTGGCCCATTTGGACCACAGACAATGAGATGTAGTAGCACAGGCAACAGTAGTAGTAACAGTTCTCAAACTTGTTGTAAATATCTTCATTTCCTGCCGGATTCAATGTGACGCCAAAAGCAAGGTAGGTTTCATCATACTTCCTTGATTTGTTTTTTGGTTGATTACTGCCAGTGAACGTGATTGTCTCCAGAGCGTCGCCTGTTTTTCTTTTTTGGCTCTGTCAAATATCTTCCCTTCCCTGCCTTTCATTCAAACTAAATGCATAACTTGCAAATATGAAAGAACCTCTGTAATGATCAATATGTTATCATCAATACTTGTTAAATATTGCAGTTTGGTTAGGTTTAGGCAACAGGACTACTTGGTTAGCCTTATGGAAAATAAATATTGGGTTAGCTTCAAGAAGAGTTCTACACATTATTAGCTTTAGAAAAAGATTATTGTTTGGCTTTTTGAAGTTTCACTTTCAGTTGCTGTATCCATCTGCACTCACCTGCTTGTCAGTTGAGTAGAGGGTATCTTCTGTGTCTGCACAAGATTTTAGGGGACGTGAAAAAGCGTCAGTGTTGAGCATGTGGAAATTGAGCAAGGGCTCTGTTCACAGCTCTGTAAAACGCATGATAATGATGCATGCCCACCACACATCAAGGAATCTTGAGTTAATGTGAGTCACAAGTCACAAAATGTCTAGGGTACGTACACTGGTGTGGGGGTTTTGAATAAAGGGAGTTAAGGGTCTTATTGTGTATAATGTCGATTCGATTGAGATAGGTATGATAAATGAAAAAGTAATAAAAACAAAGATGAGACAGTGAACACTGTAAAAGATAATGAGTTGGAGGAGAATCAAATTAAGAGCTGTTTTTAAATCATTTCTGGCATCTTTTATGTGCTCCAGTATGTTGTATTTTCACTCTCTTTTTTATTTGCTTTTTGTATGCTGCAGCTTAACTGTGTTTCTGAGCCATTAACAACAATGGGAACAGATAAAAAAAACAACATTATGTTCTGTTAGATGACACGTGAGTCAAACAGAGAAGAAGGAATTAGTTAGGCATGAACTTGAATGCCACAAACTTCATTTTTGGATGTTGAGCTTCAGTTTTTGTCAGAGTCAGAAAAAAGGAACACAGGCTGCCCTACGTCTGTTTTCATATGCTGGTGTAAATCTGGTTATTGAGTGTTAGCCAAACGTGTTCAGAGAAATGCATCATGGAGCAAACAAACGTGTGCTCAAGCATTCATCATTCTGCATTTAAAAAAAGGACCAGACATTTCCTTTTTTGCTATTCATGTGAGTGCCATCCACTTCATATTTTGATTGACAAACAGACGCACCATCAGACAGGTCAAGCTAACCAGTGTGTAAAGCGGCTGCTGCCTCCAGCATAGTGTGTGTGGAGTAGGAGGCAGTCTGACAGGCAGTGAGCAGAGTCTCCTGCACACAGAGTCTCACTGCTAAGTGAGTTAGCATGGGGCTGCTGGCTCTGTAATAAAGCGTTTAATGGACACACAGCTTCTCCCTGCCTTCCTTGGGGCTAACACTAAATTCCTCTTTACTGTCGCTTGCCCAGATGTTAGTGGGTTATTAATTTCATTCTTGCGGCTGGTGCATCCATCTAGTGGTTAAAATACAGCTTAAAAGTTTTATTTAAGTCAGGCATCTTAGTGGAGTTACACATATGCAATCACAAACTGAGGTGCTTTGTGCTCATTGATGCAGAAGCTGCAGCAAATACATAATACTATGGCCCGAAAGAGTATAAAACAGCCCTGTAACTCTCATATGTTTGTTGTTTTGGTAAAAAACAAAATGAGATAAAATAAAATTCTGAAGTGATAATTAGTTTATTACATCTCCAACATATCCAACCAGATACAAATTTGGAGCCAATCATATTTTAAAGGATCGTTATTGGTTAAAATAAAGCTGATCAAAATCCATTTCTTTTTTTTTTTAGGACTGTAACAGTTTACCTGTGGGTATTTATGTTTAACCACATGGTCTGGGGTTCATGGTCACTGCACTCAGCTGCTCGATAACACATAATGTAGACCGATGCACATATCGCAGATACGTTACGGCATTTAAAACGAATGCACAAAATAAGATCTGAAACAAACAAAACCTTCAAGTCCATGTAAAGCAGAAAAAAAAAAAATCCGTTACCCCACAGAAAAATGTTTTTAACCACGCACTTAAATTTGATTAATGGAAAATTCAGTAGTTTTATCTGCTCTAAGAAGCTGAAGGCGTTGCCACTGCAGGCGCTAAAACCACACCCACTTGCATGAGAGCATCAAATGTCAACTGTCAATCAAATACCACCCCTACAACCAGAACAATGGTGTATAAATAGTGTTATGCTATAACCTGTAGGTGACAGTGTTTACCCCGTAAGGCGCTGGAGGAGGTACATGACGCTCTTTCTCATGCACATTCAGTTTAGTGTTCCATCGGTCTCCTGAAATGCTGATGCTGCTGTTTGGATGCCTTAGGTGACAGACTTTTGTGCTATTTTGCTAAAGTATACAAGACTATTAGAGTGTGTGGAGTGCTACAAAAACAGAGGTTCGGTGTCCCTCCTGGCCCCCCTCACCCCGAGCATGAAGACCCTGACTACACAGAGAGGAGGGAGACACAGGGAGAGAGGCTCTGGGAGGATATGACAATGACAGCCACTTCAGGTCTTTTTGTAAACAAGAACTTTTGTTGTTAAAGCTGCAGATGGTAACTTGGGGTGAATATCAACAACTTTTTGTGTTCTATTTGTAAAAAAATGTCATAATACCCAAAAGTAAGTGACATGGTCTCAGAGTGAATCTGTGTTTTCTCACGCCTCTGTATTAAAAATTCTATTGATCCCGTTATATTTACCCAACCAGTGATACTCTCTGTGCTCTCTGTCCTGATTGGCCAGTCTACCTGCACATCTTAGCGACAGGTGACGTCGGTACGAGCTGATTAGCTGTTTGCAACCTTACGCTCTGACTCACAGATTGTCTGTAAGCCACACTGTCAGTTGGCTCAAGCTCATATATATATATATATATATATATATATATATATAAAAATACACAGATTAGCTAACACTAACAAGTGTGTTATCTCTACTCTCTTGCTACTGAACAGCAGTATGCAAACCATTCAGCTAGCAGCTTCTCATTTGAAACAGCACCACAAAAGACAGCAGTGACAGGTCACATCAGTCTTATTTTTATGTCCCAACAACTCAAACAGAGTTGATCTTTTGCTGATCTTGTCATGCCAGTTTTGGAACTGCTCTGTACAACCAGTCATCCACTGTATGCCACTGCAAAGCTGCAGGAAAGTGTTGACCTGGACCTGTGAGCCTCGATGCACAGTCCTGCTTCTCTAACCATTAGGCTGTGGGTGGTTAGAGTGTCTCCTTTATACTATCGCTTTATACTTTTGACGACCACCTAGACAATACATGCCCCGCCTTAACTACCATTGTATTAGTGTTGTCAGACACATCGGTTTTTCAATATATATCGATACTGAATATTTCATAATGGTTCATCTTCATATTCTGCAGTAACAATCATAGCTCTCCTCTTCCACAGTGAGTTGATAAGCACACACATGCTAAAATTCACACACTGCCCTGCTTGTTCTCATTCATTACTGTCTGCTCCTCTCTTGTCTGTCTGTTGCTCCGATGTGTTTTACCCTGGGTTGTTTAGTTTCAAGATTGCCTGTGCCATGGAGCTTCCATGGCCAGTTTTGGTAAAAAGGAAACAGCAACAAGGGGGCACTAGGTAAAGAGGCGCTCTGAGAGGTTCTAGATTTGGGTTCTGGGGACACGTGAAGTCCGGAGTCTTCAGAGCAGGGATCTGTGTTGTAGAGTTTCAAGGAAGACAGAGGACCTTTGAGCCGAGGACAGGGGGAGCTGGAAGGAGCCAAAGGCAAACAGGTAAGGCTGGAGGTGAGCTGGTGACAGGGTTCCACAAAATAACTGGGGAGCATAAGAGCAGAATTCTATCTATCTATCTATATATATCTATATCTATATATCTATATATCTATATATATATCTATATATCTATATATCTATATATCTATATATATATATATACATATATATGGATGAGACAGAGAGTAATATATGTGTGCGTGTGTGTTTATGACACCAGTCCTAGAGTTTAATCGACTTGGTAGAGTCCTCTTTGTTTTCACACAAACTCAGAACAGTTGACTTCCGATCCGGTGCACAACCACCAAAAGAAAGAAACATAAAAGTCTGCTCTGGGTTTTACTGTGAATCCCCACAAACTTCTGCTGGGATCTTAGAAAGAAACGCAGACAGGAAAATAACAGATATTCACCAGTTATTTCCTCTCCTAAACAGAAGAGTAGGTGTATGTTTAACCACAAGTTCTATATTGCATTAATAATCACAGAGCAACTATCCACTTGGCCAGTGGATAAGAATTTTTCTGTCCCCTTGTATATTTTCACTGACGTTTTTTTCCACATTTAAATATTTAGTGATAATAGTTTAGCAAATATGGATAGATAAATCAGTGAAACAGAAAAAATTACAAAATTTGTCTGCAAGATATGTAAAGCTGGCCACAAATTTGGCAAGGATGGGAACAATGAATTAAATGCATCCTTCCAGGAACATCTGATGCCAGTCACATTCTCTGTTTGTCCAACTACCATCAGGAAAATGATCCCACACTTAAAAAAACCTTCTAACCGCTAAAAAGAAAGGGAAAAAAAGTCTGCTAGTGAGAGACCTGCTGAACTGTGTGAAAAACTCATCATCTCAGCAGACAAACACACTCATTCAGCTCACAGAGTTAGAGGGAAACAAAGAAAGACCTTCGTTTGGCTCATGAAATGACCAAAAAGACATTAGGCTACTGGTAGAAAATGACCTTGTCAGTCAAAGCAGACAGTTAACTTATGTCTGCAGGATAAAGAAAAGAGCACAGGGGTAACATTATGACCTGGGTCATTTGTAAATTATTGTTCAGTGTTTAGTTTTCTTCCTTGCCAAAGACAATTAATATGACAATTATTTGTACATGCTTGTAGAGGAAAACAAAGCAATGTAAGTAAGAATTTTTTTTTTTTCTAAAGGATAATAATAAAAGGCATTTTTTCCAAGTCTGGGGTTGTCTTTTAAAAAAAAAACAACCAAACAAACAAAAACACAATAAATGCCATACCGTTTACTTGATATCGAGGTAGAATCGTACCATGAGTTTTCTAATACTGTTACATCACTAATGCCAAGGGGTTCAACAAAAGGTATATTTGTACAAAATCACATAACGCAACTGAAATCGCCTGAATGGATCATTTCAGAACCACAGGTATGTAATGTTTTACAGAGCATGTGTCTGGCTTCAGTAAGTGGCTAAATCTGACTTCCTTTTTGAAGTAAAAGTTGAAAAATCCTTTAGTTGTGTCAACCACCTACAATCTTGTTTCAAAACAAATCAAACAAAAAGGATAAGCACAATTAATGTATTTAGGCCCTGCAACCACTACAACTACACAAAACAAATTTTATACCTGTGATACAATTTTGGGGGCAATCAAATTCCTCTTGTGGTGCCAAGTTGTGGGCAAGATCGGAAAACTGAATTGATACAGGTGGAAGTTACAAACTTTATTCAACTGCCGGATTCGTTTGATAACAAGGCTTTGCTTGTGGTGCAGGCCTTAAAGGTGATACAGTCGAGTCTCACAGACACACAGCCTTCAGGCTTTTAACATAGCAACCAGATTTTTCCTGTCGGGCTCACACTTACCATGTCACTGTATTTGGTTAAACCCAAAAGAAAACAGACAACACAAGAACAGGCCGACATGACTGAGCTGCAGGAGCAGAGCAAAACATGCCACACCACCACCACGTCAGTATGAACTGCTGTCCAGACTGGATCTAATGTACTGAGACTGGACAGACAAGGAGTATTCTGTTATGGAAAGAGAAGAATAAAGAGTTACATAAACCCAGGAAAAAGGAGCTGAAGATTTTTGTTGCACTCAGAGATGCTTGAAATGTTTAGCTCCGGCACAAGCCTCAGAGCGTTTGGCTACATAGCAGACAGGATCTCCAGGGCACTGTTTTGTTTTTACATCAATTCTCTTTCTGTCTCTTATTTCTTTTTTGTTTGGGTCTTTATTTCCTCCCACACCAGCACAAAGTGTTGTCTGGACAGCTCTGATGAGCTTGGGCGTCTCCAGTATTAAACATGTAAGCAGGACAAAGAGATAGAGGGAAGGAGGCTGGGTGGGAGGGAACAGAAATAGTGAGACGGAGTCGGCAAAATGCAGACGCGTCGAATCTGGAAGCGTGACAAAAATGTGTCCGGCCTAATGATGTCAACTAGTGTTCTCATTGCCTCTCTGCAGTGTGTGTGTGCATGTGTGTGGCTCGTCGATTACAGCTTTTTGTGTGTTTCCTCCTTGCTGTCTGAAAATCTGGTTGTCATGGAGAGGCTGCACTTCTGTAGGGATGAGATGTAAACCCCCTCAACAAACTCTCATTCTCTTCTGCTTTTTCCACCTAATAAAACTTCAGTGGAATTTATTTTGCCCCCCCAAAAACTGTCCTTAAGCTGACAGTCAGTTGCCTGTGTCTGCGTCTTTAAGGCTAACTAGGTGCTAAAGAGTGGAAGTTATTGAGGAGGCTCTGGAAAAGGTCACTCAGAGTTCAGAGCCTGCTGGGGGATGAGTGATGGCCGTGGAGAGGGGGCTCTGTTGCTGGGCCTTGTTCTTTTCTGTGCTGCCTGTCAGACCCCACAGCAGTAGACTGAGCCTTGATGGATTGGCAGCTAGTGAAAGGAAACATAACCCCCTCCACCACTTCCACCTATCCCCATTCCAGCCAGACACTCTCCGAAGATCCCCCCATTTTCTGTTGCTGCTGAGGTTATGCAAATACCATTGTGAGAGCACAAACGCAAGCATAAAGACACAAGACAACAGTGATGCATGTTACAATCGGATACATAACATGTTAACAATGGATGTATCTAGTAAAAATACAGACATGAACACATTAAGACAAATCAGTTACAGTCCTACAAGTACAGTTAGCAGTGCTCTCTTCCTCTGTGTATGAACAGGGTAAAGGCCACTGTGTGTGTGTGAAGTCCATGAGAGGTGATAGGTGACTATGAAATGGAGAGTATGAGGAGGGAGGACGCATACAGCTCAAGACAGAGGAAAACGAGAGGCGGGGTAAGAGAGGGGTGGTGGGTTAAGGGTTTAAGTACAGGACATCCCTTGACCTGGGGTCAAGCGCAGAGGACGCCTCAGGAGACTTGTTTTCTGAGGGGATGGGGGGGTGGCTTGTTGTACCTGGACGGACACAAAAGAAGGCCAAGCAGCGGGGGGACGGTCTGCTAAAATAAACATCAAAGCCTGCTGACCATGTCCCGCTTTTGTTGCCTGGAAATGGCAGGCTCCCCCTCAGGGGTGGACGAGGTGAGAGGGGAAGGGAGGAGGATGGGGTTGGAGGGGGCTGGAGTGGGGGTTACAAAATGAATTGGCGCTTTCTCAAGACTGCCATACTTCCTCTGGAGTATCCGTTTTTGTCCGTTTAATAAATAAATCATATTGCTTTGTAATCATTAAAGTACTTTTTTAAAAAGATCCCTTTTTCTTTGTCTTTTTGATCAAACTGGCACAAAAACACAGAAAGAATCACTTCCAGACAACAGCATACTAATAAAAAAAATAATTGAACTACATTAACTTAAATAAGGGAAAAAAAAAAAAAACTGGCCTGAGTTCTAGTTGAGGCACGGAGAGGAGTTGTGTAGATCTGGCTACAATGATGTAGGTAGACTTGGTCAATCAATTGATGGTCTCATCCTACTGAGGTGAGAACAAGAGGGAGTTTGTTACCTGTCACTTGCAGCTCTTCATCTAACAGCTCCTTCTTGTTCCATTACTTTCATAGATGGTATTAAAACACTCCTAGACATAACATTATTTAAAATTGTCAACAAATGCTGCTCTGCAAACTTTTTTTTAATGATCAGTAGCAGATAGCTAGCTTAACCACTGAACACACTGTATTTCCTGTGACTAGCCTACTTCAAAATAAAATTATGGTATGTATTAGCAGTAATGCAACACTGTGCTATTTAAAATCAAGATTTTCATCATTACATTGTAGATGTTCCTATATTTTTGTTTTCAAATTGCTGATGCAGTATTTTTTTTAATATTCTTTTTAAATCATTCTATTTAACTAAATTATGAAGGCGCCTTGAGTTCAAAGGAAATGCTATTTATTCCTTGATTTATTTATGTTCTTTTCTACATAACAAAAGAAAGTTCTGTCATTCACATTCTCCGTATGTATTTGTTCATGTTTTACAAAGGCTGTAACCTGAGCCTGGCCACACAGCAATGAAAGTTATCATATCAAATCCATACAGGATTAGTAGTAGCGTACAGCGGAATAATAATAATAATAATAATAATAATAATAATAATAATAATAATAATAATAATAATAATAATTTATGTTTTTTATGTGCTTGAATTGGATCGGTACTTGTTATCTGTCATTATCCAAAGCCCAGGTAATGAATCAGTATCGGGACTAAATAAAGTAGGATTGGTGCATCTCTAACTATTGGCTCGAGGGGCGGTGAAGAGGGACTGCAAGCTGATTGATCAGGCTTGGAAGGTCTGGGAAAAGTTTGTCTTGCAGGTGAGCGAGTGTTTGTGTCTTTTCAGCTACCTGAGCTTACAGGGTCTATGGGATGAGCAAGTTCATAAGGTCATCCATAAGTTCAGGCTGGGACACAACAGATAGAAACAAAGAATGACTGTAAAGCAGGTCATTGTAGGACTCTGAGGCAGCACAGCCAGGGGCTGGGTGTTCTGGCTATGGAGGATGTTGGGGCAGAGCGATGGGAATACAGAAGGAATCCAGGACTGAGCAAGCTCCATCGTTTACAGAGCTATCGAGCATTCTCTGAGCGAACCTAAAACTCATTTTGATACATCTGGAAAAATGCATTATGTCACTACGTAATCCATATGATACCTGCATCATTTGTGGATAGTGACTTATTGTCAAAGCAACAGAAAAATCTACTCTTTTCATATTTAGGTTAGTTAATATTTAGCAGAGGTACTTAAAAATAGCAGCAAGAAAATTTGTTTGGATAGCAAACAAACAAACATGAGATGAGAGTTTCTGACTCTAATGAATGGTAATTGCTTTTGTCAGCTGGACCAATTCAGACAGCCTCACTATGGCATGACTGCTGCTTGAATCGGTGCCGCGAGACTTGACTTAATATGTGTGTGTGTGTGTGTGTGTTAATACCTCGGCATGGATGAGGGGATAGGGGAGGGGTGTGTGAGGAGAGATGGGGGGAGGGTGGGGTGGGGGGTGGTTACGTGGAGGTAGCAAGGGAGATGATTATGCCCATCTGTGACGGATGCCAGGTGTGCAGCCCTCCTTTCCCCACCCCACCCTGCACAATCTCTCTCCCTCTCTCTGTCCATCTCTCTCGTTCTCTCCAACACACACACACACACGAACACATGGAAAATGCACACACTCTTACTTGCATACAATCATACTCCATCAGCACTCTCCAGCTGGCAGGAAAGGCAACAGCCACAGTTGCATTGCTGTAACTGGTATGAAGGGCCATGTGTGCATGCGTGTGTGTGTTTGTGTGTACTTAAATGTCTTTTTGTGCATAACCTTACATATGTCACTGTGGGAAAAAACAATTAACACTGTTGAATAACGTTATTTTTCAGTCTCTCTCTCTTCTTTACGGAATAGTTAGAGCCAGAGGGTTAGCCTGTTCAAGCCTCTTATTCGTTGACATGACAGTGTTGTCAATCCTCTCTTTCTCTCTGCAAGCAAGTCAAGAAATGTATTTCCCAAACTGTTGAACCATGTCTTAAAAAAGTTTCCTCAGTAACCAAGTATTGGTGTAAGGCAGGTAAACATTAACCTTGAGTTAGACTAGCCTGGCTAAGCTACTACCTTGATTATGCTCCTATTAATCAAATTGTCTGACAGTCTCTCATATACACTCACACTGTGGCCCAGAACAATTTTAGGAATTTTAGGACTGGTTCATTGCGTTGTCAACAAAACATGTCAAATGCCATGTCAATTTTGGCAGGTTTTTCTTTCTTTTTCTTTTTTTTTTTTGTAAATTAGTTTTAGTTGATGAAAATGCGGAAATTGTGGCTGTCAAAGAATGGGAATTTTTGGCGAACCAGCTGCCCGACCAATTGACTGACTGACAGAGGAACAGATAGAGCTGCTGGTCGCAGATAAAAATAATGCTTCAACATGAAGTATCAGCCATATAAGAACAATTCAAATCTTTTGGAAAAGTGTATGTTGTGAATAGGCCTGCTGCTTTAATGACAAATACTGCAGCCAGACACCAGAAGGCAGTCAAGAATTTTTGGCATTGCAGCTAAAGAGCTTTTTTTTTTTTTTTTTTTTTTTTTAAACGAAAAAAAGTGAATGTAATTTTTTACTTCAACCTCCAATGTCCACTACATGGCAGATCGAAGTAACCTGTCACTTGTCTCAATTCACTTATAGGAATCCAAAGCTTTCATCTTCAGTGCTTAACCTGAATTACCTCACTGTAATATACCCAAGTCTGTAACTGAATTACCAACCGTCTGCTAAGCCCCTCAGATAAGGGAGGCAGCTAACCAAATGGAAAAGGATTTGCTCAGGTTTGTTCTGAATTATGATATGCAGATCATCATTGGTGGACTGAACGCTTGCGACTGCAGACAGGGACTGAAAAGACATATTATTATCCCTTGTAATTCATAAGAATACAGAGGAAGATCCACTGTGCACTGGTAAAGAGCGGGACTATTTAATCTAATACTGACTCTGTTTTTCAAGGCACCAAAGTTAAAACACAAATATATGTTTATATACCAATCTATGATTATGTCTATGAATTTTTTCCACTTAATATCTTTTTTGTTTCTTTATCTATCTCATGCACATAAGCACAGACCCACACACAGACTGACAGGCAGATGCATAAACACACACACACACACATACACACACACAAAATGTGGGCCCACAAGCAGAGAGACTGCAGCTTGCAAAGCAAGCGGTGACGGACTGATTGATCCCCTGGTGAAAATGGGCGATATTCCCCCAACATCGATATCAATAAAGCCTCTTAGGCTCGAGGCTTTTCAGGGGCTGCTTTTGTTTCTTTTCTGAGGAGAGCCAAGAAAAATCTATAGACAATTGATGGTGTCTGGGAGAAAGGCTCTATTGGAGTATATCAAATCAACGTATTGGAGAAGGGAAAGTTTGCCCTGTGAATTAGACTGTTTTTGCTCCAAGTTGAGTGTGAGTGAGAGGAATGGACGTGACCATGTTTTGAAACTGAGAAAAAAAGGTAGACAATAGACAAAAAGATAGAAAAGGGAATGTCTTTGTGGGGTTTGTGTGATGGATATGATTCTGGAGAAATCTATCGGCACTGGCTTGCAGTCAGCTGGTAGTGTAGTAATGTAGGTTAAAAAAGAAATATGGATTTAGCAAAGCTGCTGTAACTAAGTGTGAGTATTTTAGACCTTGATGATACAGCAAATGCTGCTCATTAGGTGAGGATTTTTTTATTTTATTTTCACTTTTTCCTGTTTCTGTTCCTTAGAAAGATTAAATTTATTGAACTGCTAAACTCACATCTCTTGCAGTTAGACGAGGGTAATCCAGGTTTAAACTGGAGTGACTCTGGCGCAAGAAGTTCCAACACAAAATATTTACTTGTGCTAGATTTCAAACATTTGTCTAAGCTAAATACCTTGTTTAATGGACGTTTACAATAAACTCTCAGATACCCATGCCTTTGTTATCAAATGAGCAGCGATCAGTTAAGGTAAAAGTCTTGAATGTTAAGCCACTGTGTTTCCTTTCTTTTTTTTTCTTTTTTTAAAAAAAATACCTCAAAAAAAGGCTTTGCCTTGTTATTGAGATGCCATGTCACTTCCCCAGAAGGCTTATATTGTGGAAAATCTGCAAAGATAAAAAGGTAAAGGTAAAGTGACTTTATTTGTCACATGTACAGCTACAGTGAGATTTGGTTTCTGCATTTAAGCCATCCCTGAGGAGCAGAGGGCAGCCACAGATTGTGAGCCAGTACCTTGGTCAAGGGTGCTGATTGGAAGTAGGCCACCATATAAGTTTGTTCTTGCTTTTTTTTACGGTGGGGCAAACAGGAGCACCCAGAGGAAACCCAAGCAAACATCAAAAGAACATGCAAACTCCACAAGAGGTAACAGCAGTTCAATATTGAAAGCCAAACATCAGAGTTCATCAGAAAATATGAGTGAACTCAGTAAGTCTGCAGAAAAAGAAAAAAGAAGTCAGAGGGACAAAGACGGGAGGTTGACGATGTTCTAGTAAATTGTACACTAACCGAACTGTCCTCAATTTGTCATGCTGCTGTAACCTTCAGGAACAGGGAGTCTAACCCTGCGTTGTGTATCTAATCTGTCGCCACTCTGGCAATCTGGTGTCCTAAGCAGCAGATACGCAAGGTTTCTATTTTTACCAGATGCCACAACACAGTGTATCTACTAGCACAGACTTGGTCTATCTACTTGGTCAGACATAGAAACAATTTTAAAAAATCTGAGTATATATTAGCATGAAAACTCTGTGTTGACACTAGATTGTATACCAATTAATTACAACAACAAAACTTCACAGTGGGCGGAGCCCTGAAGTCACAGATCAGAGGTTTTTATTATGTAATTTTGTGCAATTGGCATGATTTGGTTAGTGTTCTGCGGGATCTTGTCTGTCTTGTGACTCCAGCTGTCCAGTGGTGCTGTTCTGCGCTGCACGTTAAAACGTAGCCTTTGGGTGTTACGAAGGAGCACTGAGCAAACCCCACAGTGGATCCACAGCAAACGTGCAACCGGTGGAACCCTGCGTAAGTTTGTTTGCTGTCTGGCTCTGCAATGGTTGAACAAGCTTTCCCTTGACCCATGGAAAAAATGAAAACAATGTAACAAATAAACCAGTTGAGCATTTTTGATGATACTGGATAAAGTTTGATGTACTTGTGTGAATCACAGCATGTGAGCAGAGTGCGAGCGGGACGAATCACCGGACACTGCTCGTGGAGCTGTCCACAAGGTGCGCTCCAGCGTTCAGCACCTCTCCACACTGCTCTGCTCCATCCTGCTCTCCGCTCAACACACATTTCACTCCACTGTGCTCCAAAATCACTCCGCTCACAAAAAAGAAAGAAAGAAAGAAAAAATCTGCACCACATCTTGCTGTTTGGCTCCTCCCGATAGATCGTTTTCTTTGTATAATCTCATAAACCCGACGTTTGTATTTGAGGTCACAGCCTTTAAATCTTACTGTAATTTAGGGAAAAAAACATGTTGCAGATCAAAAGGCTTGTGATTATAGGTATAATAAACTTGATGGTTTATCATACTTTGTTGGCATTGTTGGCTATTTCATCCCCTTGTTTCTGTGAGATGCGTGAATGCGCTGTGGACTGGCCATGTTTGATAAAATTTAAAAAAAAACACAATTCAACTTAAGCTCAAGGTTGTGTTTCGTTTTTAATTCGTTTAAAAAAAAATGCAGGAGTTTTTTAAATTTCATGAACATCTTTTTATTATTTTAGTGGAATTTTACCAACCAACCATGAACCATGCAGCAGTCAGTCCAAACGAAATTGTCTGACTCTCTGACTCCGATTCCGTTCGTAATTTCCTCACTGATGAGTCACAGACTCAGCCCACAAACTAAACAAAGACTATACTCATAAAATAAATAATAAATAAATAAAATAATAGCAGACAGAGAGGCTTTACAAAACAGAATAAAACATTGTGGGTTATAGAGTAAAACATAGAAAAAATGAAAAAGAAAGAAAATGAAAGAAAAGAAACATTATTCATGTGCAAATGTCATGGAAAATGGTAACTAAATAGAGGTAACATATCTGTAAAATTAAATGACTGAATGGACCTAATTAGGCTAAATGTGTAGGCTAAAAAGTGTAAGCCAGTTTTTCGTAAACTATCTGAACTGTTAGGCCGAGCGTTTCGGCTTTGACTTCAATAATGTGCAC
>JAPZDX010000001.1:2091580-2105084 GCA_029783625.1 Naso annulatus | reverse complement strand
CGTGCAGAATGAAAATGAATATGAAAAAAAATCAAAGAAATGTTTCTTTCCACATGAGGTGGTGCAGCTCAAGAAATGGCACAAACAGAAACTTCTTACTTTTAATAATGTTTCCCATCAATTATTTATTTCCATGCGCGGTGTGTGGTGGGACGATGCTGCCTGTAAGGTGAAGGCGGGCCATTATTTTTCACATTGTGGACCAGGCGTTGGTCACAATCATTAGTTTGTGTGCTCTGGTAATTGGGTGCTCATAAATCACACAGATGTAACTAAAACCAGGCGCCCTGCACCGCTGCTCTGACCTTCAGTGAGCGCAGACACGACAGACGACAATAAAACTTTGTAAAACTAGTACACTGATGTATTTAATATAATTCTCTATTGTTTGGCAGAGTACATTTCGGGTGAGTTGGGATATTTCACTGCTAAGTTATTTGTTCTTTACTTAAGGCATCTGAAGCACTAACTGAAAGTATAAATGGCCCCAGAAATTCAAATCATATATCTTGGTGGATTAAGTTAAGTTTTCAAGAGCATTAGAAATAAAATATGTAAATGTATACCCCCTAAAAAGTCTGACCTTGTAATAAAAAAAGAAATCCTCACAGCAGAAACACCTTTATTATTGTAAAATGGTGTCTGTACATAAAAAAACTTAACATTACTTAGTTGTATACACCCTGTGGTTGTATCAAAATGATTAACATGGACAAGTTTAAATTCACTTCATGAAAAGCCACAAGTCCAAGGCTACAAATGGGAATAATTTCTCTACAAATCAGTCAAATTTAGGAACATTTACAGCTGTGGACATTGACAAACCTCCCTCAGGCTGCCACTTGTAAACAAACGGACGGTTTGGATTAAAAAGGACATTAAGCAGTTTCTCTCTCTCTCTTTTTTTTGAAGGAAACCATTAGGAAATCCATCACCGAAAAATCTGTTGTACTTTTACATCAAAACACAGGTGGGCAAGTCTGATTTAACTTATTATGACCTTTTTTTGTTATATATGATTATTAATCTTGTATTACCTTCCATTCATTACTCTGTAAAAAACATTCTTTATGTTAAAACAAGTTAAAAATGATGATTTTCAGGGGTTATGCTTTGCTCTTATGAATAAAAAGATTTCAAGCAGACTGTCTTTTTCACTTTAATGGAGAAAAATCTATGTTAGATGTAAACGTGCAGCTTGACTGTTGAAGGACTTGTCATTCATTTGAAGAATGGATCATAGATGAATATTAAAGAGCGAGATTACCCCATAGTTTGTTCTTATAAAATAATAATTTTACATTTGATCTTATAAAAATATAAGAACATCAGAGTGTTTTATAAAGATACGTTTTGTGAACCACTTTAGATTTTTCTGTTTAAAAAAATGTTGTTTTTTTAAATTTCCTGTTTGTGCCTCCCTGCCTCTCCGCTCCCTGATCTATTGTTTTCCTGCTGAAATCCATAACATTTCTTTTGTTCCCCTACTTTCTGTAAGCCCTGCTCTCTTATTTTCCCAAGGCCGAGAAACTTCAGGCATGAGAACCCCTGATATAAAACCAGGGAAATTTACCTGGGATTAGCAGCCATTGACAAATAACCTTGGTGATAGATGCACAGTAGATTTGGTTCAAAGCTCTCCCGGCAGCCTCAAAAGAGATTAGTTCACTTCTTATCAGGTCAGCCGCGTCGCCTGGGAAATGTGTTTAAAGTCACATTGATTTATTGAAAGATTCCCCAATAAGAAGATATCTCTCGACTTAAGGAGTGTGTGTGCGTGTGTTCCTATGTGTGTCATGTGAACGCATGCCTCAAATAAATTACACTGCCTGTTCAAGCTTTAAGAGAAGGAGAAAAAAAAGCTCCACACAAAGACATTTTCAACAAACGAGCGGTGTGCTTCAAACTAAAAAAGCACTTCTAGATAACTAGTGTTGAATACTGCCACTGGAGACAGACGCTCCCATTCTCTCTCTACCTGTCTCGCCCACTCTCTCTCTCCATTTACCCCATGCTGATAGTGCTGCTGAAAACAGTGATTGTACAGTGGTGAGACACAGAGCGACGCTGACAGGGAGGTATAATAAGGCCTCTTTGTTCCCCAGAGAGAGAGAGAGAAAGGTAGAGAGACATGCAGATAGACAGGGGTGGGGGTGTGTGGGGGGGCAGCTTTCATTTACATCATTACCTTCTTAAGCGTCATTATCAGGCCAAGGAGAAGATGACTGTGGGAAAGCAGGTGGGGCAGCCAATGAGTGAAATGACAGATCTGACATGAGGTCTGTCTGAAGGATGACATTCTCAATTTTTCTCTCTCTCTCTCTTGCGCGCACACACACACACACACACACACACACGCATACACTGTCTTTGAAACATATCTCTTAAACCTTCACTTGTACTATTTCTTCCATTTCATCCTTTTTAGGCTTCAAATTGTAACGTTTCTTCCGGGTTCAGCTGTAAAAGGCACAAAAGGCTGATTTCGTCTCTGTTTACGGTGTACAAAAATCTGTGGACATACTGAAAGTACAAGAATGGGTCATTTTTAGACATCTTATTTCCAAATCATTAACTTCATACTGAGTAACTCTGGTTTTAGACTTCCTCAAAGATTTTGAAACGTGGCTGCAGGCATTCGATCCAATTTAGCCAACAGAGCATTAATGAGGTCGGCCGCTGATGTGGGAGTCAGTATATTTCAAAAGGAACTCTCGTCAACTGGTCAAACAGTGTGTGGAACTCCCTCCCAGCACACCTTTTTGATTTGTAACAATTTTTGTAACTTTCCGACAATGTTCAGAGGTGTGGGAGTCTGTTTGAAGTTCTCTCCCTTACACATACATTCATGTAATTTTGTTGTGTATAACCAAGTGTAATACTATGAATGCATCTCAAGAGACAAACTGTTTTTGTTATACTGAAGCGATTATTTTGGGCTTGCAGTCCACCTTCCACTGCATCTGTTCACAAAAACTCCAAACATTTTGGTCCTCTGATGTGGTCAGACAACACTGCGTACAAACAGCATACCCTGTTAGTTCATCCCAAATGTGCTGGATGGACTTGATGTCAGGACCCTGAGCAGTCCCTTCACTAGTGTTTTAGTCAAGACCACACCAACAAAGATCAAGACCTGACTGAGACCAGAGTGTGCCAAGAACCAGACAAGACCAAGACTTTAAGGGGCCAAGACCGAGTCAAGAACAAGACCATTAAAAAATTTTCCTCTGATTTCAAGGTGGCGATAGAAGTTTAATGTTTTCCCAGCCGTCTCAGTAAGCACTACCTTGCAGAACCTGCACTCTGCGGAGTGTTTTCTCCTGTATGCTGTTTTTCTTATGAATTCTCTGTGATTGAGGTAGCCGAACTCAGACGAATTTAAAAAATCAAACTACAAATGACTTGCATTATTGGCTGCATTTAAAGAAAGTTTTACATCCAGTCACAGTCATTACATTAACAAATAAATCTGTTATTTCTTGACTGGTCTTGATTAAAAATCCCGAGTCCGCTTTGTTCAAGACAGAGACAAGACCAAGTCAAAATGTGTGTGATTCCACAATGAGACCGAGACCTTAAAAAAGTGGTCTCAAGACCAAGACCAATCTCGATTACTAAAACACTACCCTTTGCACTGGACCTACTTATTTAATACCATTTCTTTACTGACCTGGCTTTGAGCATAGGAGCATTGTGACGACCGGTGTTTTAATTGGGCAAGTACGCACCAGTACGAACCGGTGTGCAGTACCACCACTTTTAGTTTTTACCCCCTGGTGTACTGGGACTTTCTATGGTATACGAGGACCTCTCACAAGCTCACAGTATCCTTTCCTGTCCTCTCCATATCAGAGTGTCTCTTGGCAATTCTTTACAGTAGGGTGCACTACATGATGCTCGGCACTCTCTTTTCTCATGGACTACGTGATGCTCACTTGTTTGTTCTCACAGAAGTGGAACATCTGGGTTGTCTTTCAACATTCGTTTCAGTAAAGATTCCGAAGGTTGCGTGTGGCCTCTGGAACATGGATTTGCTCCATGCTTCGCTGTACGTCAACACCTACCGGCTGCGTTTCAGAGCGAGTCACAACAATGTTGGATAAACAGTGTTGGCTCCAAAAAGGCACAAAGAGAACGTGAATCGTAACAGATTCTGATGATGACACAGCTCCCTGACAGTCAAATATACAGATAGTCAAATACTGAGCCAGAGAACTTAAAGTAGTTGAATAAATTAGTTTGTGAAAATCAGCATTATTGTCTAGTATGTTTCATTCACTGTAAAAATTCAGAATATAGACTATAACTTAATTTGTGTACTGGTCGGCCGATTTACATGCCAGCAGGTGAATGAGGGGAGTATCGTCACATATTTTTTTCCACTTAAAGCACTGGTGACGAAACAGGGAAGTAGATGCTGACACGAAGTTGGAAGAACTAAAATTACATTGTGTGCTGTAACATTAAGATTAACCTTCAGCAGACGTAAGCGGCATAAATCACAAAAGGCAGACAGGGATAATCACATACTTTTGGTGATGTAGTTTACTTTCCCATTTGTTTTATCCTCTCTCTCTTTCTGTAAATGTGTTCTTTTTTCCTGTTTGCCATCTCAGTGTAGACTTACATACTGTAAAGATTTTATGTTTCTTGTGTCTTTCTCTTTATCACTGTGTCGTTTCCGCTCTCCAACTTTCTCAATCAACAAACCCCCAACCCTCCATCCTCCCCCATCTCCTCCCCCCTCCCTGCCTTCATCCACATACCTCCATTTCTCCTTTCTCTGTCTCTCTGTCAGTTTCCATGCTTCTTCCATGCCTTCGTCTATCTCTCCCGCTGTTTGCTTTTAACTCTTGAGGTCATCCGGGACCCCTGGGCAGCTATCCCAGAATGCTGAGCCGGCTAACGTCCTGCAGAGTTGCCTTCTGGACGGAGCGGACAACAGAGCCAGGACTCGATCGGTGCTTGGACTCAGACATGTATTCAGCCACTGCTCCACCCAGAAAAAAGAGGGATCTTCAAAGGTTCTTTGGTTCGGGTGGTGGTTCTATATCGAATTGTAATAACTACAGCAAACCTCTGATTGTTAAATGTACTACATGTAGCATTGTAACATCAATAAATCATTACAACCTTCATTTGTGGACATTAGTGTAATTACTGCAAACAAACAACCAAGAACACTGGCAGTTTTCACTGGCATTTATAATGTGTTTTACATTGTGTGCCAGAATGCTTTACGGCACAAAAAGAAATTTCTTCAGAACCACAAACAGCAATAAAAGAGCTGTTTTTCTAGTCTAAACTGAGGTGAAGCTTTCAGAGTCTCTTACAGGCAGATAATGTAAGAGGCAATGGAAATAAAATGACGAAAACTAAGACAAAGGAGGGAGGAGAGGAGGAAGTATGTTATTTGTGTCAGGAAAAACAGGTTACTGGGAAAGGTAGTGCATTGGAATGTAAAAAGTAAGTGCAAGTACTCATCACCTTATATACTCGTGTTGTGCTTGTGAATTTCTGTTTCCAAAACATTTTATACTTTTAATCAGCATTTAAGAGGAAAATATACTAACTCACTGTTACTTATTTATCAGTGTCAGAAATACTTATTACTTTTTGGATCCTCTGTGAAGAGATTGTAAATACTCATCAAGATATTTGAAGGAGTTCCACCGTGAGCTGCTATAACATACAGATACTGAAACTCTACATTACAATTCTTAGTCCTGCATTTAACATTTTACTGAGGCAAAAGTAAAAAGGTATATAGCTCTTAGTTTCTGAAACGGCAAACTTATTACATGGAATAGCTCTTTTTAAAGTGTCCTACAGATGTTAAAGCAGTACTATTGATCTTCAATCATCTGTATAGGTGAAGCAAACTTTACCTGTTTAACATAATATTATTTTGTTGAGGAGATGAAGTAGCAGAAAATAGAAGTAACAAATACCAAGTTAATTTTTTTCACCATTATATTGTAATCTTTACAAATATTTTTAAAGGATTATATAAATGGTAAAATTCTGAGCACCTCAAATAAAACCAGCTCAGCGACATTAATTTCAAATCTGTCTGTAACATACTGTTGTTATTTTGGATGCTGTCAAAAACAGGTCTCTCTTGAGAATGAGATTACCTGTATAAATAAAGGTTAAATAAATAAAGACGAAAAATTGGGAGCATTTTACTCAGCATAAATTTGGTTGTCTATAGAAAAAGTAACAAATCAAAAGTGTGTTTGTATGTTTGTTTAAGAATTTGGGATGTTCTGTTTCTACAGTCAATTCACTGAATCTATGTGATTTGAAATTCAATTTTAAAAATTTGCCAAAAGACCAACGGCCCCTTTTTTGCCTGTGCTTTTTGAGTAGCCGCTGTATGTCATACAGATTAATGATTTAGTGCAAGTCTGTAAAAAGTCACAGAGTTGAATATGAAGTCCTCGTGTCTAACTCCAGCTCCAAGTACGTGAAACAGTAAAATTACATGGCTGAACAGTGAATGCAGTAATGCATATATCTGAAAAGCACAACACTGGAGAGTTCCAGAGAAGTTAACACAAGGGCCTGTGTCTCCGTGTCGCTGCTCAAGTGGAAAGCTATAATTAACGATGGAGTCTTTGCCCGAGTAGTTCAACTATGCACAAAAACATGCAACAACAAAGTGGTGCCTCCATGTAGCATGGAGGGCTAATAACAAGATAACAAGGAATCAGTAGTCAGACATCAATGTTTCAGTGTCGCACACACACACATACACACACTTCCTCTTTCAATGCAACGTGGCAGCAACAGATCTCTTTTCCAAATGAAAGGCAATGCGTTTGTGCGCTTCTGTTAATGTGTGTGTGAGAGTGTGTGTGCATGTTCTATAAGCGTCCAAGCCATGCAGATAAACAGGCAAGCTGTTGATCAATACATAACAGAGAGAGTCAAGAACAATATCTCAGCATCAGGGCCTATGTCTATAAAACGCCTGTGTGTATTCGATAGGGAGGGAGTGACCAAAGATGGATGAACAAATCAATCTGCGTGTCTCTGGTTCCAAACACATGAGGCATGTATTTCTTAAAGCAACACTATGTAACTTTTACCGCAACCCGTGGCTTCAAAAAACTAAAATAAACAATGCATGTTTATGTGTTGCACAAAACAGTGATTTTAGTAAATCGGGTCACATTTTATGGAGAAAATGTCCTCTGGTTTTCCCTCTGATGTCCTACGACTGCTCTGTCTGTCTGCAGCCTTTTATTTAGCCGAGCTGTCCTCAACAACGACCCACTGCTGCAGCTGCAGCTTCAGTCTGCAGGCAGCCTACATGTTGCTTTCAGGAACCTCCGTTAATCACAGAGTTGAAGCAGAGCAGTCGCAGAACATCAGAGGGGAAACCAGAGGACATTTTCATAGTAATATATGACCTGGTTTCACTAAAATTACTTTTTTTGTGTGGCGTAGTAATGTGCATCATTAAGCTTCGATTTCGTAGCTGCTGGTCCCGGTCAAATTACATAATGGTGCTTTAATCTGCTGCTATAACAGCGTCCAACTTTCTGGATTCAGTTTTTCCACCAGATTTTAGAACTTGGCTCATGGCATTTGTCCCCATTCAGCCACAAGAGCAAGAGCGAGGTCCAACACTGATGTTTGGTGATAAGGTCTGTCTTGCAGGCTGGGCTCCAGTTCATTCAAAACTAAGACCCATTCAAGTAATTCCACACCAGACTGGAAAACCATTTCTTTAAGCGTGTGTATGTGGGACTTGTCATGTTGAAACAGGAAAAGGGACAAATATAACTTGTCGCCACAAAGCTGGAGGCAAACTGCCGTCAGAATTATCAATGAGCACTGCAGTTTTAAGATTTAATTGGAAGAAACACCAAAACAAAAAAACAAAACAAAACAAAAAATCCCACACAGCTCCATACCTAAACAACAAAAAAGTATGTGGACAGGAACCAGTGTCCGCATACTTCTGATCATTTGTTGTAAACACAGTTTAAAAAGACCAGGGCTGGGAAAGAGGTCTGAACCTCAGGCTGGCTCATGTCTCTCTCTGAAGACAATCACAGTATGCTTTTACTTAGTTGCTCAGTTTATTGAACTAACATCTGTTATAAAACCCAGACAGCAAATTGGATTTAATCCCTTAACTTGTTCTTCAGTTAAGAGGAACAGCTGAAACCTTCGACTCACTGAGAAACCAGTGAAATCTGCTGATCTTGCAACTCTCTTGGCTGAAAATGTGCACGGGACAGTGAGTCATGGATCGGTTTACTGTCCAAAAAGAAAGAAAAAAAAAACACATTCCTCAATAAAAGTGAGAAGTGAAAAAATATAAACATCCTTCTATGATCTGTTGAGCAGATGACTCACACAAATGTAGGTGGTCAGCAGAGATGTGAATATACACTGAGGAGTCAAACACACATGCGCACCCACACACACACACACACAAAATGGGCACAAAATGAGGGTTGTATTAATGTTAATAACCACCTCTGGTCCAACAAAAACACTCATGCCACTTGATTAGTTTAAAATGCAGAAATTTAAAAAACCCCTGGCACATTTCTGTAAAGGAAACGCACTTATTAGTCTTTTTTTCTTGGTTTGTGACTTGTTTTTGTTTTTTTTTCTTTGTGTGAGTTATTGCTATAAAAACTTTTATCATGGATTTAATTTCCCCTGGAAAAGTTTGCCTGTTAATGATCCACATAATGGTAACCAATAAAGCAGATGTGACCTTTAGAGTTTAACTTAGAGTAAAAGTTTAATGTTTTGTTATAAGACATTTTCCCACATAATTTTACAAAACATTTTTCTCAAATGTCTGGAATCTAGAATTTGGTGCTTAATTTGTTTAAGAATATGGTGTGAGTCCATTCAATTGTTAAAGCAGGGGAAAAAAAACTCTGATCCTGCGGAGTTCAAGAGAAATTTGATTGTTTAGGGATTCAAGCATCTCAACATGTGGAGCCATGTTGACTCTGTTCAGTCACCATGTCTGTCTTGTTCTAGATGCACTGAGAGGGACTCCCCTGCGGACAGATGGGGATCCTTCCGGTTTCCACAGAACCAGGAGGGACCAGCAGACCCCACACAAACACAGAGAAGCTCGCAACGCACAGGCAGAAGGTGGAGGAGGACTTGACATCAGTACTCTGCCTGACAACATGACCCAGATAGTTGTAAGTTGAGTTCCAACTGACCGTTTGCTAATTTCACCTCCTTTTGTAGGGAGCGCACCAAGTGCTATAACTATAACCATAACCATAATGATGTTAGATGTTCTGATACCATTTTCTTCCTTCCCAATACCAATTTCTGATACCCAGACTTGGGAAACAGCCAATTCAGAGTATTGATCCAATACCAGTGCATAAAACACAAGTCCTTACACATCTCCTTTGACTTTCCGTCGCAAAATATTGGTGAATTCAGATATTTTACTAGCTCTGTTGGCTCTCTCCGTTCTCCTTTGTCACGCTTAAAAATAAAAGACGCCAGTGGCAGCACGGCACAACTTCCTGAGTACTGTTTTAGAGCGGTAATGAAAAATTCATTTCACGTATGTAACGTCAGTCAGAGCTAACTGAAACAAATGGCAGTGCCTGGGTAGTATTTCTTATCGATAATAAATGTCATGGTGTCTGACTGGTGCGTAGACCGGCGTGCTCACAGATTCCAATACCAGCATTTTTGGTGGTATCAGCAACATTTTCCGATACTGTTATCAGAATAACTCTTAATGATGTGGGCATCCACACTGATGAGCAATAGCATTCTGTAAACAGAGCACACTTTAAAGACTCCATCAGTGCCAAAATGACGTTTTTAGTGTGTAATTTCAAGACAAATATTACGCTACGGTGTTTAATTAATTGCATACCACTATAGTCAAGACTGAGTGATTAGAACAATGTTAGATTATCAGTGAATGTTTTTTAAATGCCATCAATTGGTCTTACTCAACACCACATACACCTGCTGTACAAGCCATAAGTCATGAGACGTCCATACCTGTATTATTTTTAATCCAAACGTGAGGATCCTTTGGATGAAAAAGCCTGTATTGTGTTGCACACATGAAGATTCAGCATGAATTATAATTACTTCCTTTTACTTCTTCTGCAAAATATATTTACACTGCAATACATCTGTCCAAGTAAAGCCACGTTTACTGCTGACAGATGCATTTACTGCAGGGCATACTCCCTAGTGGCATAAGTGGGGAACAACATGTATTCATATGTGCTACAATTTTGATTGACTGTCAGTTTTTCTATTGTTGATCAATTCATTCTGAAAGTGATCCCAACAATATTGTGAGCAACTATTGTCCTTATAGTTGTAGTGTGGACTCTGCCATCCACTCGAGTTGGAATGATTTTTAAAACTACAGTTATGGTTATCGCTCTTGGTGTGGACAGCCCTTTACTCTTTATACACTTTTCAAGCTCTGTATTTAAGCATGACAAATTTATAGTTTATCGTGATGACAGTGGCATAATTATTACCCAAAAATACTGATGATTTTTGACAATGACAGACAGAAGCAGGCCTTTTATTTTTTAGCTGAGGGGCACTGATTTTGCTTCATCAACTGCGGTGGGAAGGTTTTATTTCCATCAGTTAGCTTTGTGTCAAGTTTTGTGTCTACATCAGCAAATGAGACCATTGGTGAGGAAACTGGAAATTACTATCCTGTCTTTTACCATGCTTTTGCCCAGTCCGCTCAGTCAGTGAAGACACGACAAAAGGCTTTCCAGCACACAGACCGGAAGAGACAATTTGTTGTCTGTGAGCATGATCGATCCACTGTTCTCTTTTTTACTATCTATGATTGGAAGCAGGAGGATTTTTTTTTTTTAAATAATTTCAATATTTTGTGTTTATGGCTGAAATGGCAAAGTGGCCTGTTTCTTTCACTCTCTTCTAAAACAAATGCTTGCGCTAGACAAGATCTACATGACAGGAAGCAGTACCTCATCAGTCCACATGTGGTACTGCAGTCAACACAAAATAAAAGTTCCTCACAGATGCTTTCATGACTTTTCCTTTGTTTAACCTCAATGGACAGCATGTAGCAGCATGCTAGGCTAACATAACCAAGCTCTCCTGATTTTTGCACACACATCATGTGACCCCTGAACCCTGACCGCAGTTTGTGGACGTGGCAGCCCAGGCTATGAACAGGTTCAACCTAAATAAACACAGCGAGTTATGAAACCTGCATCTTAGAAGCTTTAAGCCGACTACTGACGTGTTACTGTAAAAATACTGTGCTGAGAGTTTAATCGAGGTAACATTTTTACACTCAGCCAAGCTCGAGAAGCCCTGAGAGAAGAACATTGTTGTCAGATTTTGGTGACCTTGTCCTTTGCCATTTTCCGAACATTACATGTCAAACCTGTGCTTGTGTCGTTTGATGTGTATGATGAGGTTTTATTTGGGTCTCATGTCCCAGACTCCTCTTTCACTTGAATCAGCCTCAGTAAAATTCAACCCAAATAAATTGCGTCGTACATTTTTTTCTCTCTCTCTACAATTTAAATTGAAAACAGACGACAGCTCCATCCAGCCAACTTACAGTGTTTGTTTAAGCGTGGCTGTGCATGTGCATGTCTGCGTGCGTGTGCGTGTGTGCGCTTGTGAATGACTCACTTGGAAGATCACAAGTAACCCTGTTGTACTGTTGCTGTTACCTTTTTGGGGAAGTCTAAGGCCAATTTCCAAGTCCCTCCACCACCTCTTGCCCAATGGGAATCTTTACAACAAATCAGTCAGCTGTGAGGGAAAAATATGATTGTTCCCTTCTCCTCACCTAGAAATCCCACACCTCCCTCCAGAAAACGCAGCCTGGTGTCAGGCAGTTGAGATGGGAGAAAAAAGTGGGTCACTAGCTGTATATGGAACAGCCAGAGAGGCGGTGAGAACGCTGCATTTAACTGCTCTACTTTCTGAGCCCACACAAAACCCCAGAACCATTGCTCTCTGTCACCTTGAACTGTGGCATACATTAATAATGCCATCAAGACTGGAGATTTGTAGAAGACACAGGCTGTCATCGTCAATGTATCATGTGTAATGTGTAAACAGCTCCCCCAAGTGGAACTGCATAGACAGAAGTAAACAAAAATCCCAAGTGGTTTTCTAACACAAGTCAGTCTCCTCTTTAACCATTTTTGATTGGTCGAATGTATTTGATTTAGATTTTTTTTGTGATTTTGCCGTCTGAAATTCTCTGACTATCTAAGAAAAAGTGGAAAAAGTCCAAAAGCGTATGAATGTCTGTAGCAGTTTTTTCTTTAAGTATATGAAAATGAAATAAAATAGAATAATTATATATTATAGACAAGGTATTATTTAAGCTGAGGTAGGCAACGTCTGGAAATTAAGCTAGCTGTAGCATGGGACTTTTTAGAAAGCAACTCTGCTGCACCCTCCCCACCCTGTTTTTGCTCCAGCTTCCTTTCTTCCGATGTTTTGTCGCTCTTTCGTTCAAAGTTTGTACCAAGATTCATGATGAGACAAAACGGTTGCAGGGAAAGTTGTGGCGGTGTTATCTGGTCCGTCTCAGTTCGACTCAAGTCGGCTGACAGTGTCGCCTGCAACTCAGCTTCTTAAGTTGCCAGAGGCCACTTTTAGAACACGTCACTTGTTTCAACAGCCAATGAGCTCGCAGCAGCATCACCTGTTGCTAAGAAGTACACAGAAGCTAACAGGAACAAGCACTTTGAAATGAATACAGAGCTGAAGAGAGGTGCAGAAGTCTAGTGTTCTGTCAGACCACCTGAAATTACAAAATGCTGAAAGGTTATTATGGGATTTCTGCCTGATGACACCAAAAATAAACTGCCTACCTCAGCTGTAATGTTAGCCAACTGATATCAGGCTGATTCAAACAGAAATATGCTGAGGTTTGCATATAAAAAGAGACTCACCTATTTGGGAAAACAAATTTTTAAAAAAGAATGAAAATTCTTTGTGAGATCCTCTAAATGATCTTTCTTCTGATGAGATGTCTAAAAAATATCCAGGCGTAAAACTAAGGGTTTTTTCATAATCAATTAATCGGCCGGTAAGTATACTGTGTAAAAATGTCTGACAACACGTTGTAGGTGACATATCCCAATCACTTTTTTTAACCAAAAGTCCAAATAGAAAAATATTCAGGTCACTATCACATACGTAATAGAAATGTATCAAATACTCACGTGAAAAGTTAAAACTAGAAAACATTTGAAATTTTGGCTTGGAAAATTGTTGTTGTTGATGTTAAATCTGCATCTATTTCCGTATTTAAAACTTAGGTGTGCTGTAAGCAAAACAATCTGTTTTTTTTTTTCTCAAACAGTTAAACAAATAGTTTTTTTGTTACTATTTCAACAATCATCACAATTCGAAAAGTGTGCAGTGTTCAAATTGACCTTGAATGTCAACAGCAAATTCGCTCATAATTGTTGATTCTGTGAGCAGTCCAAACTTTAAAACCCACCAT
>JAPZDX010000001.1:2039773-2051592 GCA_029783625.1 Naso annulatus | reverse complement strand
TTTGTTTTAACGGAGTCAGATTGAGGCTTTTTTGTTTGTCAGCATGTTATCTTGTTTTTTTTAATCACGGTGTACAGACCATAATGAACATCCCAGAGAAACACACACACACACACACACACACACACACACACACAAGTAGCTGCTGTGATGAAGTGAGCCTCTTGCCCTTTAGGAGCTGTCACAACGATCATACAGTGAACCTTTGGTGTAAAGAAGCTTGGTCTCTTCCTGCTGTTCACTTCAGGCTCAGTTCATACACTGTGACTGCGTGCATGAGGCGCCTGTCAGAGGACTCCAGTGGTTAAGGTTAATACAAGGAGGGTCTGCACTGTAAGTGAGACACAAGGCATGTTTCACACTTCCTCTGCCTTTTATTTGCTTTATTCTCACTTATTAGGACACTCCGGTGGTCATCGTGTGGGCCGACACGTCGCCTCCACCTGCAGGGAAATTGCGAGCTGGTGGGAAGCAAAACTGATTACACAGACGGGATTACTGCACTAAGACACTCCGAGGACAAGCAGAGGAAAGGTTTTCCTTTCTTCTTTTAACAATGGTCCTAAATTCCATTTGCAGTGTTTGGAAGTACAAGAAAGTTGGTTTTAAATTGTGTAGCACTTTCCACACAAAAAATTGAAAACACAAGTAAAGTTTTTCAGAGAATGAACAACATGTTTGTCTGTAGAATCAATGTGGACACAAGCTGACGTGTCACATTTAGGTCACACCAACTCAGATGTTTGCAGATGTTCAGGAAATTAAATATGTTCAAGCCTTCACACATTCTCTATGCAGGGTCTCTAGCTTTCAGCTCTACTGGAGCAGATAAAGTGCCCCATCAGCAGATGCAAACCACTGATCAATAAGCTGATCTAACAAATGTCAATGTGTTTGTGTTTGCTTAACCCTCACAGACAACCTCAGCATGGTGGACTGAAGGTATTGTATTTTACTAAAGCCCATGGAAAACACCGTCAGATTAAAGACATTCCCAGCAATTCACGACATAAAAAATAAGTCAAAACTTTGTACTGTTGTCATCAATAACTAAAACAGGAAATGTACATTGTTACACTGAGATATTTCAGTGGATTTTCACTCGCTTTCCTCTTGTTAATCAAGAATGTCTCAGGCAAATCTTATGCGTGCCATTATATCATGTTTTAAGAGATATTCGGACCTGCTGTGCATCATTGAAAGTGACATAATAACCTTAATTTTTTTGGTTAAAATCACAGCAAACAGTGAGATTATAAGGCTGTCACTTTTTGCATTTTATTTACATTACATGACTGAATCAATTAACACTTAAAATACAATATAAAATAAAACAACAAATATGAATAAAAGTGATAAAAACAGTACCACAAATAGTTGGTAAAGGACTGACCACAGTTTTTCCACTTGATAGATAGTTACAGTAGATAGATAGATAGATAGATAGATCATAGATAGATAGATAGATAGATAGATAGATAGGTACTGTTTTCTCAAGTAAGTTAGGTTTTATTGCTTTTTTTTCCGGGTGTTTTCCTTTAAGTGTATTAAATGCCACGTATTTGCAAGTCAATCAAAGACAATCATGTGTTCATTAAAATTTGGACAACTTGGGATCATCTCTTTCATTTTTAATAGAGCAGTTTGTCCAGGGAAACGCCTGCATGCTGCAACATTTGAAATCTTCTGGGGTCCAAAGGGGTTAAATAAACGTAAAGATTTAAAATTCAGTGTATGGAATGATTCCACTCGACCCCTCAGGCTGCTGCTCTCTCACACCTGCCACATCTGCCTTTTTATAGATCTGAAAGATTATTAAAACCATCATCTCCTGACCTCCCGATACACTTACTCCTGCAGCTGCTTAATGCAAAACGCTTTTGCCTCTGGATGTTTAAGTCCATAAACACATTGCAGTGCAAAACAGATTCACCTCAAGCAAGGATGTAACTTCACTTTTAACTCAGGAAACATCTACTGGGACTGAGCAAATACAAATATAATCTTCACCAAGAGGAGCAGTGAGGAAAAAGTTTGCACTGTCTTATACTGCAGATACAAGATATGTAGCTCTTTGGTTCTCAGTATAAAATATGAAAGTCTCATGTTTCCGGTGGAAATCGACATGATTAAACTGTCCTTGAATTTCATCTGCCTGATACAGATTTTCTGCAAAATACTCATTTGCATAAAGATAAAGACTCATGTGTTCCTCGAATGTCTGTGAAAGGGTCACTGTGTTTTTTCAGAACAAATAGTTATTTGATTTTATTCAGATATCTGCTTGATGGTAAATAAAAGAGTGAAATTAAGACGCTGACATGTTTTTGCAGTGCATCAATCTAACAGTGAATATCTCAGCAGTTGATATTTTCTGCTGTTAAAACAGGCTGAATGTTTTTTCAGACCTTTTGATATGTGTGGTTATTACTTATTAGGGTGAAATGCTCTTTCCTGATTCACAAACAGCAGCTGCCTCCCTTCACACTGATCAGTTTGCCGGTGAAAATAAAAACCTTTTCATATCCCTGTTGTGTTATTAATATTTCTGTGCATACAAATGAAACGGGGTCAAAGCACCAGAAGGAAACACTGAGATATTTCCCTTTCATCCATCTCCTCGTATGTGCAGAGAACGTGGAATAAATAAGCAATATTGAATCTGAATCAGCTGTTTAATCCTCCGGGTGATGATGGGAGTTAGTTTCATGATGACAGCAGGTCTGAGGATGCAGGTCTAACACCCACGGGGAAATTACAGCCACTTTGTATTCATGCTGTCAGGGCCACCGCACCGCAATAGACAATGACACAAAAGCCAGTTCAACTCACAGTGAAGACTGTGCATGCGCAGGTTTGTTCGATAATCATCTTGAAAGTTTTCCTACGGAGAAATAAGGAGCTGGAGTTAATACACACAATTAATTTTAACATGAGTTTGAATACGAGCTTAAAGAGGCCTTTTGTTTTCCAAGTCAGTTGTACAAAAACCTTTGCCAGGTTAAAAACATCCTGTTCACGTGAGCTCAACTTATTTGTTTACTTCTGCAGATCAGTCTGGACTTCTAGCAGCTGAAAAAGATTTTAAAAAATCTAATTATATGCGGCCAATAGTAGACTGTGACGCTTGCCAAACGGTAATGGTGGCTTCCAAAGCAATGAGCACTCATGTTAATGTTATTGAAATATAGTAGTAAGTGCAGTTACTGCAGATCTGAGTGATCTGCATGGCTGTGATACTCAGCTTTGAAGCCTCTTGTATCTGATCCTCCATTAGTGCAATGAGTGGTGAAAAAGCTATGAAGATCGGATTCGTTCCAGGGAATATTTTCTTCATCACCAACAGAGGAAGTCAGTAAATCTAGTCAGAAGAATGGCAGAAGAATGGCAGAGACATCTTATCCTGTGCGAACTTCTGTTCTTAAATACACTTGTTCTTGTTTGATTGTTTTTATTGAGTCTATGTTTTCCTGCTGTCTTTACTAGTGGTCGTTGCTTTGGGAGCTGCCATTACTGTTCAGCAAGCAGCCGCCTGTATGTCTACAACTACAGCACGGTCCCTGATTGGCCGCACATATTCTGATTTTTTAAAATCATTTTCAGTGGCTGGAAGTCCAGACTGATCTGTAGAGAGAATCAGAGCTTACATAAGTAAGGTGGTTTTCACGAGGCTACAAAAACCTCTCTTGTAAAACTTGTAAAACTTAAAACTCTCCTATTTTAGCAGCTGAGAGCTTCCAAACTGGCAGAAAAGACAGCAACTGGCTTTGATGTACCTGCAAATCCAGGAAACATGACCATGTCACTGACATGACTGATCCTGGTTTACACAATGTCCATCTGATCTCTAAGAGATCTCTAGAGATCTCTTATTGCCCCACGTCCCCTCCCCCTTCAAACACAAAGGTGAAAGAGCCTTTTGCATTCAGGGCTTCTAGACTCTGAAATGACCTGCCAGAGCAGATCAGGCAAGCAAAGTCTTCAAATACACTTTTTTTAATGCTGCTTTTTGGTTTTGTTTTTTTAATTTATTTTACAATACTTTAGTTTGTTTTGATCTCCTTGTGTTTAATATGCTGTGTTTTGGGTATTTTGTTTGCTTTATTGTTTTCTATGTTAAATGCCTCTACATCTTCTTTGTAAAATGCTTGGTAACTGTTTTCAAGGGTGCTATAGAAGTAAAGGTGATCATTTTTATTACTGTAATCATACTGTAAAACTGCATAAAACATTGGATATAGTGTCTGTAGTGTCAGCCACAGGTTTCTGTAAGCTGTGGTTGTCACCATCCTGGCAGTGTCCGACTGTGCTGAACCTCCAGCCGATCCAAAATGGAAGTGTGTGTGTGTGGGAGGAGCACAGACTTCTGGAGAGTGGACAGTTGACAGCACAGCACAACATAATATTTGTCCAGTATTGACATGAAAAAATCTAAATATCTCCGTTGGAAAGATAGTATGGATCTTTTGCCAGAGAAGTAATTTAAATGATGTGACTATTTATTAAGAGGGCAGCAATAAAATTAGCTCCTTTTTATTATTTTACATAAAAACTAATCTCATACAGTGCAGAGCTTTATACGTTGTTGTGATCAAACAACGTCCACATTAACACTCATTTCTGTATTTGGCAGACAACACAGGAACAGTGGAACATCACTGAAATCAAAGCAAGCGGAGATTTTCAGAGACATTCTTTGCAATCACACAATAAATTACTATAAGAAAAAAAAAAGAAGCAACTACAGGTTGACAGTGATGGATTAGTTATCTAAGTTCCTGCAAATTCATATTTACAGAAATGAACCCAGGCCAATGACGGCTGGAAGGGAGGAAAATCCATTTACAAACTGAGGGTTTAATTTGGCGATCTGCAGTCGAGTCTGATTACTTCTGTAACTTGATCCACCTCCAGATTTCAGCGGTGGAGATAAGATCCCCCCTGTCAGTGTCAATATTGTCATTCATTTCCAAAGAGCATCTGAGCAGAATACAGTACAAGTGTTGACTGAATAACACAGATTTACTTCTCCTCCCCCACAGAGCATTTTGTAAAAAGAACGAAAAGAAATAGCTGAGGATGTCACACCAAAATAATCTAATCCTTTAAGCATGAGAGGAATATTCCGGCACAATGAAGAAAAGAAATAAAACAGCTGAGAACACATCTTTTTTTTTTTTTTTTTTTTTTTTTTTAGAGGTCTCAGCACACAGGACTGCATAAAGTTTCAAGGCAGCACACTTCTGCCTTTGTTAATGTTGTTGCTAGTAAACAAACCTGCCTCTCAGCTTTCAAACAAATCTTTATGGACAACTGTCAACAGCCAGGACGGTCCACGAGGGCCAACAGGCCGTTTTTACATGTACAGCGTCAGCACTCGAATCATGAGCTTTGGCTTTACATCGCGGAAGATTTACTCAAACAGAGTGAGTAAAACTGTACAGAGTATGCTCATGTTAAAGTGTGTTAGATATCGCACAAAAAACTAAAACAAATGAGCAAAAAGTTCTGCAAATGAGCAAGGTTTTGCAAAATCAATAAATGTTAAAATAACCCGTGAATTGGTATTAATCACTTTTCTCCAGCACTCAGATTGGAAGGTTTCCAAATATTAAAATTCACTCTTTCCAGTCTGGAAACATTTTACTCCCTGTGAGATGAAATCACCTCACAAAATCTCACTCTTCAACAGGCCCACCAGCTACAACCAGGCGCCCTTGTTGTAAGGTGACCTCTGCGTGGTCTAATTGTGACTTTAACCTGGATAGTCAGTGGGGCGTTTGTACCTTGCAGAGGGTTAGAGTCCTGGCTACCGTCCACAGTCCACATCATTACTCTGACTGCAGCCTTTACCTCCCAGTAACAACCAGCGGACACAGTGTCACAGGACCGCCTGAGCGCTGGTTGGTGAGATGTATAGGCGGAGCTCAGAGGGTTAGGATGCTTCACTGAGAAATAAAGCTAAATCTGTTCGACACATGCTCTCACGCATATCCCTAAACTATGGACAGACCAGCTTTGTTTTGGCTTGAAAGTTATTGAGAGTTAGTGAGTGTGAAATTGCCCTCTGAGTGATGTCATCGCAGGACACTGAACCCTTGTTGTGTTAATTAGAGCTCAATGAAATGATGAGTATGAAGACACAGAATAATAACGGCCTTAAGCCTCAATGAGGCACTGTGTTAGGAAACAAATTTTCCTGCTTGGAAACAGTGTTAGTTGTTTGTCTGTATGTCAGTTTAAGGAAAACGCAGCGTAAAAACACATCTGATTAGACTGCACAGAACGTACCTGTGAAATGAGCAGGAAGTGGTTTAGTGTAGGTGAGAATCACAGTACGTGTCACTGATGAACTGGGATCACTGGGTTCATATGGCACGGCTTATTTTCAGGACATTGTGATACTGTGATTTGGAAACTGTGACCATCTGTGCACTTAACTTTGATGGAGGTAGTTTGTTCTGTAAGTAGAGTTTTCTTTCTTTCTTGAAATGTGCCTTATCAAATTACTTTTTGGTCTAGCATTAAAATAAATCCAGATTGAGGGCATCCTAGAGATAACAAATGCAGTGTTAATTACAAAACTAATATGCAATCAATTAATTTGCATGGCATCCATTATATCAGAGGCACATAGACTCCAATATCTGATTAGGCCAATATTCATAAACCAATATGTCAGGCTAACCCCAGAAGGAATGTCAGTACAAGCAGTGAAGTAAATTTTGCATGAAGTACAATAAATGTTTAATTGCCGGAGAAAAGCATTCTTTGCAGTGCAGAGGCGATATGTGTGGATGTACTGACCTGTGTGTATCCGCAGATGGACTTTGAGATGGTGGGAAGTGCGGAAGGACTTTCCGCAGTAGGGGCAATCCTTGGAGGACGAGCCCAGGCTCCGCTCACGATGCTGGGGCAGAGACGGCTGAATGCTCCCCGCTGCCTTCCCCAAGTCCTCCCCAACATCTGGAGCACACACAGAGACAGCACGAGGTGGGTGAGACAAATGGAAGGTGTGTCGAGTGCCACTTCAAACCAGCCCTCCGCACATCACAACACGTTTCTTTTTTTTTTTTCCCTCCCTCCTCTGTCTGTCTCTCATTGTCCCTTGATTCCCTTTGCTCAAATGTGCGAACGGCACACAAAGTCAAACGCATCAAACGGGTTCACGGGCCGCGCTATTTTCCTCCCTGACAAAACGCTGACAGTTCATAAGCTTTTCAGTTTCTTTAGAAACACCACAGTCCTGAGGTACACCCCCCTCAACTCAAACTCACACACCCTCAACACCACCGCCGCCTCTCCTTTCTCCTGCTTTTTTTTTTTTATCCTTTCCACAATCATCATTCCTATTTAGCATATGCTGGATTGCAGTGAAAATTAACAATGCAAAATAAGACAGAAAGAAAAAAGAAAAAAAAAGAGAGAGATTTGGCTATGTCAGCATTGCAGGTTCTCCTCGCGTCTCTACTTGCGACCTGATTTTGACAGGTAGCTGTCAGAGATATGATAGGGTGATAACGGCTTTGACCCCGCCCTCTGCCGCTTCCTCCGCACGCCAAAAAACGATGATGCACAGTTTAGTGCAACAGCGGTCTGTTATCAACACAATCACCTCCTGAATATGAATCTAAAATGACTGACGACAACCTGGGAATGTGTTGACAGCAGCATAATCTGAGGTGAGGGTGTCATCGTCAGACTGTACACGCTGGCCTCGTTGTACGGATGGTTAAGAGCCTGTGATGTGCTGACAGTCATGAGTGCAGAATTTAAAGGCCTGAGCAAAACAGTTAAGTTCAAAACACAGAAGAAAAAAAAAAAACTTGAAAGAAGCAAAAAGAACACACAACAGATGCTTGGATCGTCTTGTATCTTGTAGCTTTTAAATTAAAAATATCTGCACTAATTCTGATTCTGCATTTGATGGACGTCGCCGTGCAGGAGGTTCAACATCAGCACACGACGCAAAACTGTCATGACAGATAACACAGATTTCATGGCAGCAAAAATTCACACGAAAATATTGTTTCATTGTTTTTTTTGTTTTTTTTTTAGTGAAGGCTGCTTTATCTATATCACCATCTATTCATCTGACTGTACGGTGGGCAGCACAGGAACTTCTCAGGGTGAGACGTTATGAACTTTGTGGTCGTGAGCAACAGTCACAATCATTTCCTCTTAGCTGAGGTGAAAGAGAAAGAAGGTGAACAGAGGACATGCACGTGACATCGATGTCAGCAGAAGTCACCGCAGACATGCACACTGAGTGGGCACAGTGGGTAAGGGCACAGGTTGTGTACTGCCAAACACACAAAGACAAACCCAAAATAAGCTGCTGTGCACAAATAGAATTAACTCAAATATTTCTTACAGAAAGCAACAGAAAAAAGAAGTAAATGAATCACTGCAATTTTGCAGAAACAACTGATGTTAGAGAAACATGGACTTGCAGTGTCCAGTTTGATTTTGGGGTAAAATCAGATCTGAACTCATATTCTGTGTGACTGTGAAGCTTTTGTTCTTGTTTATTAAAAAGCATCCATGATGATGAGCCAGACAAAAGGGAAATGGTTTGATAACATTAGTGTTAGCTAACAGCCAAGACAAGTCTAACTGTCCTTTCTGACGGGTTAAAGCTGCTCCACAAAACAAGTTTAGACAAATAACCAGATCACTTTAAAACTTTACACAAAGTCTGTTCAAATCGTGTTTATTAGCGTCCTTACAGGTGGTTGACGTCCAGACTTTTGTGTGCCTTCAGGCTTAGTGTATTTTACCCGATGTCAAATCATGTAGCAATGTAACAATAAATGTCAAGAAACCCAAATTCTAGCTAATTGTCAGTGTCTGTGGACCAGTGGTGCTTCGGTAAGTTGTAAGTATCACTGCAGAGTCCAACTGCTGTTAATTTAAGCAGATAATCTTTTGTTTCTCTCCCGGTTTCGCTATTTTCACTGCTAAACTCGTTGACTGATGATTTGCCACTCGGTCCGACTGTGGGGGGGAAGTGATGTTAACGCATTTCCTACTAACAGATGCACAGAGGAAATAAAGCCATGGTTGACTTTGTCAAGGTTATAGTTCATCATTAACACAAATTAAGTGGGGCCTTTGGCCTGCATGATAAAAAAAATAAAACCAAAATAAAATAGTCAACATTGGTATGCTGGTGACCCAAAGAAGCACAAATGGAGTTAAAAAAAAATATTATTAGGCCAACTTTTTAATCTGGCACATGATTTGGCATGTGGGCAGGAAGGAGGGGAGGAAACCAGAAAGAAAGAAGAATCAAAATCGAGCAACCCACTCAGGCCACCGCGCCGCACAATAAGAAACATTTTTTACAGTAGCCTAATCTTTTCTCTTCTGTCCCCCCCCAACCTCATTCCACCCCTCCTCTGTCGGAGAGTCAAATAAGGTTTACAGAATGGAAAGACCCAAGTCAGCAAGTCCTCTTCCACGCTGACACTAAACACACAACTCCATTCAGCAACGCTGCTATCAGGCTGAAGGCTATTTATCACAACTGAAACTGAAAGGCAACCCGAATGTAAATCTGTGACAATTCGCAGATACTAAATACCAGCTGCATCTACTTGGGCTCAGCAATTGTGTGGTTCGATTCAGTGTACCAGTGAGGACAAAGAAGGCAGGAGACAGTCGGGTTTTAAAAGCAGATGTCAAATCGTGGATCTTGGTGTTAAAGTGATCTTGCTTTTCACATTATCCTAAACAATATGTGATGTGACACAAAGAGAGAGTGGAAGCAAAAAGAGGCGACTAAGAGTGACCGTGAGCAAGAGGAGAAAAATGTACAAAAATTTACAGATTGGTGTTTAACGAAGTTATCCACTATTTCACCTGTACAGTGATACAAACTGGAGATCTGCTCTCAGAAAAATGCATTATAAGTGTGTCTATAATGTGTTATATATGTTCATAATTTGTTATAATGCACTATGCAGACAGGCCTCATAGAAAGTGTTACCACAAATTGTAACCTTTTCAAAAAGATTCTTTATTTTATGACAAATATTGTAGCCTGCGACATACCACAAATTGCAGAGCTTGATGCAAATTACACTAAGCACAAATTTGATGAAAAATATCACAGGTGAAAATTTCCTGCATTTTTTCTGTCCCGTGTGCGCACAGTAGCTGTGCCCCCACCCTCTTCTTTTGCATTTTGATTTGAATGCATTTAAAAGACGGCCCGCAGACAGAAAATAAATAAATAAAAGCA
This sequence comes from Naso annulatus, assembly GCA_029783625.1. Lineage (NCBI taxonomy): Eukaryota > Metazoa > Chordata > Actinopteri > Acanthuriformes > Acanthuridae > Naso > Naso annulatus. The sequence goes on along the minus strand of JAPZDX010000001.1, from coordinate 2,041,346 downwards.
AGTACAATTCCCCCAGTGCTCGGTCCAGGACCGCACCATACTGTAGCCATAGTCGCCTCCTCATAAACATATTTCAAGCGGTCTACTGTACAGATCCCTTTTTGGCAAAGATTCCCCAGATCGTGTAGCAGACAGTGGCCCACCTGCCCACCCCAGATGGGGCTAAAATTAAAAAATCCAAAACACAGATTAGAAGCAGGACAAACACCAGACCACACTTCTGAACAGACACACACAAATACAAGCTCTGCGTGCACACACAAACACACACACACATACACACACACACACATGCGTCCTTGTGTGTCAGGGTTAATAGTGCTCCTGTAAGAGGAAGACACACTACTGAGAGGATGAGAGTGTGCTCTCCTGGCTTATAACAGCCCTTCAATAATAAATGGGCTTCACACATTCCCACACACACACAGTACACACTACAAAGAAAGGTAAAACAGAACTTCTTGCTCTTTGCCTGAGTGTGTACGCATGTGATGTGAGTATACACACACGCGTGTCTGTAGGTACGCACATGTCTGAGAATGCATTTCACTGGCTGGGTGTCCAGCACGCCTGTCTTTAATCAGTTGACTGATCCACAGCTTTTAATGTGGCTGTTCCAATTACTGTAAAAGTCATCCTGCTCCATATAACCACAAATATTGACACTTTATTGCACAACACATTTATGACATTTTGAAGGTCACCCCGTATATTAGGCATCATCGTTCACAGCTGGGTGTGTGATGTGGGGAAAGACTCTCGATCGCTTGTTGACACCCAGCTGTAAGCATCCTCGGATTATTGATTTTCCTTCCCCATCTTTCATCTTTTTATGCAAAGATGATTCACTGTAGGACACACAACATTAAAGTGATTGTCACAGGTAAGCCTTTAGCTTTTTATGTAAAAGCACGTAAAGGCCAGAGACTATTACACTTTCACTTTGCACACACTGTTATACTATTAGGAAGACCTGACATTTTTGTAATACATTCAAAATCTCTAAAATTGACAGTTTCTTTAAAATTCTCCATTCAAAAAGGGCAGGAACTTCACGGCAGCCACGACCCCCACGGCAGCCGTGCCCCTTCATTTTGGCCGTTTGCCCCTCAAAAAATTTCATGCCCTGCGGCCACAGCGGCCTTTGTGCCCCATCCGCATTTTCAGGGCTTTATTTTATCATTATTTTGCAATTTTCTCTTGTGCCTCGCTTTTGTAATGACGGTATTTGGACACCAGTGTCTGTTGTTAAGATTCTGATTTGTTATCGGTCAAACGCTGCAGAAACAGCGAGGGGTGAGTTCAGTTTCTACCCTGATATGAACCTCTGAAAACCGCTACCATAACGTTAGCCACACAAATCTATCGCTGCCCAACCAGGTGAGGGACGATTTGAGAAGAGATGGCAGGCTGAGCAACTGAAGTTCAGTTTGATAAACTAGTTACGTGCCTAACAGGATTATAGCTGAACTGTAATGTTTGTGACATCACGTTTACGTTAGAAACGGTAACGTTAGCTAAAGCTTGCTAGTTAGATGATATTTTTATAACACCTGTGAGTCACCTGGCCTCG
>JAPZDX010000001.1:2019485-2030933 GCA_029783625.1 Naso annulatus | reverse complement strand
TTACATAGAAGAGTCTGTTTTTCCTGAAATCTAATGAGGCTGAATTTTGTATATAGGTGCTTTAATTTACAGCATTTGTGTACTTACCCTCAAGTACATTTTTGGTGACATTTAGCACAATTTCTGAATGAAAAGTTTTGTTTTTCGTGCTCAAATTCTATTATTTAGATTTTGTGATTATGTCACAAACAGATATTTCATTAACACTTCACCAAAATATTATATTTCTACAATCGTAACAAAGTGTTTTTGTTGCCTAAATCTAACCACAGACTGAATTCAGACAATGGATACAGTTCACCTGTGACTGGGACCAAAGTGTGTTTATTTATAGACATAACAAATGAATGAAATATAGTTTTTTTTTTCAACTATAGCCTACACACATGGTGCAGGTGTGACAGACAGTCACGCTGGGCGTCACAAAAACACTGAAGATTCTTGTACATCGATACAAATTGTGTAGATTAGCTATCATCACTATTATTTAATTGTTCATCGTGAGTTCAACACTAAATTTGTGGACTTTTTTTAATATGCCATGAGGATGAGAGGCTGGTATAAATTGCACAACTCACAGACACACAGTGTGCCTGTGTGTGGGTCCAGTGCAGTTTGGTGCTGGCCAAATTTCCACATTAAGCTGTCTATGGCTCATTAAACTTTGAAAAAAAAAGAAAAAAGAAAAAAAATCAATGATAAATGTCAGGTTTCAAAGAATAAGCGCCTCTGTACAGAGTGACTATTTTGCAGATGTCAAACCGCCATACAGGTTGAAGCGCCATGCAATCAGAGATAACCCGCAAGAATTAAAAAAAAAAAATAATAATCACAAGCCACATGCAGAAAAATGTCATGTGAGGTTAAAGAAATATTCAGCATTTGTCCCCCTATAAGCTAATGAATATACATGTCTTTTATTTCAATATTCATTCATTAATTAATCTTTTTATTTATTTCAGTATTTTTCTAATGAGACCTGTAAGCATGTGAACAGTCTTATGAATAAAAAGGAAAAAGAACATGGAAACTGAAATATGCAGGTGGTGTTTCATCCAGAAGAGATTAGTTTATGGTGAGAGGGGGGGCAGCAGTGACCGAAACTGAACTGAACAATTGTGCAAATCCATATTTGAAAGATTTTTTGTGTGTGGAATTTAATGACATCTGGTGGTGAGGTTGCATTTTGCAACCCCTTCCCATGCAAGTATGTTTAAGAGCCTTTAGTGGCATTGAAACCTGGAAAAAATAAAAATAAAATAAAATAAATAAATAAATAAAGACCCTCTCTACAGCCAGCATTTGGTTTGTCCATTATGGGCCAGTGTAGAAACAAGTTACAAGACAAACCTGCTCCCTTTGTAGCTATAGAGGGCTTATTCCAAGGTAATGAAAACAAAATTCATATTATCAGGTGAGGATACATTTGTAAAAACATGCTGGTAAATGATTTTTTCCAGTTCTGGTTATTCAGCCAACAGACTCCCCTAAATCTCATATACTGGACCTTTAAGCCTGCAAAGTTTGGTAAATGAATTTTAAGATCATCTTAGCCTGAGGATGCTTTTGGGAAATGAGGCCCTGTTCATATTCCTTCCAACTGCCATTGATCAAACCTGGGAGGAATCAGTCATACAGAAAGAATGTCCCCACTTGGAATAGCCTAAGCAGACAAGAATGCCACGCATCCGAAATTTTTTCTTTGTGAAAATTCTTGACGGAAAAGAATTGCTTTGGGTCACGGTCCTGCACATGCACGGGGTGCAACAAGTGGAACCACTTTTTCTGGTGGCTGTCGAAAGCATGAACAGACCAAATGAAGTCAACTCCAGCACTCCATCACAAATAACTTATGGAATGCACTTCTGACTCGAGACTGTGGTGGGTGCTACTTAACTTTGTGCTGGGGGAAATAGGTTTTGATTTGCTGCCTGGTAGCCGGGGTATGTCTCTCTCTATTACTCACTCTGCCTCTACAGCTAGTGTAGTCTGTACCCCCCCACTCCCCACCCTCCATCCCCCTATCCCATGGTAGGGAACCTCTGGGCACCTTGACTGTCGTTTAACTTCTTGTGGCACGAGGCAGCTGAGGAAATGGGTCATTAAATTCAACAAGCTGGGGCGAACCCCCCCAGTGCCCCAGATCTGTTTCCAATCAGATAGCCTTCTTTTACAGGGGAGACAGAAAGCCAAGCACAGCAGCCCAAAGCAGACATTAGTGTCACTGCAGCCCGACACTTGTAATAGCGGCAACTAACAAGGACTGGGGCATTTGTTTATTTATGTATTGTCATCCCAAATGTATGTTTGTGGTGAGATCATCTCTGTCTCTCTACGGGCTAAATGGAAAACTCGCTCCACACCTGGTTTCATGCACAGTCACACAGTAAGTTTGCATTCTGCCATGAGTCACAAACAAAAACTTCATTGCTGCTGATAAACATATTGGCTGTTCAAGATTCAGATCAGATGGTAAAATTTTCCATGCAACATTATAATAGTTTCGATTCTGTTGGACTTACACGAAGGATTTCTTGTTCTTTTGATTTTATGTATCAGAAGAATTTAGGATGTTTTAGCTGCATCCATAAGTCACCTTTTAGGGAGCCATATACAAAATTTAGCATTATTAGATTGCACGAAAAACACATTTTGCTATACAGAGAACTAGTGGCACACTGACGTCTAGAATGGAGAGTGTTGCCATCCTAAGTTTCTTTGTTTTGGTAGCCGGATGGCCGCAAGTTCATGTTGGTTCATGGGAACCCCCTCACTTCAGAACCGCTGGCCCGACCCCTTTATAAAATGCCAAAACATGTAAGGACAAGCCTAACATATTTTTATATTTAGTGCCGGCCCGGCTAACCTTACAGACAGACAGAGTAGGAAGGCTAACATCACAAGCTGTTGGGTGATTACATAAATGCTGTTATATTGTGTTGTGATTGAGATTCCGACACGCCATGCTTCGTAGAAAAAGACATTTTTTTTTTTTGCTTGAAATAACATCGCATTATAACTGAGTAGATATGGGGACAGCCGAGCTAATGATACCCACTAGTGAGGCTCTGGCCTCTCCTGCTGCCGGAGAAGGAGGCTACAGTAGCTAGCGACAAGTAGCAAAGCAACAAGTGACTTGCCTAACATCACAAGCTGTGTACTAATAACATAAATGTTGTGATTTTGTATGTGTGAGATTCCGACTCACCATGCGTCGTAAATAGAGACAACTAGACTTTTTTTTTTTCTTGAAATAACATCGAATAATCATGGAGTAGAGGCTAGCGAGGCTCTGGCCTCTGTTGCTGCCTGAGAAAGAGGCTACAGGTCCGCTAGTGACTAGCACGAACAAGAGGCTCAGCCAGCGTTGTAAGCTGTTCAACAATAACGTAAATGTTGTGGCTTTGTGTTGTGACTGAGATTCCAACTTGCCACGCTTTGCAGAAAGAGACAACTAGACTTTTTTTTGCATGAAATAACATCACACAGCTGAGCTAATGCTAACTGCTTGGGGGGCTTTGGCCTCTCCTGAGCAGAGCTGCTGAGAGCAGGGGCTGGGGAGGGTGGAGAACCTGGGGAAACAAGAGGTGTGGCTGACATGCAGGTCTGTTTTGGCGTAAAGCTGATACAAAATTGTCACCAGCGGTGAATCAATGTATATAGCTCTTTTAACAGTTCAATAACTTGTTGGGCCACACAGTCAAATGGCTCAGCACGCCTAAGTTCCTTAACAATTTTCAGTCGAGGTGAAAAAACCCCCCAAAACTTTGCGCCACCATTTCTGCTTCTAATTCTTCGTCAGCCACAGAAAACTCATCATACAAAACCTCATCACTCCTATATTGTCATAAGGTCTTCAGTAGGATTTCTGTGTCCTTCCAAGACTGTGACTGATCTCATCTATAAAAGAAAAGGGCAGACATTTTGCAGGAAGGTAAATACTGCAAATGTTAGCATGGGGAGTGTCTTCGATTTGTCCTTTAGGAAGATGCTAACGTGTGATACACCATGCCCTCTCCTCTCCCCTCCCCTCCTCCTCTCTCATTCGTCGGCCTTACAAACTCATCTCCCTTTCTCCCATTTCTTCCTCTGTCATTGCAAAATGCAGGGCCAGCGATATGAAAAAAAATACTACACACACTTGTTGCCCGTACTTTATCTCTACATTATTCTTTCCGCTCCTTCCGTTCATTTCAGAGAATAAGATAAATGAACGACGCACATTTCGTGCACCTGTCCTTCCCTCCCCACCTTCCTCTTCCCCTTACGATAAGGGATTTCATTAACGTGAGAATGCTTGGGCTGAAAGAAACATAATTGCTTCAGTGTTGTTGTCCTCTCTGCTGCCGACGCCCTAATTTCCTCCTCGCCTTACTCTTGACTGTTAAGTGATCATTATATCAACACAGGGGATGGGCCAAGGGTAAAATATTGACAAACTGTGGTCATGTTAATGCAAAACATTGAGGAGAGGTGTGTGTTTGCGTGTGGTAGACTGTGATGAAATATTAAAAGTACTAAAATAATAGCAAGAGTAAGGAGGAAAGGAGGAGTGAAGGGGGATGATGGCAGGAATGACTGAGCAGTAAGAAAGAGAAAAAACAGCTCACAGAGTGACAGCAAGGACGTAAAGTGATATAATCTGTCAGAAAAGATCACAGATTCCAGTAATTATTTAAAAAACGCGTCTGATCCTTCCCCCACCACTTCCTCCCTGTCCCCATGGATAACTGTATGTAAAAGATACATAATTTTTTGACTTGCCATTTACACAGCATTGCACCTGAAAGCCAGGCAGCATAATAGACAGTTTATAATGTCAGGGAACTAAGTAAGTAAGAGAGACAGGCCGACCTGCAGAATCTTAATTAGAGGGCTCTGCCTATTGGCAACAGCTCCGTAGACCGGCTGATGATAAGAGGAGTGTCGAGCAGGAGTATACACACACACACACACACACACATTGCACATACATGCTGACATGTACACTTCCCATACAGGTTTATTGGCATACCGTTACTTCAGCAGAGAAATATGCACAAATAAGCTCACAAGATATTTTGGGACAGGCACAAACTTTTGCTACTTACAGGTGCAACAAACACACATTTAAAATACTTCAACTATAAGAGGAAGGGAGAAATGAATTGCACGACAAATTCACAAAGATGCACAATTGCAACATCAGTGCAATTAGCAAAAGATCCCCCTGTTCAGCCTTAATTTTATTTGCCTACAGCTGACCAGTCAGCGACCAAATCTATCTAGTTATGGCGCGGCATCACAAGAATGTTCAGTGGTAGTCTGGAAATGCATGTATAGGATTTACCTATCTATCCCTGAGCAGACCTGGCTGTTGAGCCTGAGCCAGCGCCACATGATTGTGTTAATTAATCTGCCATTGTGAGCATGGGGAACAGCTGCACGGGCTCTTGTGGCTGCGTTGTCAAAGCAAAACAATGCAATGTTAAGCTTCCCCCACTGAATCTTCCATTACAAAGGAGCCCCAACAGCAGGGCTAAATTCATAAATCCACAGATCAATTTTTACCAGCACTAATGTCTGACCTTTAAAGCAAAAAAAGGGATTTTTTTTAACATGCTTCATTTGGGCTTGAAATATGGTCAGATATGTGATACCTAGGACTTGGGCCAAATGTTCACTCACTCCTCCCTCCAGCCTGTAAGGCAAACACACTGTGGAGAGATAGAGATGCAGAGGGAGAAAAGGAGGGAGGGATGGATGGAAAGAGGTAGAAAATGAGCAACAGAGAGTAAGGGGAAAGAGAAGGGAGAAAGAGAGACAGACAAACAGATGAGTGCTAGGAGTCACCAGCTGTGCGCTGGTATTTTAAAACAAAATGTCTAACGCGATTAGCAGGGATCCATCGATCGACGTTATGTGGCGTTAATTTAGGGGAAGGAGGGGGACGGCAAAACAGGAGGGAAGAGGTGAAATAAGCTTAGAATGTGATTTACAGGTTAAATCATGGCAAAACAAAAACATTAATTAAGACAATTTTAAATTAAGTTTAATCTTTTGAGACAAATTATGAGTATGATAAATTTGTGCAGACAGTTTAATATGCACTTATTGAAATCTATGCTTTTTATTTGTTGCATTTAACAATTTTTTCTTTAATTTAGTCAAAAACTAGTTCCTTGTGTTAGTGTTCGACGATAAGACAAAAATCTCACCTTCATTTAGAAACAACATTGACCAAGGGAATACATAAATAAAATTAGGTAAACTGTGCTGCTACCACAAATTATGTCTGCAATAACAGACTTCACAAATAAATGGTTTAGCACCTCTAAACGAGTTCACAAAATGTTTCACTAGACAACCATTTCACTGCATGTATTACAGCTTCGCTGAATTACACTGCTATTGCTCTCAGAAATCACAGCGTTTGTCTTTCATGTGGCATCCAGATTCATCTTTGTTTCAGAGACTAAGAGATGCCTGGAAGAGATGGGAGATGGTGTGCCCCTATCACACACTCTCTACAGTGAATGGCATGGCCTTGGTGCACACTTGGCACTTCCAGAGAGATGGTGATGCACCCCGAAAAAATCATCAAGATGGCTGGCTCCCGCCCCACTCTGCAGCCAAGCCCTTCTGTCTTGCAGAAAGCCCTCCAACAGCCCACTGAGCACACAAGACATTGGAAGAGGAGTCATCTACATGCATTGAGACGTACTGACGTATCTGACATGTCCTGTCAGTTGTCATTGACTTCATGTAAAATAGGTGGCGAGTGAGAGTGATCGTTTCGTTCAGGTTTTGAATAACAGAGAAAGGATTAGAAAAGCAATAAACGGAAGCAATCTAAATGGCAGATGAAGGAGGCAAGACATTTCCTTCTCCCTGTGACACTGTCTCTCAATCTGCACCCTGTTTTGGTCTGCCAAACACCAAGTCAAATAGTGACACTGAATATGGCAGTGAATTCCTAATCAGTTGTTTAGTTGCCATATTCTTACTAGACTGTACAAATGTTCTTTTTTACAAGTGTTTCCATTACCATTCTTGGACACACAGTGTATAAAACCAGTTTGAATGACTTTAGACTCCATGAATAATGCACACGCACGCACACACACACACGCTCACACACTGAACACATAATTTTGAAGGCTTACAGATGGGAATGGGTGACATGGTGCTAACTCACATCTGAAAAGTGCCGTTTGCTGCAGCATCTCACCTGTCCAACACGCTGGATTTCAGAAAGCCATCAGATGTTGCATTTACCGCAACACTGAGCAGTGGAGAGCGACCGATCGTCAGACGTGCGCAGCCTGAAGTTCGGTGCACTTACACTTGACAACTCAACAGGACACTTTGTAAAACTAGAGCGGGAATTTGTGACACCAGAAGAAGGTTGATATCTTGTCATTATCTTCTCCCTCATGGCTCTGTTAGTATTTACAGCTAAAATGTTACAGAGTGTATCGAATTGGAAGAAAGACTTTTTTCCTCCTGTGGTACTGTGCTGTCGGCTCCCTGATTGTTGGAGTATAAAAATAATCGTCATGGAAATAGATCCCATTGACAACGTGCCATGTTCACACTGTGAGCAGCTTGTGCCTTGTGAACATAATCCAGAAACGTCCTCCAAAAACTTTACTCCACAAACTTTCAATCCCTCATCCTCTTTTCGCCCTTCTCTCCAAAGATAAAAAGGGGGGATGCCAGGGAAGACAAAATCCTGTCTTGTCAAGTGGCAGCAAAACAGGTAGAAATGTGAAGTAGGGGGATGGACTCGAGGATCAGGATGCAAAGGAAGAGGGACAAAAGAGGAAGAGAGCATGAGCGGAAAGGACTGAGATATTGAGAGGCAGCGAGGATTGACCAAAACAGCTTTCCCATTCTCCTGCTGAAAATCCACTCCTCATCTCTGTGTCTAATAGGAAATACCTGATTCTGGTCCTGAGAGTACTGCACCGGCACAATTACACTCTACCTGCAAGCGCTGCCAGGAGAGGTGGCATTTGGCCGATCCGTCCCCCCACGAGGGTGACTTGTGGCTTAGCCTCGACTTAGCTCCATGTCTTAAGACAGAGGATGGGAGGAAAGAGGGGGACCACTGGGGAGGAATGTGAGTCTCTCTCTATGAAAGCCCGGGATAAACCTGTGTCCTCAGGAGGGGAAGAAGATAACTTCTTGCAGCTGGATGTCGGCCTACGGGTTAAAAGACCGTCCCTTGAAATGTGGCTACACCAAAGCCTCTAGAAAGTCTTAACTGGGGAACCTTTGTGTCCTTGGTTAGCACATATGATGTGGAAAAAAACCTGAAAATTTGTAAATGCAGTTGAGTTCTAATATTCTCAGTTTGTATACACTGCGAGGTCTGTTTGAATGTCCTTGAGTAATGTCTGTGCTGTTGTAAAACCCATTTTATAAGTGACTTGTGATTTAGGAAGATCCAGTATCTCCATGTGGATTATGTGGAGAGATCCACGGCCTAATCTAGGCCTGGGAATGACTCAGTCTGAGATCCTCACATGGAGGTTTATGTTTTACAAGCCAACAGTGAGAGGATAAGAGAGACATTCACTTGCTATAACAACCTTATCATCAACATAAACATATGCTCACTGTGTGGGCCATCAGCCGATGTTAACTTGAGGGCAGATAAAAAAATATAAGGGAGTCGTCAGACATGACGAGACGGAGGTTCATTAGAAGAGCTGTAAATGAAAGTGAGGAAAGCATCTCATCAAGCACATGTTCAACACTTGGTCCATAAGGGAACTATACCTGGGGCTGTCACATTCCGAAGGTGTTACTCTAATAAGAAGACAACAGTCGCTTTTATTTACAGCAAGCACAAGATGACATGAAACATGCGTTAACACATCTTCTGTTATGCCTTTGGTTAAAAAAACACCTTTGTTATTTTGTAAACAAAACATCTAACTAACAGCCCTTTTTTGCGAGCTAAAGATACATTCAAACAACATATGCTCTTGACTGGAAAAAAAGCACAATAGGTGTAAACCGTCTAAATTGCAATTGCACCGCATCTTGGAAAACAAACACTTTGCTTTGTTACCAAGACAACTGAGATAATGTGATTCCTGCGGCATTGTCAGGACTGCTACTTGCTACAATATGTGTGACAAGCTTAAGAGTAGATCTAGAGGCGTGAATGCAAAGATTCAGGCTCCAGCCTATTGCGGATTGAAGATAGTCCGGCAAACCATATTTGCATGTGTAACCTTGCCAAAGAGTTAAGCTCAGTGGGCTAACATTGTCTCCACGCTTGCAGAATCCTGGTTTGAAGTCAGCACTGATGCATAAGACTCTATAATGCTTGCTGTGATTTGACAGTTTGTGTTACTGTTCCTTCCCATGCTAATGCTTTGCCCAGTGAACAAATGCAGCTCCATTCTGTCGGAGGATTTAAATGTGATCAGCACCCAACATTGGTTTTTAATGTATCTATATGGGCAAAGAGCAAATTCATAATAGAGCCTACGGCCCGTAGCTTCCTCTTTCCTCTTTCTCTCTTTGCCTTCCATGGCGACAAAATGAATTCAGCTCTGAACCTAATTAATCCACAAAGGTTTCATGTCTTAATCCCCAAAGTCAAGGGGGTTATTGTCCTCACAAATGAGGTCAGTGTTCCTCCCAGTGGAAATAAGGGGAAGAAGGAGCAAAACACAGGGAGTAAAGGGAGGGACCACAAATGCTTACAGAGTGTCTTTCTTTTTCCCGAGCTCTCCTGGTGAATAGAGGTATGATACGGTGGCAAGAGGCCCTGCAAACAGGGACTGGAGTTGCTTGCTATCTGCGCAGGGAGGGCTACATGCAAAGAAGTCTCATGATGTGAAACGGGCTGAATGGTTAACATGTCATAATGAAGGAAGAGCAGCGAGAAACATAAACGGAGCAGTGAAATAAATGGCGCCGCCTGACAGCAGTGGAAGAGACACGAAACGTCTGCCAATCTCCAGCACAAAGACCTTTTGAACCAGGTGGACTAGAAAGCTGGTTCTGATGGTAATTGTCACTAAGGCAAGTCACTGTCAAACACTGAGGCGAAGAAGCATCATCCAAGTGTGACAGGACGATAGCCATGATGCAGCCCTCCATCTGGTGGGATGACAAGGGGGGATGTGACACACATGGCCACACCATGCTGCCTGAAGCACAGTCACCACCAGCGGCCCACACAGGGTCTCTGTGGGGGACAAACCATGGGAATAGCACCAAGCCGGCCAAATGCTCGTCCAGCATCGACACACCCCTGTGGGCCCTGTCTCCGAGGACCAAGTGGCAGCCAGGGAAGGCACAGAAGATTTACCATGATCGTCCACATCTATACTGCTTTAGACCATCCTGATGAGAGCTTTCCAGAGATCTTTTGAGTCATCCAATCCAGGCTTGGCTCAAGAAAGGAGGGTTGGAGTTTCTGGCCAATGAGAACTTGGTTAAACAGGGGGTCAGCCAATAGCAGGCATGTTGAGAGGAGGGTCAGCCAAGATGGAGGCTTGCTAGAAGAATAAAGTCCAAGATGACACAATCAACAGCTTGCTGAAATCTGTTGCAGTCAAAAGTCCGGCCACTGTATACAGCAAGCATGGTGGACGATTGCAGGCCTGACGCCTGGAGAACAACGAGATGAGCAAGAATGTTGAAAGAGGCTGCGCCATTTTATGCTAGCAAAGACGTGCTGTGACTATATCTCATCATCCGCAGCTGTTGTAAAGATGATCATTACTTTTAGTCACAATCTGTGGAATATTTTTCATCCTCTCTACAAAGGATCTACTAAAGCATGCTTGGCAAAAGCTTATTTCACACAAATTGCTTGCTTTGTGTGTTACTGACGATGTGTCGACACACGATGTCATTCCTACATCAAAAGCATCAGCAGAAAAACCTGCACTGTTTTTGATCACTGGTAATTACTGTATCGGCACTCCAAGAAAACTCGAGGAGTAAACAAAGTGAAAAGTTGGAAAACGGGGGAGAGGAAAGGGAGGGTGGGTGGGGGGGGGCACAGCTTTGTAGCAGACATTCTAATTTCCAACTTCTCTGTGACTGGTAGAATAAAAAGAAGTTTATATTGTCATCTCCCCACCACTGAGTTTGAAATATGAGTTTAAACTGACAGAGGGAATTAAAATCTGTAAACGCAACATTTTTTGATGCCTAATTTGAAAATCAGCTGTCAGAGTTGCTGTTTGTTGATTTTTATCAGCTCAAGAGTTATTACATTTCAAGAATGTGACAATTAAAAACCCCTCAATCATTCCCTTGAGCTCTCAAAAACCACACCAACTTGAAAAGTCATAGAAAATGATATGATGTAAGGAGATGAAACTCCTGTTATAAAATTTGGAATCTCAGCCTGTAAAGTGGGGTCAAAATTTAAATGGGAATTTTGATTCCTTCATTGCACCGTGTACACACAATACATATACCTACGGAAGC
>JAPZDX010000001.1:1998008-2008809 GCA_029783625.1 Naso annulatus | reverse complement strand
GTTGTTGGCAGAGGCGAGTCAGAGCACGGTGAGCTAATCAGCTCGTACTGACGTCACCTGTTGCTAAGAAGCGCAGCATAGACTGGCCAATCAGGACAGAGAGTACAGAGAGCGTCACTGATTTTTCATTTTTCCATGAAACCCTCACCCCAGAGGCAAAGAAACTATCATGGTAAAAACAGGGCTGCGGCATCATTTTCCAACCACTATTACACTGTGTAATCAGGTTATACATCAAAATGACAAAGTCAGCCTAAAAAGTTGTCTAGTTTCACCTAAACAATGGCGTTACCGCAACATAAAATTAAAAATGGAAACATAAAGTTTCAACCCAAACTCCGAACATATCCATGGTTTGCAAAAAACATAATGCCGACATTTATTCTGGCAAGTGAGGAGCTTACACCCATGATTCATTTTGCCCTAAACCCCACAAAACAACGGGTATTTTGAAACTTACACACATCTTCAGGGTCAAATAAGATTGATGAAATGTTTCCTCTAAAAGCTGAAAGTCACCTTAAGGACCTGAACACTGACTTTATGGTTGAGTATCTTATTAAAATTGCAACTGCAAACTACCTCTAAGTTATGTCGACATTGCAGGAAACCTTCAGGGTCAGGGCAGTTGCTTGCTTTGCCTGAGTTGTAATCAAGCAGTGTACATAGCTAAAATTAAACAAAGACAGTTTTAAATTGTACACACTTTCTTCTTATAATTTATTAAAGACTGAGTCTAGAACATCAGCTAGACTAATTACCGTCTAGATATCAAGGACAGACTGCTTCATTGTTTTTGAGTATCAATTTATTTACAATATATGTTTTTTTTTAGTTTGCAGCTAACGCTTGGGCGTGACTTTGCTTGCAATTTAGATAAAACTTCCTTTAGTCCAGTAAAATGTATGTATTTTTAGTGTGTGTGTGTTGGAGGGAGGTCAGCTTTATGGAGCATGCTTGTAAACGTACGTTTAAAACCAGTATGTCTTACCTCTTTGTCTGTTTGTCAGTACAGTGTGTTAAAATCCAGTACATAATTCTCTCAAAATGTTGAGAATAACCCTCCTCAATAGAAGTAACCCTCTTTAACGTCAGTGCTGACGACTCATTTACTGCAGTAAGCTGAGACCTGCTAGCTATAACAGGTTTGTCACCATGCATATTCATCGTAGGCTGGATCTTGTTCAACTCTTATTTATTCTACTTTATTTCTGTTAATGACACAGTAATTATACTGTAACAGTTTGTCCGCATGTGTAATTACGCCTCCTTTGTATCTTTGCAATTAGATGAATATCCACGCTTTATAACCTAAGGCGTCAAGTTGGCAAATCCAATTTCAATTTGTATGGAGCGAGCATTTTGCCTGCTTGTTTGAGCCGCGGTAAAGACCAGGGATATGCAGGCTAATCCTTGCCATGTTAAAACGCTGTTCCTCTTAAAATTTGTAGACGTGGGGGATTCTGTGGAGAGAGAGAAAGACAGAGAGAGAGCGCCAGAAGGAGTGTATAGAGTATTTTACAGCCAGGAGCCAAGAGGTGGGAGTGGGGTTAAGACGTATTGGGAAGGTTGGAGAGATACATGTAAGGAGGGCTTCTGCCGCTTTAGGCCTTACATGCGTGCAGGAAAGCCTATTTTTTACACATTCAGCCACATTTTGCCTGCACTGCTGCAGAATGGGGGAGAAAATCGTGTAAAATGAGGATTTTCAATGGTGGGTTACTTACATGTAGGCGCTTTGTGGAAAAAAGGTAATGCTTTGAGAAGCACCAGGCCCTATCAGATGCGTTCACGTCAAGTCTACCTGTTGCTGAACCCTCCTTACATGACGAGTACGTCGCATGGTTTGTTTTCTGTCAACAGAGTTTCTTTGAGGCCTGATCATTGCAAGAAGCAGTAACAGTGACGTGAAGTCATTTCAAGGACACCCAAACAAAAAAAGATGGTGATGGACATAAATGTAATTACCTCTTTGTTATAAAGGAATAAAGACTGTTATGCTCAAGGTTAGCTGCTGAGCTATACTGTAATAAGGAAGGTCTTTACAGGACATCTCTGACAAAGGCCTTTGTTTTTCCGCTCTTTTTCTTCCTCACTCTTCCATTTTTTGCACATTGCTTTTAAACAAGTGCCTTCTCAAAGACAAAAGAGCAAAAGCTGACCTTCTTACACAGTTGAGATGTTATTTTTGATTACTATAATTCAAGTTTAACTCCAAATTGCTCTGGGTAGGTGGCGGAAAGAGGCTCACACGTACAGGTACACACATTTGCAAGCACATGCACACACACACACTCACACACACACACGTACTGAGACACACGCCGTTAAAAGCGTCTCTCTCTTTTTTTTTTTAAAGAGATATTAAGATAAAGACAATGGTACAGTAGCCACATCCTGTTCACTACAGGGATGATTTGCACACATACTGTAAAGCATTCACCCCTACACACAAACAGACGCACACATGCACACGCACACGCACACACACACACACACAACAAACATGCATGCAGAGGAGAGGCATGACACCTTTTTCCACATGAGACTCAGACACATTTTTTCTCACACATCAAAGCTTCTAATTTGAGAGTCTCTGTGCTCCAAATGTGTATCGCATTGTGTAAGTTGTGAAGAAAGACAAGTTTCGCTACTTCTGATTAAAAAACAGGAAGTAGCGAAACCAGCATATTTAACATCTTCAATGTTTACTTCTCACATTGTTTTTTTCAGTAAGAATGCATCCAAGCCTGCTCAGATGCGTAATCATTTTAGTCTCTTCTATGCATCTAGCTGCACCTTTGCAATCTTCTCTAGTAACCTGCTACTGTTTGACATTATATTTTGCATATACACTCACTAAGCCCTGTCTCAAGCTGTGGAGCCTCGACCCAGCACTTAGCTAAAGGGGATACACACAACCTGAACACCAACCACACTCACACCTACAAACAGACAGACAAAGACAACAGGAAGGTCTACAGTAGGGCCTTTCAAAACCTTGTGCAAAGTTACACTATTTGAATTTATTATTTCTATTTATATTTTTGTCTTTAATCATACCCTTCTCCACAGACGGTGCCTAGGGGGTGAGATTTAACCACTCAAGTAAATCCAGTGCATTTCTTTGTGCTTTGTTAGCATTTGGTGGTAAATACTAGTGGTTTTATTTGTCAGTTATTATTTTAATTTGCTTTTCTTTTTAGTATACCAAACACTGGGTGTTAATACGGCACTTCTAAAATTGTTGAAACGCCACAAGCTGAACCCATCAGATTCAAAGTGCTTGAGTCAAAAGAGACAGACAGAGAAAGAGAGAGATACAGAGACAGAGAGCGAGCGAGGGAGAGAGAGAGAGACAGAGATGGAGAGAGAAACTTAGAGCATTAAAATTCAGAAGATAATTACATCGGCTACACCCCCACCCTGTTGAGAAAGTGTTATGTTTAATAGTCTCTATAAAGAAAATAGGTTTTTATCTCACTCTCATTTTCATTAATTCCTAATTGGGGTGGGGGGTTGTCTGTTATTATTTCTTAGATTAAAATAAACATAGCCTGTCCCATGTTCAAACCCATCACACTACACAGGCATGATAAGGACTTCATGCCTCTGTGAATAAATAAACAATTTCGTCTCCACTGGTGGAATTAAGTTGCTTACAGCCTTAAGCTAAGCCACTGTGATTTATATTTCTATTTATTTATATATTTTCTCAAAAGACTTAAAAGCACATCCTCTCTTTTGCAAATGAAGTTCACTATTTTTTTTGACCTGCTTTATATGTATATCTTTAATTAGTGTCTTGTTTAGCTTAAACAGACTGATTATCGCATAGTCGTGACCTAATTACGGCACGCGCTTCTTAACGCAAGCGTAGTGCCCTGAGGAGCAAGCGAAAGTTACCTTTAAAAACTTGTGTAATCATTAGCAACGAGCCTCCCTTAATCCCACTAAACATACACTTATCTAGCCCCGGCCGGCCTGTGTTTGCTGGGTAGGAGGAAGGGAGGGGTATGGTTGTCTCTAACGTGTTTATTAAAGACATTTATTAATCGCTGTGGTTAAAACAAGTTCGTCCCCACACTCCCCGTCTTTACTCATGTTCCACAGGGATCTAGACCGCTAACCTGCAAACGTGAATGCAATAGTGAAGGTCTGTGCCTGGGCTGTGCTCTCTTGAGTCTTTTGCTTGGCTTAATGTGAATGCTAGTAACAACACAGCGGTGTCAAGGGACAACTGTTACTGTGTCCAGCATAAAAGCCTGCAAATAAGCTAGCATATACCTATAAATACCTGACTATATAGTGGAGTATGTATACTTAAATTTAATAAAAGTCTGTATGTGTATACAGTACATGCTGTCTCTCTGTGCATGTGGGTGTTTGTGGGTGCTAAGTATCTTATAAAAGCCAACCACTCTATGAGGGTGTGTGAGAATAAGAACAAAGACATCCAGTATTTCAGTTATGTAGGGAATGTGTGGCTCTGGTTCTAGAGTGGGTATTGGGGTTATTTTTTATTCCCTTTTAAAGAGAACTGAATTTGACACATTGATATACACACATTTTAGACATATGTTGGCAAAATTGTACGACAGCAAGACAGACTTAAATTGAAGAGGGAAACATAATTTCCAGATATATGTTAATGGGATAAAATGCTGATCACTTAATCCACAGACTGACCAATGAATAAGAGCGGTTGTCATTCATTCTCTCTTTTTTTTTCTTCTTACCTGAAGATGGTGAGGAGGGATGTGGGCTGTCATCCTGGACGCTTCCTGTCTGGGAGTGTCCTCCTCCAGCTCCGCTCTCTTCTGTCACATTGGATGAGCCAGGAGTGGTGGAGCGGCTGATGGACTGGGACTCTGGGTCACTGGCTGATCCACGGCGTTCGTCCAAACCTTGTTGCTGGAATGCCTCTTCAATTCCTCTCCTGTCTTTGCCATGGATGCGGGAATGGACAACCATCTGATGGTAGGTTCTAAAAACCCGGCCACAATCAGGGCATTCTGAAGGTTTCTCCTTCATACCAGAGAGACTGGAGAGGCTGTAGTCAATGTTTGGGCTTCCCAAGCCAGCCAAGGCTCCAGGAGTCTCAGCACTACCATGGTGAGACATTAAGTCACGGTGACTGTCAAAGCCTCTCCCATCCTCCTTCATGGACATCATGGCTCCGCTACCAACTTTGGATCCTTGCAAGGCTTCCGAAAGCTGCTTCTGCTTGGAGCTATCATTTGAAGGAAATGAGTAGTCTTGTTTATCCTTTGAGAAGGATGCCAAGGCCCCAGCTCCACCCATCTCATCTTCTTGCCCTGGGGGTACGTGGTGCTGCTGCTGTTCCTTCGGCATGAAAGCCCTGTCCATAGCCATGCCACGAGCCATTATCTGCCAGGCTTGGTAGCTATTAAGGGAATCCATTTCAGCCACTTTTGCAGCTGCCTGGAGGCGCTCCATGCAGCTTGACTTAAGTGGTGGCACAAGGTTGAGACAACCCAGGAGTGAGCGTTTATCATTTTCGCCTAGTCCATGGCCTATACCTCCAGCCATAGGACCCAGCAGCTTCCCTAACATCTCCTTTTCCTTCATGGCTATCCCTGCTTTAGCCAGCATTTGGTGCTGTTCACTCATGCCCTGTTTATCTGGTGAAAGGAAGCCTCCCTGAAGACAGGAAATGTAGCGGGAATAAAGGTTAGCATGAGCCTCTTGAGCCAAGTTACTCATGCTATTGACGGCAGCCATGTCCTGCTCACTGGGCTGTGGCGGCTTGCTCTTAATGGCCAATTTGTTGAGATGCACCTTCATATGGTTCTTGAGGAACCAGGGTTCCTTGAAGCGACGGCCACAGATTTGGCAGCAGTGTTCAAAGGAGTCCTTGTGCTTGCGCATGTGGCCCTTGAGGAACCAAGCTTGGCTGAACACCTGGCCACACACGTCACAGCGGAATTCAGTGGCCATCTGCATGCCACCTGCACCGCCAGGACCTTGGCCCTGTGTAGTCTCAGCTGTGATGTGGGCCTTCTCCACATGACTTATCAGCTCTTCCTCATGAGACGCAGCAAACTCACACAGAGTACATTTGTAGGGCTTGTGCAGTATGCGGATGTGGCGGTCCAGCTCCTCACGCTTCTTGAACTTTCCTTTGCAGAAGGTACAGCGGAAGCCTGTAGTTGGGTTCAAGGACTGCTCATCCTGGGTGCCAGCCGGCTTGGGTGAAGAAGAGGGCTGGGAAACTGTCTCAGGGGTGGCGAGGCCAGAAGGGGGCAGGAGGCCACAGGCTGAGCCCAGTTGCTGCTGATTGGTGTTGGAGCTGCTATTGATTCCCAGATGGGGTGTTTGACCTGTCTGGAGGCTGCCGCTCCCTCTCATTTGCTTGTCCCTCAGAATAGCCCGCTCCTCCAGCTCATGCAGCAGCCTATTCTCCTCTCGCACACGGCCACGGCCTTTGCCAAGATTCCCCAGCTTATGGGTGCGGAGGTGGATCTTCAAGTTGCCTTTTTGAGCTGCTCGGTGGTCACAATAGGGGCACTTGAAGGGCTTCTCTCCTGTGTGTGTGCGCATGTGCAGTGACAGGATGCTGTTAAAACGGAAGCGCTTGCCGCACAGTGGACAGGGATACTTTCTGTTTTTGCGGGCATCATCTTCAATATCATTCATCTGGGACATGATGCCCAAATTCTGGCCATTGAGAAACTGCTGCAGGTCAACACGTCCATTCAATCCACTTAGTGCCCCTGCATCAATGTCTCGGTTGAGCTGATTGGCTAGCAAAGCCATTTGACTGCTGATAGGTTGACTCGCCAGGGCTGCGTGGTGGGTCTTCTCGTCCAAAGGCGTGGCTGCTTTCTCTTCAGGGATCTGTTGTGGGCGATGTAGGTCAGGAAAGGCGTGTCCTAGCTGGGCAGTAAGCTGATGAAGCTTTTGACTAATGGGGTAGCGGCCATTTAACACTGCACTGCTCAGATGGGCATCAGCGTCAGGCACCGCTGACGACACACCAAGACACAAACTAGAGTCCTCCATCCTGTAAAACCAGACAGACAGAAAAAGGACACATAATAAGATTGACTGGATTTTATAACTGAATCGATTAGTATTTGAAATTTTAAATTATACATATTGAAGGTACTACGCAATAGTGGTTGCTGATGTGCTAATCATATTTGCTTTCCAGATTACAAACAGAATTTTATCAAGCTACATGTTTCACTTTGATGTGTTATCCATTAAAGAAAACAACACCTGTGCTGTCACCAAGCCCAATGAAAAGGTATTGTCTTTGATTCACAGTACAGTGCTAAAATTGTCAGCTCCAAGGCCCCAGAAAAATGCTGTGACTCCTTAGAACTTTTTCAAAACGTAACACCATTTTGGATTGAATAATTATTCTGTAAACACAGTGAGCAGTGTATAATTAAGCTACTTGTGCCCATCCTATCAGAATTCCACCAATTACACGCCTTAATGAAACGGAGCAACGGCATTGTCGGGAAGCCACCGCAATACTACAATTATGATATTAACAATAGCACTTAAAACCAAGGGGTTATTCCAGTAAACATAACACTCTTATCTTGTTGCCACGACACTTGTCTTGGTGCAAAATTCCATTAAAGAGCTGCACTACATTTGATGTGAATCACTTTGTTCTCCTTCTGCTTCTTCCTCTTCCCCCGATTCTCTCTCCGTCTGCCTTCTTCTCTCTACCTATCTCTTTTACAGTTTCTAGGACGGAGAAAACAACAGTTGGCCATGTTGAAAGAGTTCCCAATGCAGCTATAGATGCACTGGTTGATGAAAAAAATAGATAACAGATAAGCACAGCCTCAGGTTTGAGGAGAATAAGCATGTAGCAGTCACTTTGGTGTATTTGCTCTACCTCAGATATGACATAGAATAATGCCGTAGTCCTGTGTTGCTCTAGTGTTACTGAAATCCATCGCAATTATTTGGGCATGTTGTACTGTCAGTGAAAGTATTCATATGTGTAACATATTTTAATGAATAAAAACAACAACAAAAATTACATTGCTTTTAATGCAGACTCATCTGCTCTCCAGATGGAGAGGCATGAACATCTATTTGCACACTTCCTCTGGCTGCTGGCAGGGGTCAAACGCACAGAAACACTAACCACAGTTCTGCTTTGGTCAACAAATTTTGTATAATATCTCATTAAGCTGATTAGTATGCCGCCTGGTAACAGTGGCAGCCACTGTATTATACCTCATGATTTTAATCATCAAAAAATACTTTCATGTAGAGGCAGTGTAAGGCGCTGGTACGAGGTGAGTTCACTTTTAAGAGGAAGTGGGATCATTTTGGACTGTTTATGGACCCAGTCTGACAGCGGTGGTGCACACCTCTATCCACATTAAATATGTGCACACATGTTCAGTATACATTTCACAGGCATGAAGGGCAACTGAGGCTGTGCAAGGCTCTGTCTCTCTCTGTCTTGCTCTCAACTAACAGCATGTCTCTAAAACATTGTTGAATCTGTTTTGTGCTTGGCTCGATTGTTTTGTCATTCATTTGAATGTTTCACTCTTTCTTCCCTCTGTCTCTCTTCAGTGGGAGGTTAGTAGACATAAGGGGTGTCTGTTCTTTTAGCCACTGGCCCCTCCAACACACTGACGATGGTGGATTCTTATCTTGTGGACATGAATTAGACACTGTGACCAGTTTTCACTTGTGTTTAAAGGAATGTGGCACTTGTGGGCTGCCCTTTGAATTCTCCTTATTTCTCCCCACAAATATCTTCGACTAAATCCATCAAGAGTATAATGAGCATGCTATGTTCTGCAGGCTTATGTGGACCGGCTGGATATGCCTCTGTCAAAGCCCACTTAAATTTATGACAGATCTTGTGATCACGTTGTCATGTGGCTTTAAAAATGTTGCTCTCATCGAAGACATGAAGGATCCACGAAGCGCAATAAAAATATATTTTTTAAAAAAGTATAAACTTGAATTAAAAAATATACGTATAGTATGTGTACATTTAGAATGAGAATAATATTAGGAGAGAATTGCTACTAACGATAAAACTTTGGTGGACTGCTTTAAATGGTTTAGGTTTTGAATTGTATTTATGTGACACCACAGCTTCCATCACCAGGCGTGCTTATATCGGAGGAGACCTTATTTGAATGGGCCCTTTTTACAGAGGCGGCTGCCTTTTGGAATAGAAATCTGTGATTTAAACTAGGCTGATGAGCTGTTGCTCATTTGGGGAGATAGCAGCTTGCCCTTTTCTTCAATTTGATTTCTGCCTTTATCTTTAACATATAACAAAGGCAGATAGACAATGGAATAATGTGAAATGAACTGACGAATCCAGTTTGTGTTTTTTATAAATGTATCCTGGCTGACGAGCGTATGCAAATGAGGCACATTAATATGCTTGCCTTGCTCCCAAGTCATTTTATATTTTTTCCCCTGATTAAAAAGGACATTTCTTATGTGACATCCCCCCTCTGCTCATATCAACACACACATGCTAGGGAATTTGAGGATGGCATACAAGGGAGAGCACATACACACACAGGCAAAGACATGCACTCAAACACAACCCTGTAACGACAGACTACAATTCAATGCGCGCATGTCCTCTAAAAAAGACAGAGTGAGTTTGCTGCAACTCACCCAGCACGATCAAATGCCTCACCACAGAAATAACAATCACACCTCTTTCTATTTTGACATCACCCTAACTGTAACTGTTATGAGTCTCATGCAAAATAGCAATAAAATGCACAGAAGACAACATGTATTATGCTTTTAGAAGATAAAGGCTCAGGTTTGTCATCTTACCAGCTGTATAAAGTAAAGACTTGACGCCACTTTCCCCTTATTACGTCTCAGTGTCTCTGCCATGGCTGTGTAGCGCGTGTAGACCCCAATATGAACAACACATCCACTCTGTAGCGTTTTACTGGTACGGTGTCTGTCTGCCGTTATTCTAACCTGTATAACCTTATCATTTCCTGGCATATGCAGCAATGCTGCCTCATTAAAACTATTGGCTCTTCTGATACCTCTAAAACCACAAAGACTTCCTTTAGCATTTTCTCACGACAGTTGAGTTGTTGTCTTTATAGTTTGTGGTTTAATATTCAGCAAAGCACCACGTGCACCCGTAAACACGCCAAATCCTCCGCACATTCATGCACACACACACACACAAACACACGCAGAAACTGATTTTACTCGCTTTCTCTCATTTTTTTTCTTCATTGCTCTTTTTCACTTCAAGCCTCAGCTTAATTATAAGTGGTATCTGTAACACAATGGAAGTGTATTTCAGTCAGCATTTGAATGTGCTCAGTTCATTTCTGTCTTATCAATAGTACTATGCATCATAAATGCTAAAAGGATTTATATGTGTTTCTGTCTAATTGTAATCATATACATGACTGCAGTATATGAAAGACGCTGTCAATATTAGAAATGGCTACCTATTAAAAATTCATATTAATATAAACAGTTGCAAAAAAAGCGTTTGAATTAACTTCTTGAATTTATTGTCAGTCCTCAGTTTTGTCATAAAACTTCTTTCTGACATTTAAGGCGAGATGGACGGAAACTAAAGGATCGAAAAGCCATTAGTTGAACTTTACTTTGTTATTTTGACATGTATCGACACAAAACCCATCGACTAATCACAAAGCAATACCTCATTAAGTCCTAATGAACAAATTCACTGCATTAAACAAATCAATCACCATTCACAATGTGCTGAATTCCATCATATTTTGCACCAAATCATTAATGAGCAGCTACAGCAACCTGATGT
>JAPZDX010000001.1:1961143-1974139 GCA_029783625.1 Naso annulatus | reverse complement strand
TTAATAAAAAAGGTTAATCAGTTGTTAATCAGAGGATTAATAACTTGTTATTTTCTTTACAAAACCATTAATATTATGCCATAAATATTTAATGTTGATAGGTCTTTTTTTTTTTTCTTTTTTGGTGTGAGAGACGGCGTGGTGGTGGGGGTGATATGTGCTTGGTGATGCAGGGCAGAGTGAGCAATATCCAGGCATTAATGTGCATTAATCATGCTTTGGTGAAGACAAATAAATTCATTCATGTTTATTAATACAACCTTGGAGAAAACAATACTCTTTACATTATTCACTGAGTTATTAATAAAGGATTTATGAACAGGAGGACCAAAGGACAGACTGGTGATCTGGGAGAAAGGCAGACATAAAAATGGGAAGATATAAGGAAAAGACAGCAGAAGATGGAGGTAAAAATCAGGAGTATGAGTTCATTAATGTTTAGGATGAAAAGAGCACAAACGCTTTTGGGAGGGAGTGAAGTATGTGTGTGTCTGTGTGCGAGTGCAACAGAGTGAGAGTAGTCCAACAGTGGAAAGCTGGGGGTTAAACATTTTCTGCCCTCGCTCTTTCTCCTTAACAAATTACCCTGCCTGTTTGCAAATCAAAGCAAAACAAATATTGCTTTTCATTCGCTCGATTTGTTTGAATGAACATACAGACATTCCCAAAATACTCATTCCCTGCTCAAATGTAATTAAATTGTGCCTTTAGTGAAAACAAGCAGTGGTACTCCAATTAGTTGTGTTTTTGTCATTGGATAGAGACGGAGAATGGCAGTGGGTGCGCCCCGGGCACATTGGGGTCCCGAAATAGTATGTTTTGGTGGGTGAGTAGGGGTGGGGGTTGGATGATGGTTGGGTGCAAAAGGCTGATAATTACAGAAAAAAAAAAAGTTTTTTGCAGAGTTGGTGGATGATTTAGTGATCTAGTGATGATATTTAATTTGTTGTGCTCACACTGTCTTGACTAACAGTGATATGTATTGTGTTGAGAAACAATCTTGTGACTGCCCAGGCAGCAACTGGCTTGTTTGAGTTTTTGACTAATGTTGGATTCTTTTAACTCTGAAGTATTTTTTGGGAACCTCGTGTTCAAAGAGACGACGGACAACAGAGACCTGACAAGACATATGAGGAGAAAAACAGACCCAGTTTTTTGTCTGTTTAGTAATGTGATGTCTTTTTTTTTTTTTTTAAATCTCAAAATATTAACTCTGGTTAAGGCAGTGGCAGCTGGTCAGAATACTGAATACAGAACACTTCGGAGCTCAGCGTGGCTCCTAAAGCTAACTTTGTCTCTCACCGAGCGCTGACCAGTTATAGTGAGAGAAACACCAACAGGGACAGCCTCCTGAGGTCTGATTACCTTATATGCACTTGTTACAAGCGTATGTGTGTTGAGTTAGTGTACATCAGTGGCTCAGACAGCCATTAGAACAGAGAACACAAAACATCCATTTCAAGTGAAATATTCATTTGCTCATTTCAAATATTTAATAATAATGTATGAAGCTTGCTGTGTGGTTGTTGAGGTGCCATATGAGTGCCCTCCACTGACCACTGCCAAAAATAATTAATATTTACACATTACCCCAACTATACGTTGTGCCAATGGCGTGAAGTGGTACATACACTTCCTGTCTCCCAAGTGGGCGGAGTCACGTCTCCCATAAAGACAGCTGGGGAACTACCATCCCTTCCCCTCGTCTGGAAGTGTTGTAACATTGTGTGAATGGATTAAAGTAGATGGATTTTGCATCACATATTTGTTTAATGTAAGTTTTAAATTTTAATGCATGGTTTCACCTGTAAGACCATTTAAATGTCCGTTTATGTCTGTTGTGAAGCAAGGCGGGAAGCACTGGTCTCCAAATCCCGTGAGAATGTGTTGCTGAGACAGAGACAGGTCTCAAACAATACATTTAAGATACATTTGTCTGAAAAATGACATTTTTGTGTCCGAAAATTCGTGTGGGGAAAATTCGTGGCCTGTGAAAAATGGGTCCACTTTGTATCTTGGTGACGATGGAACGAAAGAATTGGTCATAATCTGTGATCATGTTTATTTCTCCCATAAGAATGAATGGATTCAAGACTACTTCCTGTCTCCAAAAGGGGAGGGGCCATGGCGAAAAACCATGTGACACTTATACAGGAAACGATCGGTCAGTGAGAGGTCTCGCTTTCTATAAACCATCTCTGCCGCTGCCAGTGGGTTAAAGTGGTTGAGGGTGGGCAACAAAAGCCTTTGGCCAAGTTTGAGAAAATTAACATTTACTTCTCATCTGTGATGGGAGACAAACTCCCAGGCCCACAGGTCTATCTACCACCTTGACCTCCATAACCTTACTTTCAGTCTAGCTACATGACTTATGCACTGTCACTGAATGCCAGTTCGATTCCTAGCTATATTTTAATCCTGTGCCCTGTCTTTTCATTAATATCGCCAGATAAAGGTAAAATGCCAAGAACAAAGGACAATGCAGAAACAAGAGCCATAAATGCCTGTTATTTCTGAAATTTAATTTTGTGTTTGTACGACTTTCAGTGATGCTGCCAGAATGCATACAATACAGGGAGGGGGTTTTGCAAGATTATGTCAATGTGTTAATGTACATTAGTAGTGAAGATGGGTTTTGTGTACGGCTGTCCTCCCTGGAATCTAATCTAAACTAATCATCGTCTTTCTTTCCTTCACCATCTTAAATGCCTCCTTTTTCATTTTTCTTTGTCTTAAGCTCCAAATTGTGTTTTTATTGAAGGGCTATATGGATTGCACAGCAAAATGTCATCCGTCAAGCTGTCGATGAATCCATCCTTTCATTTAATGATCAGCCTACCTGATGTGCATTTTACATGGCTCCATATACCTTTAATGGGAATCAATAATGCTCAAATAACGCTGGCAGCCAGTAGGTTGCATGTCTGACAGACGGATGTGGACGCAGGTTATTTGTCAATACGCACAGCTCTGTTCTTAGCTGTGTGGCTTAGTATTGTATACGCCTGGATGAATGTGGCCGCAAAGGTGGCTCACTGCTGGTTACACGCAGGCTTACATATGAATCTGTACAATCCCACTGCTACATTCTCCCTCTTGCCTTGTCTTCATAAACTACAGAGAGAGACTGAATGAAAGAGACAGAAAGAAAAGGAGAAGGTGGAAATGATGAAGGCAGAAAGAGAGAAAGACAATTAATGAAAGAGGAGAAGGAAGAGATGGAGGGCTGGAGGTTTGAAAAACGTGAGAGGACCAAGAAGGGAGAGGGAAAGGGAGCGATGGCCATTCGACGTGGTTTCAGTTAAATACTGATTTCATCATGCGATTGGGATGGGGGTGGCGGTGGAGGGGGGGCGATGGTGGCTGTGGTTGTGGCAGCTCTAAAACACATAACTTTTTACGAAGTGAAAATCAAATATTAAAAATGACAGGCCTTATAAGTGTGCTGAGTGAGCTTGGGTCACGGAGGGAGGGAGGCGCGGGCGGCTTGTCAGCTACTATCTGTCAGGGCGAATTAGAAACAATCAGGGCCGAGTGAAAGGGAAGGTGATTGTTATTAAGCGGCGGGGCCCTGCGAGCGGGCGCCCCAGATGTGGCCGTGCATATAAAAGAACAGGAAGCCGGCAGTTTAATTCAGGAAGCTTGCCGAGGCGAGCGAGCAATGCCACAAAGGAGGAGAGGGAGGCGGCGGGTGTTGAGAGGGGGGACAAAGGATATGAGGGGGTTGGGGCTTCTTGTCACTAATATGCTAGAAGTTACTTTGATAACACATTAGGCCTTTTGTGGAATTGTGGTATGACGCACATTTTTTTCCTTCTTTTTCCTCCGCTCATCCATCTCTGTCCATACCGCACAGGGAAGTGTCAGGTCAGCCCATAGAGAGCGCAATAGTAAGAATCACGGGTGCAATCTAGATAAGTCAACACACACACATACACACAAAAACGCACAGGTACGAGACTGAGGTGGTCGAGAGACAGTCAAGCCCATTTATCAATTACATCTTGATATCCTGGGAGAGTGATGGGACAGAGAGACAAACACATGAGCGAATGTGTGTGAGAGAGAGTGTGTGAGCTCCTGTCTCTGCAACCAAACCCTGGAAACACCCTTTAAATCTTTCTTTTTTCTTTTTAGAATCACCTGACAGTTCATCTGTGTCTCTCCCCAAGCTGCTGTCGATGTTTGGACTGCATGCAAAGATTTTTTTTTCTTTGATGGACATGGACATGACTTGGTTTTGACTCCTTTGGTAGCTGTTATCTGTCAAGTTGCCCCCCTAACGCTCTACAACTCCTTTGAGACAGACATCAACGCCCACAGATCCCTATCAGGGAGAAGGGGAATGATTGGGGGGCAGTGGGGGTGTAAGGGGGGATGGGAAGGTTGCTGGTTGATGTGTATAATATTTAGTCAGGAGAGAGTGAGGATTTGAATGATAGGAAGACAGTAATCTGCCAAGAGGTTGCAGACTCAAAGGCACACATACCATTGTCTAACTTAAAAAGAAACACCACCACACAAACTGTAAACAACTCAAAGGAAAAAAGACAACTAAACTTGATGTGATGTCGCAATTTAACTTTTAATTTGTTTAATGGATATCAAACAAAGTCTGATCAGATAATTAGGAATAATAAAAAACACAAGTACCAGACTTATTAGATGCTTTATTTGACCGTACCGCCAGCCAATCACCCCCTCCCTCAGAGACAGAAAGTCAAGTGGATTCATTGCCTCTCAAATAGTTTCACTTAACACCAGTTCCGTGGAATCAATGGGAAGTACAGAAGGAAGAAAGGGCAGAAATGAAGGAGGTTGTTAAGATAGTTTCTTTCATATAGTGCTTCTGTCTCGGAGCGTGAAGGGCTTTGATTTCTATTTACTTTGTAGTGAAAGATATCGCAAGAAATTATCCCTCCCCTTAAGAATCACTGATCTTCCAATAGGTTGAAATAAAGCAGGCTCGTCACGTGCTCCCTCTCCCTCTCTCTCTCTCTCTCTCGTTGTCTTTATTGTGGTGATCAGTCGAACACTCGCCTAACACAAGCCGTCTCTGGTTTCCACCTCCCAGGTTTTTCTCTCTATTGCTGCTGCTGATGTAGCGGAGGTTATATGGTGTTAAACACAGAGCTGTTAAACGTTCCCCAAGGTAATAACAGTCAGTGTATATACAGTACTGTGCTGTATGGTGACGGGAAGTTGCTGCCAAGTCTTGAGAGGGAGGGTGAAAGAAGAAAAAAGGAAAGAAAATGAAATAATCAGCAGGCAGAGGTGAAAAAGAGAAAAATAAAGGGCACAATTAGGAAAGACATGGAAGGTGAGTAATTGCTGAACCAGAGGTACAAATACAATGGCAAATGATGCTGATGATGCACTGTTGAGACCCTGTTACATGCTGGTTGGCAAGTGAGCACAGGTGTGGTTGTGATTACATGGGTTAAATCCGGCTTGTAGTGATGTCACTCATGTTTCATTTCCTTTTTCTGTTTCTGCAAACCATGAATATGTGCAACGTCAAGACATTATCATGACTGGACTGTAATTTTCTGTTGTGACAATGCCGTTGTCAAGGTCTTGTTTGGTCTAAGCATGAAAACCATGATTATGATTAGGTTTTTTGATTGGAACTCTAGGACTCAAAGTGGTTCATAACACTAATCTGTGGCTTGGGCCTGTGTCGCCTAGCTGTCAAAGTACCACTGTTCCCTCCCCTTCCGAATGAGAAAAGTCAGCTCATGAACATGTAATCTGAACAGTCGCTTTGATGGTCAGTGCTGAATTCAGAGTAGTCACAGCAGATCTGTGAGGTCTGCACATCTGGAAGGTGCAGTTGCTTTGCTTTTAGCATGGTACAAGCAGGACAATCTCCACCGCACACCAGCAGGAGGCAGTAAAGATTGAGATGCCGAAGCCATCATGGCGTTAGAGGGCCTTCTCCAGGTGAGGTTGTCAGTGATGTGCAACCCAGCTACTGAAGCTGGAGACCACCTCAGCAGCTGCTCCTCTGATGCAGACGGGTGGGATGGTGTTGCCGCCCTTCCTGAAATCCAGAATCATCTCCTTTGTATTTCCATGTTGATGCAAAGGTTGTCCGCTCTGCACCAAGCCTCCAGCTCCTCCACTTCCTGCCTTTACTCTGACTCATTATTATGATTCACTGTTGTGTTGTCTGCAAACTTTACAATAATTGATTAGATACTTGGCTGAGCTGTCATGGGTTAACCATGCGGGACAGGCAGGGGACTCAGGACTCATTCCTGGAGGGAACTGGTGTTAAAGATGATGAGGTGAGATGAGATGTTGTGACTCTAACTGACTACAGCCTATTTGTTAGAAAAATCCAGTGCCTAGTTGGAGGGTGAGCTCAGTTCAAGTAATGACTGTTTGTTGATGGAACTGAAGGTAAAGCTGAAGTCCAAGAAGAGCAGTCAGACCTCAGAGCCCCTCCAAGTGAGTGAGGGCCAGATGAACCAAAGATGAGATGGGTCAGCGGTGGAGTGTCATTCATATGTGTCATGACCAGCTGCTCAAAGAGCCTCATGACTATCAGGGTAAGTGCTACCATCCTCAGTGGTCATTCAGGCGTGACACAGGAGAGTTTTTTGGGACAAGGATAGCAGTGACAGTCCTGAGACAAAGATGCCCAGGAAAGTGAAATGTTAAAGTTGTGTGTCAGCACATGGTAAAGCTTTTGTGCACAGTCCCTGTGGACCCAGCCTTGGATGTCGTCAAGGCCTGCAGCCTTCCTGCAGTAGACTCACCGCAGGGACCTCTTCAAATCTACTGCAGTCACACTGAGGGGCATCTCATGCAGTGGAGAGGCAAGCCTGAAGCTAGATGAGGTGTTTGAAAACAAGCATAAAAGGTACTGAGGGCGTCAGGAGGAGAAAGTTAGCTGGGGCATTCTGCATTTTCTGTGATTTAGTCTTAGATGGCTTGAAACTCCTCCACATGCTGGAGACCATTGGTAGAAAGGTAAGGCTTTGGCCCTTTTAATGCACAGTCAGGTTTTTACTTCTTGCTCTGAGTGCAGATGATTCACCAGACTTTACTGCACAGTACGGACCAGAGAAAGGACCTGTGTGTTCAGCCAGGGTTCTGGTTGGGGTGGATGGTGATTGCTCTGGTGGTAAAATCATCCACACACTTAGGCCCAATCCCATGTCACCCCTTGTCCCTACCACTTAGCCCTACTCATCCGTTTTGCGCCTTCATGTTTAGGTGTAGGGCTGTCCTGATTCTTGTTGAGATGGAGGGGTAGGGTGAAGTGGTAGAGTTACATGGCCCTTCAAAGGAAGATTTTTCAGGGGCACACTTCAGACGGAGGGGTATGAGAGAAGACCAAAGAAACTCAAAAATCAAGTATTTCTCCATTAATGGAGATTTAAAAATTTCCGACAACCATTGTATACTCCACTAAATCATAATTTCTGTTCAATCGCATCATTTGTTCGAGTTCAGGGAATACTCACAGTCTTGTGTTAGGTCATTCAGAGGAGAGGGGTACTTTCCATTTTAATTGTTGCAGATATGACCACAAATGCTGCACTGTATCAGTTGTGGAAGCCCCAGACACGCTGGAAAACTTAACGACGTGTCTGCGTATATATTGTGTCGCACCACTTTGTTTCCACACACAGCCAGTGAGGACGTCTGGGGGAAGGAGTGCTGGCCATTCTTTAACTACGATCGATATAATAATAATTTCTGCACTGTATCAGTTGTGGAGGTCCTACTCATGTCGAAGAACTGAACAACGTTGTGTGTGGTTCATAACGTCTTTTGGTGGTGCATAAAGTTGTGTTGTACAGCTCTGGCAAAAACATGTCATGTCTGCTTTTGTGAAAGCCATTGGAGACTACTGATGACAATATAACGTTCTTGAAGGGTGTCCCGTTTTGTAAGGGTAGATTTCAACCACCACCTCTTGTAACTCAGTTCCGAGAGGCAAGGGATAGGGGAGGAGGTAGGGGTTAAAATGAGAAATGGGACTGGGCCTTATAACTGACCCATACTCCTTCTAAATCTTTAGTGCATGTTATTGCTTCTCTGAATATTCGCCAGATAGTACACTGACAACAGTCTTGGTGTGCAGAGGCAGTGTCACTGAGCCACAAGGTGATGGTTTTTTGTGTTACTTTGCTGGACAGGACGGCATTTCCTTAAACGAAATTAGCTTGAACATTATAAGAAACATCTGAATAAGTACTGCACACTGCTCTTGCTTAGCATCACAATCTCGACCTTCTTCAAGAGTGTTAAACACAGTTCTTATAATTATATGAAATAGACAATGCTCCACCCATACAACTGTGCTCAGGTGTAAGTTTACTTCTCCTGTGGTGGTGTCTCTTGATCATTATCTTTGACAGGTGAGTTTAAACTGTCTCACTCTCCCACCCACAAAAGAGGAGAGGCCACACGACAAAACAAGAAGAAACAAACCAAAATAAGTGACATTCTCTGACGCACCTGCATTTGAGTTTGTTGGATTTTTTTATTTTTTTTTTTTTGAAGATAAAATAAGTACAAAACTTAACCAAATAAAACAAAGATGTAGTTGTTTTTTAGATGTTCTTTTATACCCTAAAAGCACAAGTCCAGCTGTAGATCTTCCTATCACGTAATGTCATAACTGTGTTTGAATGAAAGTGTATGTAAGTAAATTGAAGTAATTTCACAACAACAGTGTTACAAATACATGTTGCTCCAAACATATTGTGATTTATAGAATGTCTTTAGAAGTACCATTAGGTGATAGAGTTGTTACTATACAAATACTGCACAGTGTCTTTTGTCTGACTGACTGATTTTTATTCTTTTAAAGAGGAGTACAAATGCAAAAGTATTTGCTATTTCTACGAAATATGCAGACAGGAAATCAATGGCATATCAGTGAAAGAGAAAGTCAAAAGTCAAATATACACGAGATTTGGATGCCGTAGAAGGTGGAAAGTGTTCCCCTCCCAAATCCAATCGAATCCCCGTTTTTTCTCCAGGAAGCAAAATCCAGGCCATGTCTAAGATTTCACAACGATTAGCGAGGGAGGGATGAGGAGGGATATAGAGATGTACTAGAGCGGCATTAGCCATTAATCACCGAGGAGGGAGGGAGAGGGAGAGAGGGAGAGACAGACAGAGGGAGTGATGAAGAGAGAGGTCTGTCCTAGCATGGCTCAGCATGGGACTTGTACTTTTGCTGTCTGGACCTCCAGGGGTCTGGTGTTTGACTGCACAACAGTGGCTCAGTAGTGGAGGGGTTTCCTAATCCTGGTCCATTGGAGAGGGAATATATGCAACATAAAAATGCCTGGTCTCAATTTATGATCAAAATCTGAGACATTTATGTGTGTATGGTGTGTTTTGCAGCAGAATTGCATTTAATCATGTTTATAATTGAACAGAATGTAAAGTTTACATTGCTGAGTATTTTGTCTGTAATGACAGCTGGCACTTTAGTTTCTAATCTGGATAGATGACAGTGCTGGATATTGCCACAGTATTTCTTTTTCGTTCTCCATCGACATGCACTCAACTGGTCTGTTTTCATTGAGCTTTGTGCACATACAAAAGAGTCAAACTAGTTCAAATCTCTCACTCTCAACTTTTGACCTCTATGTTAGGCTTTCAGCTCTTAACTTGAAGAAGTATTCAACTCATTAAACAACTTAATATTGCATTCACACATGCACTGCTAACCTGAACTCTTTCAGACATTACCCAAACAAGCCGCATGGGTGAAATTAAACGTCCGAATCAGTTGTAGTGGACATTAATTAGACTTAAACTTGCAAGCTCATGAGTACAAGTTCATGTGATGTCCAACTGGGCCTGTATGTGAAAAGCAGGTCAGTGTCCAGAGAAATCACAACGTGAGTATGTTAGTACCATGGCCTAGTGTTGCTGCTTCAAATCTTTATCTATTTGCCTGTTTATTGTTTTGTCATTCGTTCATTGATATACCCTAATTCTCCTGAATGCTTTATCCAGGTTAGCCTGGTACAGCAGACCCATTATTCACTTTGCAAATAAAGTCACTTCATGAAAAAGGTCTGACTACGTTCCACTGGGGATTCTTTGTGGAATTTGAATATTCAACCAGGTAGGTGTGGTATCAGGTTAAGTGTAAAACTATTGGAGCAGCCTAAAACTAATCGGCACTGACAGCAACTGTATGACGTATGCTGTGGGCCTGGCTATTCAGTCAAACAGAATCTGTTCAGTAATCACGTAAGAGACAATTAGACGTTTTTGTTTGAAATAAAACCATATTATCACTGAGCAGATGCAGCTAAAGGCCACAGCTAACAGCGGCAGGTCTGTCCTCTTGCTCCCCTGAGACAGCGGCTAAAACATCGGTAGCCTGCAGGCTACCAACAAGAGAGTGGCAGCTAACTTTTGTTTTCGACAAGTTGTAAAATAATCACATAGATGTTGTTTTTTTGTGTTGTGATATTGGCTATTTTTATCAGTATTAGTGCTTTGTTATGGTGTTTTTGTAACATGTTGTGTTGTATGAGCCCGGGGCTGCGTAAGTCTTGTGTCCACATTGCACAGATCGGTAGCAAGACGCCTACTAAAGGCTCCTATTCTTCTCTACATGTAGCAATCACAAACAAGCGGTACATTTCGTGTCCCCAAGGTTGCTTTCTGTCAGAACATTCCTTGTATTTAATATTACGTCATTTTCAATAACGAGGGGATTTTAGTAGACTGGTAAACCAAAGCAATAGGCCTTCACCATGACTGAACTACTGCAAACAAGCATTTGACTTCTACATCACTGAACTTAACCACTCCCGCTAGTCACTGATTGATCCGGCCAAAAATTCATCTCTGCAATTTCAAAGACAGGCCTGTTACAAGGCTGATTCTGGAAAAAGCTGAGCTGAGTGGAAGGAGGGTGGAGCCAGCCTATATTTAGGCACCCCCCTTACCTAAACCAGAGTATGTCCGGTAGCTGAGAATGTGTCTAACATGGACAACTTCCTGTTGGGTGCTGCATGTTTTACAAGACAACTCCAGACAACATTTGGATCTTATTCTTCATACCATGATGGGATAATCTCCTATTGCCATCTCCAGACAGTGTTGGAACCTGATGCTATGAGTAGCACTTTTACATGAAAAAATACAGGATTTTGTGATGACATTATGTTTTGTTTATCAATACCTCTCACATCAATCCATACACTTTCAAAACCTTAAAAAAACAGATCCATAAGATTTTGTAACTGATCTGCCATAAAGTTTGGTTAAGGTTTTGTTAGGCACAAAAAATACTTGATTAAGGTTAGGAAAAGAATGTGGTCAGGGTTAAATAAAGCCATTAAAAATAGAGCAGTGTTCTCCTGGGTCAAAGTCACATGCTCTGTTGAGCAAACCTTTTATCCGATCAGCTTCCAAAGAGGTTTTGTGGCATGAAGTCATGCTACTTCCACCTTTGCTTCTGAGCAAATAGTTATTATCTACAGGAGTTTTGCTTATTTGGAGAATATAAACTTGACAAGCAATAAATTCTTAAGGTGTATTTATTTAAGGACTTCTGGTTACATGATAATGAGCAGCCTTATATGTAGGGAGGGATCGTAAACATTGTCTCTGTTCAATGATGGATAGGAGTTAAGATCTGCCCCATCAAGTGATTAGGTACTTACTGTCGGTCGTATGATAACAATTACACCATCACCATGACATCTAAGCAACTCATCCACTGAGAAAGGCTATGAAATGTGTGAGAGTTTTGGAAACACAACATCAGCAGACTGTGGTGACAATTTGTTGTTTTTCCAAGTACTGATTTCACAAAGCCGTGCAGTTTGTAACACAGTACAGTTTATCCTATGGTCATCTAAGTATTAGTCTGGCTATTCAGCTGTTCCACCTTTGATCTAGAGCTTTATTGAAGTGAAGGAGTTTTGTTGGATAACAGTTTACACTCGTGTGTTGTGTGATCATTACTACCAGCTACGCCACACTCAACTGTGACATAGAAATATAAAGTGTAGTTGAAACGCCCCCCGCTCATCACTGTGGATTAAAGCAAGGTGAAACAGGGTGATCATAAAACCAGAATGGCCATCACTTAGTGTACCTGCATCCCCCTTTTTTTTCACCCATCTCTCCCCCCGCACCGTACACCCACTCCTCTCTTCTTCTTATTTTTTTTTTTTTTTTTTTCTGTACTATGAATAAATTTAGTCTGTCCCGGACATGAAAATGTCAAATACCTAAAATACACCTAGGCTAAATAGCATATTAATTTTTAATGCCTGCTCATCCTATGCTGCTATTCTCATATCAGGCCTGTCTGCCAACAGCTGTTGCTGGCTCTCTGGCTGGGAATTTATCGTCCATCTAGCCAAAGGAGGGGAGAGAGGGAGCGAATAAAAAAAGAGATGGGAGACATTGTTCCGAAGACGAGGAAAAGGGGAGGGACAGATCTGTGTTTTCATGGATCCCTACCTTGCATTTATATCACCTACACCTCACAACTTTCTTACTTTGATATACGAGTGAGATTCAATTACACTAATGCCAAACATAAATTGTTCGGGTTTTCTTCCTTTTTCCCCCTCTGTGGTGTGTTGCAGCACAAGCCTCCTCATACATAAAAGAGAAATAAGGAGCAGAGTGGTGACATTGACGCTGGAGGTAGTGACATTGGGGAGAGCGGCAGAGGGAGACGAGATGCACTGAAGCAATGTGCCAGTGTGGGTGTTGAATGCCACCCATGTGCGTTTTTAGGTGGCATGTGGTGGATGATTATCATAGATTATCACAATCCAGATTGTTACAAGTTCTGTCTGCACACATAGCAGCAGTGTACTGTAGCTGTGTGACTGTCTGTGTGTGCATGTGTGTATGTGTGTGAGTGTGTGTGTGTGTGTGTGTGTGTTTTGGTTTAAGACAGAGTGCCTTTGGGGATAAGACTAAATGGTGAGTGAATTACGAACAGTTGGAGTGTGTGTGTGTGTGTGTGTGTGTGTGCAT
>JAPZDX010000001.1:1835653-1853120 GCA_029783625.1 Naso annulatus | reverse complement strand
GAGTGCTCGATCAAAATATATATCACAGTATTTTTCATTGTTTTGGATTACTGCAATAATAATAAACATACATTTGCATAAAACAAGCACATTTGTCCACTCTCATGATGATAAGAGTATTAAAAACTTGAAAAATATCCCCTCTACATTCAGAACTGAATAAAAAGATTTGCGATTAATTTATTATTAATTGCAAGTTAACTATGGAAATCACGCTATTAATTGCGATTAAATTTTTTAATTGATTGACAGCACTAACAAAAAAATATTGATTAGTGCAGCTTAAGTTTCTAAATAAGTGCTTTTTCAAAACTGCATCTGTAGTTTCATACAGAAGACACATCACAGTTGGACTTGCTCCTGATTAGCCGCTGAGAAAAACCCTGTTTACACTGAATGAGGTAGTTTTGTGCATTTGATCTGGAAAGTGTCCGATCAGCAGGTTTGTTTCTTTGAATTAGACAAGTTGGTGGCATCAGCCAATCAGAGAACAGCGCTGTGGCTGTTCTGCCTGTGAGTCCGCTCAAATGCATTAAATAAACATCCTCTTACGTAAACTACAGGAGGCAGACAAATTAGTGTAGACACATGAAAAAGGACTTTGAAGTAAATGAATCATCATCGTAGGAGCTGTA
Source organism: Naso annulatus (assembly GCA_029783625.1). Taxonomy (NCBI): domain Eukaryota; kingdom Metazoa; phylum Chordata; class Actinopteri; order Acanthuriformes; family Acanthuridae; genus Naso; species Naso annulatus. The sequence continues at coordinate 1,852,485 of JAPZDX010000001.1, read as the reverse complement.
AAACAAAGGTGGTTACTCACTAAGCATTAGTTGTCATTCCCCTTTCCACTGTATATAGCGTGTACTATATACCTCTTTATCCAGGCAGTTTTCCTGTGTTTTGTATATCCTGTCATTTTCCAGACGGCTGCTTGTGACATATGAAGTCCATAGTTTTGTTGAGCGGGGCACTTGCAGTTTGGGCACAGATGATTTGGTCAAAGCTCGGTTAGCTGTCACATGCTGCTTTGAAAACTTGCATATCAAAGCCTCTTTGCCAGACCTTGTTTATAGCAGGTGTTTACCTTATTGTCCGAACAGTATACATGTATTTTCAATACATCATGAGGAACATTATTCTTATCCTGAGCTATTCAAAAGCAAAATCATGAGATGTGATTAGCGTGGGACCTTTAAAGCATCATGCTGAAGTCAAACAGAAGAACAAATAGTGTGTTGAAAGGCCACGGGGTTCAGATGTGTGCTATAGTGCATGTATACAGAGAACAGGTCAACAGTAGTAAAATGTGTCAGTGTTTTTGTCCATTTAGGGAAAAAAAACCTCTTTAAATCTTAGTTACGAGGTGAGAACACACACAAATAAGTCAACAGTCTATACATTTTATTTTGGTAATTTCAAAATCACTAAACACAACATGGTAATTGAATAAGAAAAAAGAGAACTGGGCACTAAAGTTTCTTTTAAGGAAATGATGTGCTTCAAGGTACAACCAAAGGAATTTGCAGTAAATAATCACAGTAAGTTGAGTGGTTAGCTTCGTGGCAACGGAGCAATAGGCTGCGAGTCTGTAATGTTTAACTGAGCAATAACAACAGAAAAGAGGGAGTTATAATCTTAAGTGTCTCCTATATTAGCACAGATGAATCTAAAGTTAATACGAAGAGGGGCGAGGTTATAGTACCTTCCTGAACGGCGCCGCAGCGCACCTCGGCACAGCGGAGCCCAGAGGCAATAGGCAGAAACATAAGAGAAATGGAAAGGCTGAGCAATTCACCCAAAGGGATTAGATTTTAAATAGATATCAGCCCATATATGATTCCCCCTTTCTTTCTTTCGTCTGTAAGTGGGTGTAATTTGGAGTGTGTAATGAAGGAAAAAAGGAGCTATAGGTTAATCTCATTGACCTCCACACTCTGGGGATGATGGGTTATAGCTAGGAGATACACACCCATCTCCCCTGCCAGCCAGCTCAGCCAGCCCTCGGAGAGGTAATGAAAGTTGTGAAAGTGACTCGGTGCACGTCGGGGAGTGAAAGCACGCGTGAGCACAAGAGGGAAAGAGGAAAAGGAAAGGGAAACCTGAAGAAAGTGGGTCTACTTTGTTAGCCTTATTAGAGTGAAAGACTGACAGTGGTTTTAGTGTTATTGCTTAATGAACATCCAGAAAGTGACTGCAGTTACAGGAACAGTATGAAGCTGCTCCATCTGACGAATATCATACGTGGACACAGTGTCAGAATCCAGCTGAACTCATACTGAAGAACATAATTTGTTTGTTTGCAACCTCCCTGTCAATTGTGGGACCAGAGGACAATCCAAAAAAACAGGCCAGCAGCAGCCAGGGGAGCAGAGGAGTGAAAATAAGCAAGGTTAACATTTCACTTTAGGTTATTTTTTAATATAGAGTCAGATCATTTGACAGTGGATATTTTGTCCACACAACCTTTGTTTTACCGTATTCTCTGTTTTAGCTGCTGCTGTTTTAGGGCATGCAGAACCAGAATTTTGAAAAATCTGCACCTTGGGAGGAATTTTTAAAAATCTCGTGGTTTACTGACCTCTGTCTTTGTTACAGAGGAAAATATTCATTTTCAAAAATATCTGTCTACCCGTAGACGAGACCTAAAGCTCGCTTTCATTTGTCACACAATTACTTAATGCCTCTGAGGACAGGCTGTCCTGAAGTGTGTGCTGTAATCTACATTTGTACGATTCATCTTATCAAGATGACAAAGGCTGAAAAGACACAGAAATCATGGAGACATTTTAACGCAGCCCAGAGGCTGTAATGGCTGAGTTTTCACATGGCCTTTGAGTGTGGCCATTCAGGAAAGGCCATTACATGTAGCTGAGTGATATACTGTATTTATGTATTTATCAGTCTGATGTAATTCATTTCAGTGGTGAAATTATTTAGAGACACTAAAAATTTGGTTTTAAAAATATACATTTATGTTATAAGACAATATTTCTGACATAATCAGCAACAATCATTGAAAAGCTATGCATTATTAGAAATTTAACATTTAAAATAAATAAGATAAATAGGAACTTTGTGGTAAATCTTGAAGGCTAAAAAAACCCTGCAGAGATCATAAAAACCTTTTGTTTGTTTGTTTGCAAGAAATAACCAAAACTGTTACTTTGAAACTGTGGTCATGTAGCTCCAAGAAACGCCTTTAAAAAATATGTCTATAAAGCCTTTAACCCAATAAATCTTTTACAGTCCCCACAATTTTTAACATTTCTTCACGTTTAAGGATATTTTTGGTTGTTCGTAAAGCAGTTCAGTTTGTATGGTTTCAGTTTCTCGTAAAGTGAGTGTTTATTTTCCATTTGAAGGGAACTACATTGTTCGTGTTTCATTATGATAATTCTTTTTTTTCTTAATTATAGTTGATAACTAACTGAACACTCATGTTTAGGGTCAAAACCTTAGGAGCTTGTTTTATTTCAACTTTTGGTGTGTGTGTGTGTGTGTGTGTGCGTGCGTGTATGTGTGTGAGAAATTTTATTGAAATTTGGTGGGTTACATAGTGGCAGTGTTTTGCTCCATAAGGCTGTGCTTTGATTGGTGTTTTTAATAGGAGTGGGTAGCTGTCAGGCTAAGACAAACAGGGTCCTGTGGAAATACAAAAGGAAATGCTGTTGTGTTGTGACCAGTTCGTCTGAGCCGTCAGCTTTACCTGGATGCATAGGAAGAAAGACGGACTTTCAGTTTTGAGTTGAAAAGGACATAAAATTAAAAAAAAAACACAGAAAGCACAAGTTGTGAAACAATGAAACACCTTTGTTTGTTAAACCCACTACAACCTGTAAATATTCGTATATTTAAAAGCTGAATGTCAGTGACTGTCCAAACCAAAGGTCACAAGAGAAGCCGATGGAGCTAACCTGCAGACACTCTGCTTATAAGGAGGAAAGGGAATTAGGGGCTGAGCGCTTCTCCATAGGCCCACAGCCCAAACCAGCAATAAAATGGCAAGTTTCTCTGAGACATTGGATTTGGCAAAGGAAGAAGAGATTTTATATTTATTTCACTATGGAGGAGAAGGAGACGTTGGAGGAAAAGATCACGGTCTGTGTGCACAATAACACGGAGAAGAGAGAAGCGAGGGGAATAAGTATTGGTTGATTGAATGAGAGAGATGGACGAGGAGCAGCACTTTCGTTATTTTAGGATGTTTAAATATCATTCTGATGACCTCCTACTTCAGATTACACCCCATATCCAGCACCAAAACACCCACTGTAATCCCACTGCAGTTTTACAGAGACCAGCTGTAGTGCTACAAATCATCTGGGTCATCTGTGTGGCGTCAGTCGGTCCTCAAAGACTTTCATTTTGCGAGCCTTTTATTTTTTCTCCTTCTGCAAGTAAAACACTGTTACATCTCCATGGCAGTGATAGAACACTCAGTCCAGACAACCAATCAAAATAATGTCTGCAACGTTACAAGTTTTGACACTGTCTGACGACACATTCTTATGTCTTTGTTTACATCATTTTTGTCCTAAGACACTGTCGACAGAACTCTTGTCTTTCTAGTATTAAACAGGCTTTAGGAATCCTGGTGAAAAACATACAAAAATGTACTGTACACTTGTCAGCCAGGTGCACATCTTGTTTTCTCTCTAGACACATTAATGTTATTTTCAATCTCATAACTTTTGTCCAGAGTCTCAAGTGCTCCAGTTAGATAAAATCACATGTTAAAGACTTGCTTCTCAAGTTTCTAAGCCCTGGAGAGAAGTGTCCTTTTCAAAAGTATGGCCCTAACTGCAGAATATTGGGTGTATATTACAAATGTCCTTTATACAATAAAGTCAAAGGTTTGTTCTCTGTAAAGATACCACGCCGTGTCCCTTCCTAACATACTAATCTAAAGAATCTGGTGCATGGTTGAGTATGGGCCATTATGGCGAACATGTGCACATGACAGGACAATGACCATCTCTGAGTGCGTACATATCTCTTTATACAATTTATGTAGTATACATGTATAAATATGTGTGTGTGTGTGTGTGTGTGTGTGTGCACCTGGTGTTTGGGTGGTGCAGCCTGCCCTTGTTTCAGCAAATAACCGGCTCTGCTCCCCCACTCTGACTTTGTATCTATGTCTGTCCCCAACCGCTCACTGAAATAAATAAAAGCTTTTCCTTTTTCTCCCAATACGTAAAGGGGAGGCATGCCTCACATAATCGTTTGAGACCGGGACAAACTTGGTCCATTGATATCTGTGTATTTATTACGCCTTTGGCAATATAAGGCAGGGCAGGGTGAGATATCAGCTTACCCAGAGAGCTGTGAGAGAGAAGAGAGTTTAAGATAAAGGATATTTAATATCCAGTGCACATCGGCAGGGGCCTAAGCTTCTAATAGCACTTGGGGTTTCTGAGCAGGTAATGCCTTCATCTTTGTCTAAACACACTTTTATGGACTTTAACTGTAATGATATAAAGAGAGAGGGGGTCACAGATAAATGTAGCGTAATGGCTCAAAGCCGAAGATTAGCCATGTATCCTGTCTAGGGGATAATGCTTCAAGGCAGTTCCTCCAAAAGGTGTTATCTCCTGCTGAAGAAAGACGGGAGAGGAAGACACACACACATACACACACACACACACACACACACACACACACCAAGACACATATATTAAATAATAACCTCCTTTTCTTTCTTCTCTTTTTTACCCGCCTTTCTCTTAACAGCGCTTTGCATTTTGTCACATTGCGTTAGACTCAACGGCCGCGGCGTTCAGGCTGTAATGAATCTGTGAAGCCAATGCACATGTACATCTCCGGCGACAAACATTACCAGGCCGTCTCCTGTATTCTAGGACACATTACCTTTGCTTATTTGGTGTCTAAATGATAATGAGCATCCACATGATAACCTATATCATTTAGATCTGAACATGAATTAAAAAAAAGAAAACAAAGAGATGCATGCACATACGCACGCATCCTGTGCAGGAGCAACAGCAGCACTTAAAGGCCATTTAGTGAGCTATTTTCACAGATCAATCAGGAGGCCTCTAAGTCCATTAAAGAGAAGGAGGAATCAAACAACGGCTACATAGTTATCTGAAAGCGTGAGTGAGGGAAAAGAATAGTGTTGTTGTCCTAATTATGCACTGGGGTGATGCATTATTTACCAATCCAACATACATCGGCAGAGCTGGATATGAATAAAATAATTTATGACAAGATCCTTCTCTTTCTCCTCGCCTTTTTTCTCCTCTCTTTGTCCTCCATTTTACCCCCCTCCTCTCTTTAAATCAAACTTCAATAAAATGTGCCACCCCTATTCATTTTGCATGAGGCCTCCCTGAAAAACATCCAGGACAGTGAGGTCTGTTATTCAAAAATTCTTCAGACGGTGCAGGGTCAAAACAACAAAACACTAGCAAAGAAGAAGCAGCAGCCCATGTAACTCTAACTTACCTTAGGCTTCTGCGTCAGTCCTGAGGACAGTGAGAAAGAAAGGGAAAGAGAGAAAAGTTCGGCAGAGGAAAGACAACCCCATCCTAACTTTATTAGCCAAATTTGTAACCCAAGTCTCTTGTTTCTTCTTTTAAGCAACTACTAGTCTTTCACAAGGCCAATGCTGTGACCTCAGGATGAACCCCAGGATGGACATGAAGCTGGTTTGAGGACTAAATTAGATTCTAAATGGAAAAGTCACACCTGCAAAGGTGTATTTATTCTTTGCTTTTATATATACAACTCAAAATGGAAACACCTTTGGCAGTGGTGGCATAATGGTTAGAGGAGCAAGTTTGTAATCGGAAGGTTACAAGTTCAAATCCCAGACTAGTAGGATTTATGTGGGTGGTGAAAATGAAGGGACAACATATTCCACCTCTGAGAGCCCTTGAGCAAGGCCCCTAACCCTGATCGCTCCAGTGGAGCTGCTCAGTGGCTGCAGATAAGCCTGTAGCTGTACTGGGCAGCTTCCAGGTGTGAATGTTTTTTAAATTTTGATTAAATAAAAATATGAGTACCTTTTTGGAATTTGTGATACCCTAAAAATGCAGTACTGAATACAGAACTGTTACAATGACATGCTAACATGGGCTTGTGATGAGTCTAACTTTAAGGCTAACAAGCCCGTAACCCGGTGTCTCTCCTGGCCTGTTGATATATTAATCAAAAGGCAGCTTAACCTTCCAGAGATAAGTTTAATCTGATCTATCTGGAAGGATTTGTGCATCAGAAAATGCTTTGTCAGGTGACATTACAATTGCAAAAGCCACAATGCTTTTTGAGTCTAAGCTCCATTTTGGGTGGTACAGCGATGTAAACAACTCAAAGCATAGCATTTATACAATGGATGCAGTTGTATTTATTTATTATTTATTCTTCCCAACTCGTTTTCGAACAGGTGATGATTTCTTACTGTAACAATGTAATAAGCGTGACTCTTTCAAGTTCTTTTTCAAAATAAACAAAACAGACAAAAAAACATAATGGTGTTTTGGGGCTAACTAGTTTGCAATGAGTATTAATCAAAACAATATAACAGAGATTATCAAGCCACTCCACGGAGACAGACACACCTAAGGGCTTTCTTTGACAGGAATGTTGGGTGGATCTTAATGGCACGGAGGAGTTTGAGATGGACCGCTACAGGATTGATGACCTTGGACACTGGGAACAGACCAATGAACAGAGGAGCCAGGTTCCAGGATTCCACCCTTGGAGGTAAGTCACGAGTGGAGAGCCAGACTTTCTGAACCAGGAGAGTATGTGGGAATTGGACTCTTATGCGATCAGCCATATTTTTTAAGTGCAACAGAATCTGTCAGACTCCATTCCAAATCTTTTGAGAGGGGACATTTGACTCCTTCTCTGGAAATAAAGGCGCTTGATAACGATTGGCCTATTGAAAAGGGACGAGACCAGAGGATGAGACTTTGTCTGACTATTCAACTCTAGGTGATATCTAGATGATGAGCTGACCGTGGACCCCAAAAGTGTGCAAAACTCCTTCCAGAATTTGGAAACAAATTGAAGTCCCTGGTCAGACTCTATATTTCTAGGAAATCCATGAAGACAAAAGATGTTAGTAAACATGACCTCCACCATTTTCTAACTTAGGCAGCGCAATGAAGTGAACCATTCTGGAAAACCTGTCCACCACAGTTTTTACTGTGGTGTTACCTTCTAAAGGCAGAAGTTCAGTGACAAAGTCCAGGGAGATGTCTTACCAGGTGCGAAAGGGCACAGAAAGGGGCATCACGAGACCTGAGGTGGGCTGTGCACAGACTCAGCAAGCGGCGACGTCTCTAAACTCCTTCTCCATGGACGGCCACCAGAATGTTTAGCAAGGTTCAGTGAACACCAGAATGGCAGGCACCAAGACGTGTGAGCCCAGTGTGACCTGTGAGCTGAGAGCAGCTAGGACAAACAGACAGTTAGGCAGACATCCAGGTGAAGCCTGAGTGCCTACATTAGGACTAGCCACTCTTTTCTCAATTCCGTAAGCGATAGCACTGATGAAAAAGGAAGCAGACAGGACAGGAATGGAAGCCTTAGGGGCCGGGCCAGACAGAGCATCAGGATTAACGTTAAAGCAGTTAAAGAGACTTGATGTATTCTAGATTCTTCTTGATTTGTCCAGACCAGACCTGCCCCCAGTGTCTGCGCATTTCCAATGCCACCTTTACAGTCAGAAGTTTGCGACTGCCCACGTCATAGTTCCTTTTAACAAGGGACAGCTTCCTAAAGAGGAAGGCACAGGGATGCAGCTTGTTGTCCATAGGTGATTTCTAAGAGAAGACTGCTTTGATGACCACATCCGCGGCATCCACCTCCACCACAACCGAAGTAGCTGGTTGAGCAGAGTCAAGATTGGAGCAGAGAGGAATCTCTCCTTTAATTTTTTTTTAAAAACTCTGTCTGCTTGAGGGGACAATTGGAAAGACATGTGAGGTGAGATGAGAGCATGGAGGGGGGAAGTAATGACACTAAAGTCTTGGATGAATTTTCTATAAAAATTCAAAAAACCCAAAAACATCTGGACCAACTGGCCACAGCAATGACCTTGCTGGGATCCATCTGCATGCTAGCAGGAGACACAACAAAACCCAGAAAAGAGACAATGTTCACATGAAACAGATCATTTTAGAGCAAACACTCAAGCACCTTATGCACATGCTGCTCATGAGAGACTTCATCTGAAGAGTAGATCAAAATATCATCCAATACAGAAATGCTAATTTCTTAAGTATGTCATGGAGAACACCGTTCACAAGACCCTGAAGCACAGCTGGAGCATCAGTCAGTCCAAAAGGCATCAACAAATATTCATAGTGTCCACTAGGAGTCTTAAATGCAAACTGTGAGACTTACGAGACACAAAAAGCTGGAATGAGGCGACACAAGGGAATACACAATGAACTGGCAAAGAGAGGTAAGACACACAGGATATATGTACACAAACAATCAGGAGATAACAAGATGTAGGTGTAACCACTGGAGGTAGGTGGAGACGCAAGGCGGGAAACACTGGAGACTAAATCTAAAAGACAGAAACATATTTGAGTATCAAAACCAAACAGGAATTGGTAATGTCATAATAAACCAGAACTGAACATAACTTATCTAGCTTGACGGGTCTTGTCACGCTTGGGAGGTGAAGTACAAGAAATTCTTTGTCAAAGCAAAAGTAAGTGCTAAATTACCTAATGTTAACCCTAGCTACGTACCTAGCGTTTTTCTAGGGGTTGACAATATGACATAAATTGAATCAAGAAAACATTTTGTAAAATGCCACATGAACCTTTCCTAAAGTTTATATGACAAGCCATTGGCACTGTGGGTTGCTGTGGAGAAGGAAGGACTGGTGTGATTCAGCCACTTAACTTGTATGGCAGGGTTTGGAGAAAAGTGTTCACATGTAACGTTATGCTATACTCTACACACAGCTAGCAGCAGCTGACAAACTGAGTGGCACTACATGCACTGATGTGGCCTGTGTCTGGAACAAATGTCCGGCATATTGACTATAAAACAGTAAAACTCCTGTCAGATGGCAAATGGTAGCAATCCAGCAATGCGGCCAGTGCAGAGGGACCTCTCTTTTGCCCACCAGGTGGGCGTTCCCATAAGGCTGTGATGTCACATGAAAGCTATGAATAGTGACCCTCCAGTTTCCAGCAGCTGGGTGCACTGCATAGATCCAAGGTACAGTTTCTGTGTGTCTGCACAAAAGGCTGCATACTTGTACAAGAGAGAGAGAGAGAAAAAACAGATTGAATTGTATGTGTGCATGTATAACTGATTTCATGCAGTGTGTTGGGTTCACACATGCATATTTTTACAGTCTGCCTGCGCCACCTTTGGCTAATGACAGATGCAATAAAACATTTGTAAAAGATGGGACCATCCATCATGTTGTGTAGGGCACAAGGAACCAGGCTAGCTCAAAAGCACAAACAAGAGTCCCCTGCACCGCACAGGGCAGGGAGAGACAGAGAGAGGAGGGGTGGGATAACTAAATTTATATCATATTACACACTGAAATGTGACCTCGTAATGACATCAGTGAAATTCAATCAAGTCCTTGACTCAGTATTACTTAAGGTAAACCAGTGTCCTTCCTGATGTGAAATGAGCGAACTGAATACAGTGTTGTTGTTTTCTACTTACTGCTTCAACTGTGGATGCAGTTTATGTGACAGAAGCCATGTGGAGAAGGATTTTACCAGAGAAGTGTTGACTTGCAGGAACAGTAGTAGTTTTAACTCCACTCTGCATATGGTGAGAAAACTGTCCACAACATACATGGTACCTATTAACTAGCATCAGCAGTGTTGATTAGTTGAGCTCCCTGTGCACAGTCCAGAGAAATCTACAAGACTGTTCCCATACCAGCCATTGCCTGTTGCCCCTGATGCCTTCTGCTGGTAAGTAATACAGAAGTTCTGCATAAGACAGACGTCAACTGCATCCTTTACATGATCACTCCTTCCATTGTTACCCTTGAATACAAAAGCACCATATCTATACACTGTGTCAGTATTTTACCATAGGGAACTGAGCCCACTCAGAGAAATTACAAAATTATCATAAATTTGGCCTTTTTTGGCATTATTGATCGTACATAGCAGAGAGGACAGAATTATCGGACAAATACGACAGTTATCGTACATCTGGCAGCGCCGCCGCTGCAGTACCACCAGACTTCACAGCATCTTCTTCTGTAATATTTTAATTTGATTGATAAATTTATTCTTTTCTAAACCAATTATCTGTATATATTTTAAATGTGTTTGGCATGAGGGGGATGCAAATTATATTTAATTGTGCAACCCTTTCTCATAAGATGACTAATAAACCTTATACTCATCACTCACTTGGAGTAGTGGAAGACTAAGCACAGGAAACATGCTCTCATCCCTAGTTGTCAAAGAGTACCCTTCTTTTTATGCCCTTTGGCATCTCATAAAGAAGCACAAGGTACCCTGTCAAAGGTTAATTGCTATGATGTAGGTATATGGTTTTAAAGCAGGAGAAAATGCTCCCCCAACACTCTGATCTTTAAGTCGTGATGTAACACTTTTTCAAAATAAAATTCAAAATAGAAATTTTAAAATCCAGGTCCAAGCCCCATCTTTTCAATATGCCACAATGCTGTGTCCTGTGTTGTTTCAACAAATCCAAGTAAAAGAAAAAAATGATTGTTGCTGCTTTTCTAGCAATGAGAAAGACAAATAGACATAGTTGCAGTTGATAAAGTACATTAAAGAAATAATGAAAAAGTTTTGGCTTTTGGCTTGACCCATTCCCTAAAATCAAACTGACCCTTTGCCACTATCCCTAATAGAGGTTATTTTTTTAACCAAGCAAGAGGACAGCTGAAACTACTGTCTACATACAGTTTAATGTAGTTTATCAATTGCAGCCATGTCCTCTAGTCTTCCTAATCACTAGAAAAGCAGCAGAATGAAAGTTTGATCGTTTTTTCTTTTACTCAGATCTGTTGAAACAAACATGGGGTACAGCAATACTGCAGCTGCTCACAATTTTTTGTTAACTCTTTGATATCACTGTTCTTCCATGAAAAAAATGTTTGAACTGTGAGTGCTTCTTTGTCTACGGATTGGATTTACTTCTAAATGGTCAAAAAACAAAAATTACAGTGCGCACCAGGGATCTCAGTTATAAAACCGTGTAGAATAGACACCAAATGTTTGGGTACATACAAATGAGGATATGGACGTATGTCCAAAAATATTTAGATTTATAAACCTGGCTTATGCCTGTCAGTGCACACCTTCCTTTTAAAAATCTCAAATCAACTTGGAAATGTCTGCAGGTGGATCAGCCCTGTGTCCCACCTTCTCCACACCAGCATTAAACCATAATCTGTCAATGCAAAGCACCTCATGACTGGTAATACATGGAAATGAGCATCAGATCACCAGTTTTGTACAATAAATCACAGGCACAGCAGACAGAAAGACAGGCAAAATTTAAATTTTTTTCTAACACAGGACGCAAAATGTTTGAGGGTGAGGTGGATGTTAAAAACACAGTTTCTTTTCAGATTGTCCTCTTGAAACGACAAGGAAAGGGAAAGTCAGGCAATCATCACAGTGATCAGACTGACTGATTGACCTGCCAAAATGACCGTGACAATCAGTGATACCCCTCACCCTATAACACATTTGAAAATGGAAGTTTGATATGTTAACAAATTTTATATACTGAAGTTCTGTTACAGTGATGTTGGCCTGAATTAAGATGACGACTCGTGATGAGCAATCACTGGCTTTATTAGCAGTCTTTGATCATTTTTACAATAAGGACAGTTGGTGAAGACACACGGGGTAAAGTGGTGAGGTGACTGAAGAAGACAGTGTGTGTGACTTATTCCAAATGAATATGCTCATCCGACTCTGCATTTTCTAATAATTCTAACATACTAATAATAGGACATTCAAAGACGCTTTACTGAGTGTACAAAAAAAAACACCCAAAAAAAACAAACTAAAAAAACACTAAAACTACAACTGGGAAGTTCGGGAATGAGGGGCTCTAAGGAAACCAGAGCTATGTGTGGAATAAGTATGAAATTGATCATTACAAACATGCCATAGTAAGAAGAGGGAGGGGTTCTTTTCCAGAAACTGTGAACAAATAAACTGATCTGGAGGTGATTCACTTGATAAACACTGAGGACATCTAGTTTGAGAAACAGAGGCTGAGAGTAATGTCTCTGATGAACACAACTTACTCTTAGGGCTCGTTTCTGAAGACAGTATATAAGTTCATGTTTAGTCTGATGAGTACTGGCCCAAGCTATATTACAAATATTAATAGGCTACACAGAAGAACCATTAAATTATATAACATGGTGGCTACGTCAGTGTCTATTAAGTGAAGAGTTTTGCCCTGTATACCAATTCTTTTGGCCATTTTTGTGGTTATGGCTCTGATGTGGTTTCCAAGACAAGATTTGTTTAGTGGGACACCCAGGAATGTGTAGTTCTTAAAGTAGTTACAGTGATGTTGTCAGTCATAATTTAGATAAGAATTTTAAATTTTGGATTTAAGACCAAAAAAATGGAGCTTGTTTTTCATGTTAAGTGATAGTTTGTCAGACTTAAACTAAATAGACAGCTTACTAACCTCTGCATTTCACACATTTATGATGGTGTCAGGGTCTTTATGTGAGTAAAAGACACGTGGCATGAGCAAACAAAATTTTAACAACTTGTCAGAAACATTAGGAAGGTCATTATTATATATTAATCCAGAATAATAAGAGCCTAAGAATTGATCCTTGAGGTACACCACACAGAAAAGGACGAAAAGGAGAATTAATTCCATTAGGACACGTACTGCTGTCTGTCTCTAAGGTAATTAGTGAGCCAAAGTAGTGAGATATTTCTAATTTCAAGGTGGGAAAGCTTCTGAAGAAGAATATGGTGATTAACAGTATCAAATGCCTTAGATAAATCCAAAAAGAAAAAAAAAGTGATTATGTTTTCCTTCCGGTCTCTACATTAACATGTTTCATCAATTAAATGTGTGAGTGCCATATATGTTGAATGTTTCTGTCCAGACCCATAATGATGTGTATATATAATATCATACTTAATAAGATGTTCTATTAATCTTTGATAGACAAGCTTTTCGAGTACTTTGATATAACAGGGAGAATGGAAATAGGCCCGTAATTGTTGAAAACAGCTGGGGTCGTCTTTATGAATCGGAATAATCTTGGCTATGAAGTTCATGGGTGACAATTTCCTCTTCCAATGATAGACTGAAGATATGAAGTAAGGGTTTCACAATATATTCATGAGTGGATATTAGTAGTTTACTGTCAATGTTATCATAACCAGGAGAAGAATTTTTTAACCAGAAGAATACATCATAGTACGGCATTTAGTGGACTCACAGCACTGTTCGTAGTAGTACAAGTACTTTTAGCATAATAAAACTAACTTTGTTCTTGTATAAATACAAGGTAAGTTTATTCAAAACCCATAAAAAACCTTCTTACCAATTATCAGCGAGATCATTCAACGGACTGGGCTGATGGAACATAACATGGGTTTTATACTAATTCACAGCAGTGGCTGTCAATAAGCAAGACTGCTGTCACTGCATTATATCTACAGTGACGAGCAACGAGACAATAAGAAAGGAAAAGCAGCGTCTTTGTGACAATTTTGCTCTGATCAAAGCAACTGTAGCTACAGGAGACACGGATTAACAGCCATTTAATGATGAAGTAAAGTTTGCGTTGTGTTGCACTTGTTTGGTGTTTGTCTTTCCCATCCAGCTCTGAACAAGACAAGCCAGCAGAGAGGGGGGGTTTTTTGTTGTTGTTTTTGGTTACAAACTCGTGGGTGTGTTTGATAGAAGGCATGCAGGCACAGAGTTGCCTGTTGAATCACATCATCAGCATCAACACTGAAAAAAAGGAAAAAACGGCAGGCAGATATAAATGAATATTCCTCACCTGTCTGCTCATGTTGACTCCTCTTGTTTGGATTTCTCAGTGGGGGAAAAAAATAAAGGCGTATATTTACTTTTAATTGAAAGGAAATTAAAGACGCATCCACATCCGCATGTGACAAAGGAAGATCACAAGGCTCGGGAGTGATGATAGCTTTTGTTTAAGATGGATTTCATAAAGAAAACCCCCCACTGATAATGATGAAAAAAAATCTTGGACATTTCTCCAAATACAATTACCTCAGCATCACCTGATTCAATCAAATGCATTTGCATTCTGTTTGCATGCAGTGTTCCGTGAACCGGTAAACAAGGCAGGCAGAATAAATCTGATGTGTTTTCATGCTCATGGTTGCTCTTGTGTTTGCTATATTTTATTCTGAGTATTTGAATTTTTATGAATTGGTAAATAAATGCACAAACGTAAGCATAGCTGTGCAAATCGATGTTCTGAAGTTGGAGGGTTATACTCTTGCAAGCCAAAAAGAAAAGCTGGGAATGTTAGTTTATGTTTTGAGACAGATGTTGTTTGGCCAGCAAGCATGGCAGATTAAAATTTGACTGTGTCTGATGTGTACTTAAGAATGTATCAAAGAAGATGCATCATTTTGAGGCCTACCAGGGGATGTCGCAGCTGGCACGACGACAAAAAGCATAAGGCAAGACTTGGCACCAGTCAATCATATGCTTACAGGCTGAAGAGTTGGACAGAAATGTAGTGATGAGACCGAGGTCTTGTTCACTGCTAATCCCTGACCTTCTTTCTCCCTGGGCACTTGGAACTTCAGTCACACTGTGTATAAAACATTCACTCTGCCTCATCATATTCCATATGCATCTAATGTTGGCCAACTTGTATGAAAAAAGATCAAGAGACTCGTTAGTCAACAGACCTTTAAAAGGCAGGTAATATTTATTGTTTTACAGTTTAATAGGATATATCGAAATGACTGAAACCCTGTACATGATATAGAGCCACAGTACTAATTCAAAACTCTACTTCAGTTGCTGTAGAATCTAGATATAATTAGTTCTCTACAGCAGCAGCACTTTAAACTGTCCCAGCCTGGAGTATCCTTCCTTTGCTGCATTTGCACTGCTGCTCCGCAAATGTGCTGCTTTTACTAGACGGGCTGTGTACACACTCGCAGATTGCTTCAGACTGGGACTTCTTGGTTAAACGTTTAGTCAAAATTAGGTTTGCTGATATAATGCCTTAAATGTAGGCTGTATCTGAACCTGATGCAAAAGTAAGGGAAATATTTAAAGATGCAGCAGATAACTTCTGCAAATGAGCTAGCAATTTAGTAGCTCGTACCAACATCACCTGTCGCTAAGCACAGCATAGACCGGCCAATCAGGACAGAGAGCACAGAGAGACACAGATTTTTCATTCTTCTGTGAAACCATCGTCCCAGTGGCAAAGAAAATCTCATGGTAAAAACAGGGCTTATTGGAGACCAATTTAGCCGCGAATGGTATTGTTTTTCAACCACTATTGTTTAATCAGGTTATACATCATAATGACAAAGTCAAGCCAAAATAGTTGTCTAGTTTCACTTTGACATAGCTTTTTTTGTGGTGAAAGACGAATGTGCACATTCAAAGAAAGAATCAGGTATTCACACCTGTACCCCACTCGGTTCTTGGTTTTATTATAACAGCACATAACCAGCTTTCCTCTGATATCTCCTTTTAATGCTACTGATGCACAATGATGGTCAGTGACACCTTGCTTACACAAGATTATAAAAGGAATTTCTCTGTGACCACACAGTGAAGGTGTTATCAACCCATAGGTTATTGTTTTTTTGTCAAACAACTTCATGATCATAAAATAGAAATTGAATGGATATCCGGCCCAGTCTCTACACACATATAACACGTTTTAACACTTGCATAATACATAAGCCAAAGTTCATTTTGCTTCCAGGTGATACACCAAGCCTTCCTATTACCTTCTTTGGAGAGCAGTTCCATAGATGACCTTCATCAGTATCTATGGTTCATTTGACCGTGGTCACATCAGTAACAAAAATAACAGTAAAATGTCCCAGTTGGGACAATTTTCAGCAAAAAAAAAACAAAATTACTTGCCTACATTTTTAGGAAATATTATAGTTTTGAATTAAATAAATATATGTTTATTTATACCACATAAAACACACTGACTTTATGACAAAGAAACCAGAGTGCAACAATGTTGGGTCATTTTCACGTTTTCTTGCATTACTCTATTATGCAACATACTTGTCACTTATTCTATTTATTGTAATGCAACAACAAACAACATGAATTTAGTCATCCAACCTGATCTAAATTATGTATTGTGCTCTAATTTACTTCACACTTCACAGTAGCGTACCGCTAACGGGATCTGTGCTAGTTCCTGCTCCCTCATCCCTGAGATCTTCCCTTCTCTGTTCAAAGCCACGCTTACCTGTCGGGTAACTATTTCACAAATATTTTTTTGGATGGATTGCTGGGCTGGCAAGTGAATATTATTGGCAAAAGGCTAGCAACAAAGCTGGACGAAGGTAAACAAGGTTGAAGTCCGCAATCAAGGTCCTTGCATACTGTATGTCCTTGGCAAAATGAGGTATGTTGTGTAGTCCATGTTGACTCCATCATC
>JAPZDX010000001.1:1542239-1554079 GCA_029783625.1 Naso annulatus | reverse complement strand
ATCTAAAAATATGCAAAGATACACACAGGCAGGAAAAACTGGCAAGGAAGTTAACCGAGATGTAAACATTGATGTATTTAAAAAAGAAAGAAAGTAATCATTGCAAATGTTTCATGAGAAATGAAATGCACTTTACGGCTGCAGATGACGACAACACATTTTGGTAATACAACATAATTTATTGCTGACACACAAAAAAAACCCTCCACCGGGCACTTTTTCACAGCATAGAACTCTAGATTCTGTCGTAAAGCAGTAAAGTAAGATTACTAAACCAAATCGAGAAATGGACCGCTCACGTGATGTTTCTGCTCTGTCCTGCAGTTCTTCACCTGCCTGGTCATCTTGTTCGCCTGCGAGGTTGCAGCTGGAATCTGGGGCTTCATGCACAAAGACACTGTAAGACTGCTCGCATACACTGGAGACATTCATGCAACATTTTGCCTGAAGAATGGAGTAAAATAAAGAGCAAGAATATTTTTAAGGATTCTAGAAATACCTTGAACACAGAGGGAAGTATTGCTGAAAAACTGTTGCTGAGCTACAGTTTGTGTTTGAGAAGTTGAACCTGGCTTCACTTTTTCCTTAAGGCATGTCGCCATGACGACACATCACTGCTCTGCTGTGTTTGGGCAGCTGACAGTCGTTCAAACTCATAAATGTGTTACTGACAGCAGCCTCCCAAAACAGCATGCCCAGGGCAACACAACTTTTTTTTTTCTTAGTGCAGTAACCCTGCATTTACTTTGTCTTTAACGTCATTTTATGTTTTTTGTCGTCTGTTTCACTTTTTTAGGTTTCAAAGGAGGTGATTAACTTCTATGACTCTGTGTACGACAAGGCCATGACACAAACCATCACCGACAAAGACAAGAAAGCGGCCGCCGCCTCAGTGCTGAGGGCATTTCACGAGACGGTATGAACAAAGACAACAGTTATTAAATATGTCATTTCTGTTCAAGAATGTATTAAATAAAATGTGTTTTACCGATTAATGCAACACCACACGTGGAAGTCAACAAGGACGTACTGATGTTTTTTCTTTCAAAATTATTTTTATTGAATTTTCGAGGGTGTATGTTCACGTCAAACAAAGGTACAATTGTGGATTTACTATTTTTAGGAGTACAGATAGAAATGTACCAAACATTACTTAAACGGAAATAGCACGTGTCTCTGTAAAGGTTAAATATTTGATATATAATATAAAATGTGAATGTTTTGTTTTGCATGCATATGATGCAGAGACAAACTGATTTAATTAGAAGAATTCAGAATTTATTTAGGGGCTTTGAAATTAGGATTTCAGTCGTACCATTTTAATCCCAAGAGCCTGGGAGGTGACATGGATGTGTTTGGTTTTTGAACTTGCATGCGCATTTTCTAAATTTTTTTTTATGAATTTCTCGTGCGTTCTATTTGTATTTCACATACCAGTTTTATTAAAACGCACGCGTGATTTGTAAAATATGCATTTTACATGTGACAGTTTTATCAAAATGTGCGTGTGAATTATAAAACGTGCTCGTGAAATAGGAAACACGTATTTTTAAAAAATGAACCCATCCGTGTCATCTCCCAGGCTCCTTGTATCATATCCGCTTTGATAACATGAATCTTTTAAAACCTCTAGTTTAACCAGTATGTGTTTTGTGTTTAACTTTCATAGTTATGGCCCTTTTTATGTATTATATATATTTTATTATATATTTTTTAAATTTATTATATATATATTTTTTTTTTATTTATATTTTAATCATGTTTACACACTGCAAAATTTTTGCCCGTCTTTTTTTTCCCCCCCTGTATTAGTCTGACAGCAGAGAAATTGAGCTGAACAGCAGTAAAGTGGATGGCAGAAACGAAGTGGTGCACTAGAGAGGAAAGCTTAAAAATAATAAGTAAACACGGAGTGAGCGGCAGCAGCACTGACTGCCTCTGCCACTGACACAAAACACGCGTGCGCCCCGGGCGGGGGAGTGAGCTGTGTGCTGTGAGAGAGCGTTAGAGCGAGAGAAGCGAAAGTCCAGAGCCGATTACAGGCTGACGGCTCAAAACATTTGTGTGACAGTTTATGCTGGATGTTGGTGGTGTAGCCGCTCACTACGCCGCACATGAAACAAATCTCGGTTTATCGTGTATAATCGATATATCGCCCAGTCCTGCCTGGAGGCCATCGGGATAATTCTGCAGCTTCTTTATCAGCCGGTGAAACTCTTCTTGCTTTTGTCTCGTTTGTAGGATTGCATGAGCCCAGTATTTTCTTTTTCTTTTTTCAAAAAGTGACAGAACCACAAAATCAGCCTCACTGCTTGAAAGTCCATTTTGTCTCGTACTACAAATTGTCACAAAGACTAGAAAAATAAACGCATCAGACTCAGTGTGCAAGGTTTCTGTGCGAACTTTTTTTTTTTTTTCCCCAGGTTATGGATTTAACATGCACATCTGAAAACACCAATTCAGAGTGCAAAGGCCTTTAGTAGAAGTGTGTAGATGAGATGATCACTGTGTGGTTTTTGTGTTTCAGCTGAGCTGCTGTGGTAAAGGCCTGGGGACGACTCTGCTGACACAGCTTACTGACAGACTCGGCGTGACTGAACTCTGCCCTGCTGCCGGAACTTCTGTTGTAAGTGCAATCATTCATCTCAACAGTTTGATTCCCACTTCGATATGTAGGCGGCTTGGCCAGGCTGAGGTTGTGCTCACATTGTGGACAAAAGCAATACTGTCGTTTAGGAAAACTGAGCAGACAACACTGCGACAAGTGACAACATGTAATGACATCTTATAGTCAGTTTACAGTCGCAGCCAACTGAATGTTATCCCGCTCACTCCACTTCCAGGCGTGTCGTACAAATACTGGTTGCCGTAAAACTTGTGAAAAAGCAAAAGGTCCTCTTCAAAGCCAGAGTTTACTTTTTCTGTTTTGGACTTTTGTCGAAAAATGTTGGTGCAACATGGTGAATACGAAGAAGACCCATTTCCTCTGTATATAAAAGGTTCATTTGAAGGTTAGAAAAACACGTCTTATCTTGTTCTCAGGTAACACTAATGAGAACAAACGTGAATGTTTTATTGCATTTCTGCCAAAGTCTGAAAATAGATCCGACAAAGTCTTATACACTGTAACTTGAACACTTGAGCGGCTGTGACAGTCATTTTGACCGTTTTCACATTTATTTATCATGTAACTCTGTTGAATGAAAAATTTCAGTGCTGCTGGTCCCTGACTTCCCGAAAATGTATTTTCATTGAAAATGTCATTTCATTATTGCACTAAAGGCAAACAAAATTTGATCATCTCTACCTGTTTCGGCCTCAGACGGTCATAATGACCGTACAGACTTTGCTGCAGTTGTATTGATACTTTTTTTGGGCTGTGGCGGCTGCATCTGGGCTGCTTGAGCAGCTGCATGTTCCGTTTACAGAGGCGGTTTTTGTCTGTCAAAGCAGCGCAGCCGGGAGCGGATCTGGACGCTTCGTCTCTGACAAATGTGGGCGTTTTCTCTTCCTCCTTGGAAAATCTTAGGGTGCTATTTCGTTTTTTTAAGCAGTATCTAAACAGAGTTCAGAACCTGGCGGTCAAAGTGACAACTCACTGCCTTTTCAGTAGGAATGGAATTTTGGCCCTTCTAGTGTTAAAGCATAGATACACAGCATGACAAAAGTCATTGGACAGCCCTATAAATATTTAAGTTCAGGTGTTTCAGGGTCAAAGTGTGTTGGACACGCCTCCAAGCAGGTGGTGGTGAGGTTCCCCAACCACAGCTGACCCATGATCCCATCACACACCAAAGGCCCATTTTAATGGAAGTGCAAATCCCTGACATGCTGGGCTGATGTGCCAAGTCAACCCAAAGCCAGGTCAGCACGTGTGTGAAGAAGAGGAGATGTCAAACTCAAACTGGTGTGATGGTCTTGTGTCCACTTACTTTTGGGCTGTATGTTATACGTGGTATCAATCTAATCTAATTCTCTGCAAGAAAATGAGTGTTAGAGTATTTCCCATGAAAACAGTGCCTTTAATGTTATCAGGTACACCTGTTTATGAGTCAAATGTT
This sequence comes from Naso annulatus, assembly GCA_029783625.1. Classification (NCBI taxonomy): domain Eukaryota; kingdom Metazoa; phylum Chordata; class Actinopteri; order Acanthuriformes; family Acanthuridae; genus Naso; species Naso annulatus. Next base: position 1,550,018 of record JAPZDX010000001.1, on the reverse strand, counting down.
CTGCTATGGAAAAGGTCAGGTACCGGAAAAGGTTGGAAAATACAGACGTCAGTCAGTCTTCTTTTGAAGGGAAAATGAACAGACTTTCTAAGTGCAAGATCTTTGCAAGGAAAGTTCTCTGTATTTACACTTGAGCTACACAAGAGTCTTAACTTGATTTCTTGGCTGCACATTCACATTTTTGAACAGACCTCAGTCCAGTCTAAGCCTCCGAGGTTGCCAGGATTGTCTTGTGTTAAATTGTGTTTTCCAGTGTACCCAGCCAACATCGTAAAGGAAGTTTAAGTCCCAAAGAAATCAGGGGATTAAAAAAGTGGTGGAAGGAAAGACAAGGATGCATTTTTGACTGAGGGTGTAATTAGAACAAAGAACAAATGACATGGATGGAGTTTCTGGAATTAAAAAGTGAAGCCAGTGTGTAATTGCCTTAAGCCTTCATTCTTTCTAATGACCAGCAGGGACAGTTCGTGGTCTCATTGGCTGGTGTCAAGTCTTATTCAATACACCATGATTGTCCTTTTGTACAGTAACGTTCTGTTTAGAGGACTTATCTTGAGACTGGCAAGTCGTTGTCTGGTTAGAGATTTAGTACTGTGTATCCTTGGCGACTCCAGCCTCTCAAAATTTGATTCCAAAAACCAAGATGGCTACCCCCATTAGGTCGATGATTGATGAATAGCATGCTAAGATGCTAAGTCTTGTTTCATCTGTGGACCAGTAAACAGTAAAAAAATCAAATTCACTACCCTGTATCGCTGTATCTCAAGCAAGGGTAGCTTCTGTATTTCTCGAGTCAGTGCAATTTCCATGGGAACGCAGCCGAAGAGACGATCGTTATCCAGAAGTGGATGTAGCTAGCCTAACGCCGAGGTCAGACTACACAATATCAGTCTGATAAAAGCCTGACTGGGGAGACGTCGGGCGCTGGGTGGGCTCGGAAAACGATCAATGACCACCGGGAGCAACAGTCGATCATTTCATCTTGTGTAGTGTGTCATAATGGACAACAGCTGGCGCCGCGTCTAGGACGCCTCACAACAAAACGACTAACATGTTTGATTTTTTGTTTACCTTCCATGACGACTTGTCAGTAGTGGAAGTCAGTGAGGAGCGCTCCCTTGCTGGTGACATCTCGCACATCATGAACTGCAAACAATGATTGATCAAGGAGCAACGTGCAGCCTGTCATGTCTCCCGGCCATGACACGGCCAGAATTTATGACTCTTTAATCACCTAATCTGACACAGTGAACATTTTATCAAACAAAAGTATCTTGTGACCCTGACATTAAGTGAGTTTGACAAACAATGCACACGTCAGGTCTGTGCAGTGTTGGCTAGTTCACCTCCTGCCCATAAATCTGTTAAGCAGCTTATCTCGTCATTTCTGCTGTGTAATGATGTTGACACACACAGGCAGGAAGTGTAGGTTGCTGTCATTTCTCACATACTTGTTTTCCTGTCCTGAACATTTGTTGTCCACGCCTGTTGAATTATTGCTACAGTTTGGTTTCAGTTGAGGCAACTGAAACACTTGTGTTTGGTTAGAAAAAGACGGTGTCATGGTAAATCTTGATTATACTGTAAACACAAATGTGTAGTCCTTCATTATATTGCCATACTGAAAATTGGATCATGTGACAGGTGATGTGCTTTTGGTATTTACTCTTAATATGTCATTTTTTTCCCCCTTGACCCCAAAGTTATTGTGAATGAAATGAAGCTGTTATTGATGCTTTGAAGCAGATATAATGTCTGTGTTTAAATTTGTTTTTGTTTTGCAGAATTGCCACCAAAGAATCCAGGAATTGTTTTCAGATAAGATTTATCTGATCGGCATCGCTGCTCTGGTGGTTGCAGTTATTATGGTGAGAACATTAAACAACACATCACAAACATGAAACCTTTATAACGTCCAAGAGCAAACAGGAGATTGAGAAAACATGGCAGAAAAAAAAAGCTGTTTCAGTCCTACCTGGCACAACTCTGGCTAATTAAACAGGAATAGAAAGTTTATATATAACTTTGTTTACTGACTCATTTTGGCTGCGGCCGTCACTGCTGCAGTGTGTCGCAGCACACAGCAGTACACAGAGCTCACGGATAATTCAACATGTTTTCTAATCATGTTTGAACTTCTTAAATTTCAGTGATAATTTTGACAAAGCTGTTGTGTTTGGGCAACATCCAACTGGTTTATATTTCTCTGTGTTCTGTTTTGTGGAGGTTTTGTTTTGTTGTTGGTGTATGAAGGTATTTGTTTAGATGTCAGTAGCACTTGACCCTGTTTCAACTGGTTTTCTACTAACAGTGTTCAAATTGTATTTACTTTATCTGTTCTCTATTTACCTACTCATTCCTTAAGAAAAAGGCTCAGCCACATCCTGAAACAGCTGGTCACTCTGTTCCACAAATGTCACTCAAACAAGCGTCCATACTGCACTTGGTAGGGACTGGGAGTGTAACAATACATCAGCGTGTACTGACCCGTACGGTACACACGTGACAGTTCAGGTGCACAGAACCTGGAGAATACACAGTATAATTACATACAGTATGATGTATTAAGACTGATGAACGTAACGCAGAAACAAATTCACATACGTGATTTCCACCCGGAAACCGTAAGCAGAGGTAAGCCTTCAGCAAGTTTAGCACATGCTAATTGAGCTAACGTAGTAGACCCGCCCGCGTCTTTTACATCTTGTAATCAGGCTTCTCTTGACTTTCCAAAGTGCGTGCATTGAACTAGTTAAACGAGTCATTTTGCTGAGGTTGTGTGATGCTCAAAATAATTTATCCACCGTTTTAGCGCAGTGATGACAGACTGAGGCTGCAAGAAGCAAGAGAGATGTCAGTACCCGATGTGAGTCCTGCGTCAATGTGAGTCGCGCATGCGTAAAAATGTCCACTGTGTTGAACAGCTAGCTACAGCTACACCACTTGTACAAATCACTTGCTAGATCTGAGTTTGAAGGTCGAAAGCACATTCAATGTTTTAAACTAAATCATAATTGCATTATGGCTAACGCTAGCCAGCTCTGACAATAGCAACGGCCTGTTTTATATTTTCAACTTGTGGTGGATAGTTAGCTGGCATCGAGCAAAGCCGCTAGCATAACGTTAGCCGCTAACACTACTTCAGCTAACATAACTGGCAAATAAATTACTCATTACCAGTTTATGTCCAGTTTACAGCACACCATGCCTTTACTCCCAGCTCAACTTGTAATCCTAAGCTAAATACAATGTAGGGAATGGTAGACATTTAATCAGTAACGTTTAACATTAGTGTTTAATAATCACGTGATTTGTACCAGTGGTGTAGCCGTAGCTAGCTGTCTAAGATGGCGGACCTCTGAGCGCATGTGCTGACAGGAAAGGCGAACTGTGTCAAGCTGCACACAGGAACTCACAGACACAGCAGCAAATCTGGTCAATTTTCAAAATAAAACATCCTGTGCAGATCCTTTTGTTTTACAAAATCATGTACAGTGAGCTATGACGTAGGGACGTGTCAACCGTGTTTTTCTCACCTGAGCCAGGGAGCAAAAATAACGATGGGGGAGGAGAATGATGCAATAGTGAATTTTCTGTACCGAACTAAGGCCTCTGTGTACAGTTACACTTGGTGCTTTAGTGAGTGTTTCCAGTAACAATGTAAGAATGTGAAATCAACTGTTTCCTTTGTGTTCATCCTCCTAGATCTTTGAGATGATCTTCAGCATGGTGCTGTGCTGCGGGATCCGCAACAGTCCTGTGTACTGAATGCTTCCTGCCTGTTCGTCATGAAGGAAGGAAGATGTCGCAGTCTCATTCTTTCTCTTTTTTTCCCCCTTTTATAAGCAGGAACCATCACATATTTTGCTTGCTGGAGTTAGTCAGCTCTTCGAGCAGACAACATAAACCATCCTTCATCAATCAGTTTAATTACACTGTCAATGATTTTTTGTTAGTCACAGATGCTGTTATGTATATTTAACCAGTGCTATCCTAACCTGATATGTAGATATTATATCACAGTGTCACACGAGTTACACTCACCAGTCCTGGTGCTCTAATCCTTTAGTGTTTCATTAGTTGTTTACTGCTTCCTTGCCTTTAAACATGCTATTTTCTTGGTTTTATGTATGTTTTTCCACTGTTTTATGTATAAACTGTATATAAATATATATATTAACAGTGCTTTATGACTGCCTGAGCATGGATATTGTATTACAATAGATAATTCTTCCTGCACTCTGCTTGTTTGTCTTGCCCTAGACTAAACCAGATGATAGTGTATATGACCAGCACTAGTGAAGCACTAGTGTTGGCCTGACCACGCCATGTAGAGGTGACCATGTGCAACCACACTTCCCTTTCAGCTGGAACCAAAGTCTGAGTGACCTGATGTCTGTCATTTTGGCTCTCTGAGGTTATTTGTTGATTTGTCTTCGGCTCTTTGTTGTTCATTACATGTCCAAAACTGTCTGTGTGCTCAGTTGCATAAAACATTTTACAGCCATATTTTCCTCTGTAGGTTCATTAGATGTCCCTGGAAAGAGTCTAATTGTGCAAAGTTAAAGTTGCAGTAGATAACTTTTGCAAACGAGCAAGCTAACGTGAGCCGTACCACGAGACTTATTGAAAAACAAATCTTCTGCAGCTGTTTGCGCCGGCTCGTGCTTTATTTGGTTTGTTGTCTCTCTCTTTTAAGTCCAGTTTGAACTGAGACCAAACGGTTGCAGGGAAAGTTGCAGCGGAGTAAACTGGTCCGTCTCAGCTCGAGCTCGAGCCGACTGACGGTGTGGCTTGCAGACACTCTGTTGTTGGCAGAGGCGAGTCAGAGCACGGTGAGCCAATCAGCTCATACCAATGTCACCTGTCACTAAGAAGCACAGCGCAGACAGGCCAATGAGGACAGAGTACAGAGAGCGTCACTGATTTTCCATTTCTCCACGAAACCGTCGTCCCAGTGTCAAAGAAAACGTCATGTCAATGTCACAGGGCTTACTGGAGACCGATTTAGCAGCAAATGGTGTCATTACACTGTTAATTCAGGTTGTACATCATAATGACAAAGTTAATCCAAAAAAAAAAGAGTCTAATTTCACTTCAAGTCTGCTTACAAACCACATTTCGGCTTTATTATCCAAAGAAGGAACAGCAACGTAACCAGACTTTTGCTGCACTGAGAAATCCATATTTCTCCTCTCCAATGCATTTGAAATGTTTCTGGAAAATCTCTTATTTGAACATTGGGTAAACAAAGATAAAACCTCACAATATAAGAAAAACTTAAGTTTTATACACCTGTGAATTAATGTGTGGAGGCCTCTTGCTTCACGCAGGAATCTGTCAGTGATTCGAAATATGACCCATAAAATTTAAACTTAAAGCGAGTTGATAACTGCTATGACAGACACTGCTGTTTGCTTTTTCCAAAAACTTAACTGTCCACACATTAGCCAACTGTCTCCGGTTGCTCAGCTCTGTTGGAAATGGATTGATCTCTGCTTGCTCGAGGAAAGACGTGGTGAACAGTCTGTAGCTGTCGATATGGCAAAAAGATCCTTAGTTTGGTGTTTATCTCTGGGTTACTTCCTCTGGTTGAGTCTAGCCCTGTCTCGTCATACTAACCTTCCTCATTGTCACCCTCACTAGTGTAGTAACCAGCATGCCGAAAGCAGGGGCAGAAGCAGCTCACGTGGTGGTTTGCACTAAGCTCTTTGACTTCCTACTGATGGTGCCCAGCTGGTGGTTTGTCCCTGTGTCTGTTTAAACAAGTGTATTTTCGTGCACTCACAAAAACTCAATATCATGAACACCAGTGCAACTGAATCAAACTACGTGAGAGCTGAAACAGCTGTGTCGTGACTTCTGGAGTCTTGTCACTGCAAATGTGCCAGTGTGTGGAGATCCCTGCACACACAAGTCATAGTGCCAGCATGTAGCTCCCCTTAAAACCTGGGCCATCTGGAAAATGAAACCCTAACCGTGTCCTTTCAGTTTCACAGACTTAGAATGTTTACAGCGCTGATGTTTATGGGGTTGTGTCTGCTGCCTTTCAGTACGCTTTTGTTAACCGTCTCTGATTGCAGTAGATAATTGTACTTGTATGAGGAAGCGCAGCAACAACACACACAGCAACTTGTTGAGCTGTCAGGCTTAATTTCCTGATGATGTTCAGCAGGCAGCTCTTTCCACCCTGCAGCTGAACATGCTGTTTGTTTAGTCCGGTGGGTTTTTTTTTAGTCCAGCACATAGACATGAACGTAACTCGTCCTGATTTGGGTTCCTACTGGATCTAGCTGCTGCTTATCCTGATGCATAACTGTACTGCACTGCTGCACTCCATGTTTCATGCCTCATAAACACACACTCACGTCAAACCATGTCATCTTGTGTAACCTAACATTTGATCACTGCTTTTGTCAGCAAACTAAAACCTTGTCTTGTTAACATCTCATACTTAAACTGAAAAAACAGTCAAAGTGTCTTGTAATATTTACAGCTCTGATGTATTGTACTAATATAAATCATGAAGGCTGTAGAAAGACAATGTATGCCTTTCGTTTCTCCTTGTATTGTGGTATCTTTGTCTGGTACGTTGTCTAAGGAGTCTTGAAAGAAAGGGAGGGGGATTTTGTGGCAGTGCTGACTGAGCAGAAGTCAAACCTTTAACACAGTCAGCTAGTTCCTCCCCGGTATAAAACATGTCAACACCCATCAGTCGAGTATTTCTCAATGATAAGGGCGCAGGCTGTTTCTCCGACAGTGCCACCCATGTCGCTGCCTTTTGAATTTGATGACTGACACTCAGGACCCACTGCCACTTAAACCTCAATCCCTCTCTCTTGTTGTAGACTTTGGTTTGCCCGAATATAAAGGGATTAAATGTATTTTACAAATAATAATTCTATGTTTTGTCTTTTTTTTTTTTATAATATGAAAAGTGGAAATCCTATCAAAATAAGAAGAACAAATGAGATGCAAACCTCCATGAAGGCTGAAGATTACTGCAGCCAGTCTCGTATAAAGTCCCCAAAAGCCACACTAATGTAAAAGTGAAGATAACTCACTGGAAAATGACTTTGGTAAAAGTGAAAGTCGCCTATTAGCATCTTACCCGAGTCAATGTCTTAAAGTAACTGGTATTTACTAAAGTACCAAAAGTACATGAATGTAATGTACTTAAGTATTGCACATGTAAGTACATGCATAAAGCAGTCAAGTTATTCTTCATGTATGTAGCCTCTGGTCTACATAAGGACAGAATATCTCAGTCATAAAACAAAATGCAAATAAAGTGGCAAAGAAGAACTGCTTTCAAAAAATTTTCTGAACTTTCTCAACTCCTTTGGGCCTGATTTGAGCACAACATTCAAAGGTGTAGCTCAAGCTGAATCAGCAACGGTGTGACTGCTTCTACTTCCTGACAACAAAATGATTTAAAGTCAAACATAAAACAGGACAACAGCAGCACTCAAAGTACAAACACAGTTATTACTTGTGCAGAGCTCAGGGCTTGAAGACCTCCGGCACGGTGCCGGAAATCCGGCGCAGAACAAAAACAAAAACAGTCGAAGTGATAGTTCCAACTGCAATGCTGGTAGTAGTCAAGGTAACCAAGGAGTTTGAGCCAATCAGAGGCAGAGTAGGGCGTTTTTTGTTTTTGTTTTTCAGGCAAGTTTTCAGGCACATTGGTGAGAAAACGCATTCGGCTGTAAGACGTCTCCGAATTGATACAGGCGACATGGATGCCAGGTATATTAAGCCAGGCGAAGAAACTTCGAG
>JAPZDX010000001.1:1524692-1536336 GCA_029783625.1 Naso annulatus | reverse complement strand
CTACCAGAACAAGGTGCTGCAAAGCAATTCTTTCCCCAAAAAATTACGTAAGTGGCCCCAGAGGTTGAGGGCCATGAAAGGTTGTGCTGGTCTGAGGAAGCGGAGCAATCCGCAGCGTGGATGAGTGAGACCGGGGGTCTGGAGACAGGTGTGCACACCAGAGGCTGAGGGCGGTGAGCTGCAGGTTTGTGCTGCCAGGACTCCAGCCACCGAGCCACACCCAAGCCTCTGAAACGCAACACAGAGAAAGCCTCCTCAGCCAAAACACAAATATTAATACTGGAAGTCCATCGAATAACACAAGAAACCCTTTATCATCACAGTCAGGATATTTTAGACATCTTTGGCTCTTGGGTCAGCTACACTGAGGTCAGTTATGTTTCTATGAAAAGGCAACCCGGTAAGCTTGCATTCAGGATTAATTTTTCAGTATGTTTGCATGAGCTGTTTCTTGTGATCAACTCTTCATATTGCTACTGATCAAATATTTGACACCCCTTCCTTCCCATGACTGAGCAGAGCAACCTACTCCTGATACAAGGAGATCAAATCCTCGTGTCCCATCGTGTGACTTACTGACACGTTTCTGTTATAAGAAAATGTGCTCATAAGTGTTGATTTGAGTTTGATACATTAATAATGAAAGCATGAAGAAGGTCCTCATGAAGCATCCTCTTACATCGGTTAGTGCTTTCGATTGTCCATCTCGGCCCGCCTCTTGTCACACATTTGTCTCCCCTCTCTTTGTCTTCATGTGCAGGGTTTGGAGAATTCGTTGTGTGTGATGAGGAATCTGTCCTACCAGCTTTACACCGAGCTTCCCCCTTCAGTCCGCCTCCGCCTGGAGGGCCCAACAAGAGCCTCTTCTGCAAGGGACAGTGAGGCCATCGGCTGCTTTACTCTGTACAGCAAAAAGGACACTGAGGTACAAATCATCACACTCAAAAAATTACACATCTGTTTATTTATTTAATCATCTGCCCCAATTCTGTACATCCAGCCAACTGCTGATTACTCCAGGATGTTCACACATCTGTATCAGAGGAGCGATCGCTCAGAGTGATACACACAACAACAACAAGAACCCAACTCTCATTTTTTTCTTCTCAGTTTTAGTCTAATTTACCTTTAAACTTTCCCATTACTGTTTTGATTGTCTTGTGGTTCTCATCAATCCTCATCAGCAGTAGAAAGCTGTTTTGTCATGAAAAACCTCTAAAATCCTGTTTTCCACCAGCTGCCCAGCATCAAAGAGCAGAAAACCAAAGTTAGAGACCAGCTGGTGCACGTAATGGAGCTAAAGAGCCAAATATTTATCTCATGAGGTGAAAGGACCAAAACAGAGCTGAGAGGACGGTCAATATTGGACTCACATTTGACGGCTGGTCACAAAAAAAGACTCCAAGCCAATGCTAATGCTGCTTTGTGTCTGTAAGATGTGTTTGCTGACATTTCACTGTTAACATTAAAAGCTAATAAGAGGTCCATTTTTGCAGCTTGATTCATTTTTCTCATTGGCAAAGAAGATCCATTAATACTGCTTTAAACGTTCAATAAATTTAAAAGTCTATATATTAGGTTTTAAAATTGTCAATTGTTCATTGCAAGGGAAGGGGTTATGATTTAAGGGGGAAAATTTAATTCCCAAACTCTGAGTGTGCGTACGATGAGGAAGAGCTTCTGTGTTTCTGTTTGTTGATTTAAACTATGGAACCGTCTGAATGAGGAGCTCAAGGAATGTCCAAACATTGACCAGTTTAAAAAGAAGGTGTAAACATTGATTTTCACAAGGTACAAGAATGTAGAAGGTGTTTGACTGTCACCTGGTGCTTACCATTTGTTTATTTATTTTGTTATTTAGTCTTACTTGTTAATGACACAAACTAGTAAAATAGAGGCAAATCTGACGATAAGTAATTTCACCAACAGAGTTGTTTAACTCATGGTTTTTTTTTTAATTTATTAATTTTAGATTTTTTTTTGCATTTAATATGTTCATTTAGTTTTTATTTATATCACTTACCCTTCAAAGTTATTTTATGTTTATCTGAAACATGTCCTGTTCACATCCAGAGTTTGTATAATCAGAAACTCGTTAAATATGACATCAGCCCTCTCGCTATCCTGTAAGAGCCGCACCCGTCACACAAGTGATGTATGAAGCTGCTGTGAACTCATTTACTCGGTGCACTGACGTGTGCTTGCTGCTATTTCTGCTGCTTAGCAGGAGTTTGTCGGCTGGTGTCCGCCCGTGATTATCTTTGCTGTATGTCACCGTCACTGTTCCTTGTGCTCATGTCCATTTTTAGCCACATGACCTGTCTGGAGAGGCCTCATTATTGTCCAGTACTTCTAATCTATTATCTATTTTTTGGCAACATAATCCACTTATACATCCTAATGAAGACTTTAATTGTCAACAGTATCCATCTTGGATATCTGTTTTGGAGTGTAACCAACATCCATTCGCATCTTCTTCTTTTCTGGGTAGCGGGCCCAATAACATACTCATTGTTTACATGTGTTGTAAACAGGCTGTGTGTATCCGGGTCATACACAATCTGTTGTGTAAATGATATAGATGAAAGATCTTATTTTGGTCACATTAGTCACGAGCATGCATCTTACCTCACCTCAATGCTATTTGTTAGATACACCAACAATGTAGAGTACACTTGTTAGAATTTTTCAACACTGCAGTGTAATGTGCTTGAGTCATTTTGTCTGAATGTTTTTAAAGTATTTTATTTTTCATGCCCTAAAGAAACGTCAAGCTTCAGGTCAAGCCGTTGACATGTAGCAGGTCAGGCTTCTCTCAGGTATCTCGGTACGAGCTATAAAAAAGTGGCCTAGCAGAAGGAAACCTTAGAAGTGGCCACAGGTCCACAGGGAGGCTCAGTTTTCAGTACAACACACGCAACTAGCAGATCATGTTACTCATTTCAATAGCAAAGGAGGCCAATGGAGAATACACATCAGGCCCAGTGTTACATGATTGTTCTTATGGACCCCCTGAGAGAGAGGAGGAAGGGACTCTGAACCGTATATGACCTGTTTCTCCATGTGATATACTCTACTTGGAGCTGATCATTAGCCAGGTTACGTGGACAGTGTTTTGGGATAGTGCCCTGAGACACGGATCTGTCCCCCCGTTCATTATTTGTTCATCCACACTTCAGTCTACAGAAACACATCTGAAAACATAAACATATCCAAATGTTCAGGTTCTCCAAAGGAAAATGCTCGATTGCTCTGACAAAATGTTTCCCTTAACCAGCATTGAGTCCATGATTTATCTTGACCCTGATGGCCATATGTATGCTGAACCCCCCCGTCAAACAGTGATTTCCCAAACATAGGATAACAACGGTAACTAGGGACTGCAGACCTCATAACCTTTGAATTTCTACACGTAATGACGTAATGGGTCTGTCCTGAAAGTGACTCAAAGAGTTTTGCATGATTTTGTTTTTTTCAAGCCTTTTCATAATAGTTACAACAGGAACAAAAACTTAAACAATGGCTTAAACTGTTGATCTCTTTATTTGTAAAAATGACATGGAATTTGAGGGGTAAATCTGCCACCACCGTCATTGCACCCTGCGTATTGACGAGGTTGACAAGTGTAGCAACATTTAAAAAGGAGTGCAAAGTTTAGCAAACCATCAGTGTCAATGAAATTTGCTGTCAGCATAGTTTTCCTCAGATGCTATAAACTGTAGCGCCATCATCAGATCAAATTAAAGTTATCACGCCAAAATTCCACGATACCCTTTCAGCCTATTGTCATTCAAGTGGTCTGAAAGATGTATGCTCTGTACTCAGACTGCCACGGGATATTTTCGGCCAATCACAGTGTCTGCTCTACTTTGCACTTCTTAGCGACAGGTGACATGGGTATGAGCTGATTGGCTGTTGAAACAAGTAACATGATGCTCTAAAACTTGCTTCTGCTGACAATCCAGTCTTGAAGTCGTGACAACACCCTTTCAAAATACTATATCCCCGTTCAAGCCCCGTCTTTTCAGTACGCGGCAGTGCTGTGTCCCGTGTTGCTTCAGCCAGGGATGGGCATTTGAAGAAATTTCCTTGATTGCTCACTGGGAAAATTAACGTTCTATTATCAATTTAATCATTATTTTTTATATTAAAATGCCTATGACAGAAAGTAAAAAATCCAGTGTGGTGTTCTCGAGTAATGTTATTTAGTATTTTGAAAGGGTGTTACGTCAGACTTAAAGAGTGTGTCCGCAGGCGACACCGTCAGCTGTCTTCAGTCGAGCTGAGACTGACCAGTTTACACCGCTGCACGTTTCCCTCCAACCGTTTCGTCTCGTCATGAATCTTTGGTGCAAACTGGATTTAAAAGAGAGAGCGACAACAAACGAAATAAAATGTGGACAGAGTTGCTTCCCAAGGAGTCTCATGCTACAGCCAGCTTTATTTCCAGATGTTGTGTAAACTAGCAGTAATTACAGTGGTGACACCTTCATGGTGTGTGTGTCCTTGTGCATGTTTGTGCTTGTCCACACCTTCAAGCTGTGTGTGTCCATCCTGATGTCTTATAAATATTCTGCATATTCTCCTCATTACATAGCCTCTGTGTAGCATGCACATATGCACAGGACTTCTTACATTATGCAGATGCAAGAGAAAATCTTATGTCAGAAAAGTGATGCAAAACTAATGAAGAGAAAATACAGTAAACTCACTGTTGTGTAGCTACAACAGAGTGCACCGTGCTTTACTGTACAGTAAAAGAAAAAATTTGTCTCTCTTTCATCTCCTCCAAAGCAGCGTAACCAGAATCTGTTCATACTGTCAGAGGTGTCCCGGCAGCCTAAAGGGGCTGAGTGGCTGTGGCACCCTAAGGTGGTGGCGCTGTACAGGCTTGTTCTGCAGAACAGTGACAACAACAGCCCCACCATCCGCGAGGCAGCCATTGGAGCCCTGCAAAACATCACCGCAGGAGAGGCCAGGGTAAGATCTCATATTCCAAAAAGAACAATCTCTTTTCTTTGTTGGTTGCTTTGGAATGAGATTCTTCAACAAGAAAATCAAAAACAAGCACAGAGTTACCAGAGCAGAACACATGTGATCTCTGCCCCTGTCTGTCAGTGGTCATCAGTGCTGAGTAATGTGGCGATAGAGCAGGAGAGGATGCTGCCAATTCTGCTGGATCTGTTGGACTCCAACAGTGACATGGAGCTGAGGCCACTCACCGGCCTGCTGAGAAATCTGGCCAGACATTCCTCCAACAAAGACCACATGGGTAAGATACAAACTAGGTCTGCTGTCGTCCATCTTCTTTGGACTGAACCGTAAGTCGGCTTGTCACATTAACAAATTTTGTTGGATGATGTATTATCCCAAAGATAATTGCGATAAACGATATTGTTATATGATAATATAGCATAACAATACAAGTACACCCTTTCAAAGAGCAATGAATTTTTAATTATGTAGTGAAATTATTAATTATTCTACATGCGTAAAAAAATTACAGATACCCAAAACAATACATAAAATGGCCTTCTCAGGCTCATATACTCACTCACTATTTCCTGTGTAGTGTTTATTCAACAGTGAACTATCTGGGGAATGACTGAACAAGATTTCAGACACTAAAAATTTCTAAACATAATGGCATCAGTAGATGCACCTGATATTCGTATGACGCAAGCAGGTGTGCCCAGCGTCACGTAAACAAATCGAGCACTCAGATGAACAGCATTGAAATGTATGGGGGTTGTAGTTTATTGGAGAATGTGGCTTGTTAAGTTTTCAGTGTTAAATCCAAAATAAGTTTTGAAATTTCAATGATGTGGAGTTTCAGTTTTGTCAGCTGTGGTCCTGTGTCCTGATCCCAAGCTGTAATAGCCCACGATCAATGTAGTTTACAAACTCAGGAGCTAACGCCTGTTCTCTCATGAGCTAACGGCTAACTTAGCTATTAGCGGCTAAAGCTGTCAGAATGTAAATCCTCTCAATGTTCTGCTACTTTAAGTACAGCGTTCGCTTCTCGGCACAGAGGGAGGCGAAGGGAAACTCACCTCAGCCGTCTAATAAGACGTCTTTGGTTAATTCACAGACCAACTTGTGTTAGCTAATGTTAACATACTAGCTAACAAACAAACCAGCAATGAAATAGGACTTGTTGGTCTGTCAACTTTGCAATCAACAGTCAAACTTTTAACAGCAATTAAACAAAGGTCTACACACTTCAGCTAAACTGACTCTGTCCAGACAAAAGCCTCTGAATGTTAACTAGTATTGCTCTAGTAAAGTTAGCGATTATAACGCGTGTGAAGTCTGTCTATGAGCTCTGGAGCCGAAGGGCTGATGTGTCGCTTGACAACAATAAAATGGCAATATCGTGGCCAGAGAAATTATCGTGTGATGTCCATGTAATGTACAGTAAGTTGATGTATTGATTATTGCAACAAGCCTGACCGGAGGTAAACCTTGCAAAAGCTGAACTGACTGAAAAGTCAGTGCATTTATCTAAAGAACAGTGAGTAAGAAACCACCTGCTCTTTGTCTGTGCAGCTAAGAACATGGTGAGAGTTCTGGTGTCAAAGCTGCCCAGTGATGGCCTTCAGAAAGTGCCCTCAAGTGAAGTGGTGGTCAACATCTGTGGTACCCTCAATCACCTTGTCACCTGCAGTTCCTTGGCAGCCCGTGACATCTCATACTTCAACGGCCTGCCGAAACTGGTGGGCATCAAGACATCCCATGATAACAGGTACAATTGACTTCAACTGTAATCCTCAAATGTCAGTTTAGCTCAGTGAATTAAAAAAAGCCAAGGTTTATAATTTGTCATCACTGGGCTAATGCTGCACACAGCTATATATGCAGAAATTTTAGATTAGATTTATTAAAATAAAGTAGAAATTCATTATATCAACAATACACATATACAGTTAGGTATCCAGGGTGAAAAGGCTGTAGCTAGTGTATTGTCTTCTAGTATCCTTTGGGCTCTGTCAGACATCTCTGGCCCATCATCAACATGATTGTCAGCTTTATAAAAGTCCTTCCACTTTCCTCTGCTGCTGAAGTGAAATTATTGTCATATTAGAGCCACAACACAACAATGCCACCTCTAGTGTAATGTGAGTAGGACCCTGTTCTCTTAGCCTGATTAAACTGCACTCACCTCCATAAAACATTCATCACGCTGTGGCAGAATTTTCCTATCTTTAATCGAGAGCGTGGTGTTTTCATTTGAGAGCATGATGTATTGATTTCACTTGCAGGTTTTGTGTATTGCTTTCCCTCGCATCCTGCCCTCACACCCAAAAAGTTCTTTCTTGCACAAACATTCATTACTGCGTATCGTTTCCTCTCAGGTTCATCCACTCCTGCCTTCTGGGGCTTTGTTTAATACATTTTCCCAGGTATCTTTACGACTTTTGGAATAAATGGACCGTTGATGTATATGCAAGCACCCATACTTTTTCTTTTATAGCTACACAAAATAGCAGCCACGTAACACACCATCCTCTGTTAGCATGTTACGCAGCCACTGTTTATTTCGCTGTCAGTAACTAATACCAGTAATACAGTGCAGTTGCAGAAGAATAGACCAGCTGCGCAGAGATCAAAAAGTGATTGTTAGTATAGTTCAGCAGTATATGAATACTCACACATTTGCGAGTTTGAAACACTCAAATTTGTGACTTTATAATATCAGAATATTTGAGTTTTTTCTCACAAATTTGCGAGTTTAAAACTCAAAAGTTCTGTTTAAACCCTCAGCTCATCTTTTAAATTTTTTTCCTACAATGGCCCTAATATGTCCTCATAATATGTTTTTTAAATTTTTTTTAAATAAATACATTTTTTTAAATTATTTTTTATTGTCACTCAAAAAGAGCCTCGTCACAACAAAGCATAACGTCAGCTGGTCTGAGTGATGGTTCGGAAGATGTCCTCCACATGTGCATGTGCTGCCATCACCATGATAAATCCATAAAAGCTGTTTTATGGCAACAATACTTTGCCTTTGTGCTACTTAGAATTATTAACAGGTCAACAGTTTTTAGGTCTTCAATCTTTTAGTTTTGCTCCAGCTGTGACCTCTGGACTTAGCATATTTTTGAGCTGTTACTGCTTGACTGTGACCACATAAAAATATAAACACTGGCTAATTTGCAGGTCATTTCAGGGTGCTTATCATTTGTTTTTTCCCCTCAGTTTATGCTGTGGTATTTCCTCTTGTTAGTCCTTCTTGTTTCTCACTGTTTGTTAACTGTGTCTTGTTTTAGCATTGGGAGTTTAAAAGCTGCCAGAGCGGCCTCAACTGTCCTCTGCAACATGTTCCAGTACAGCAAACTGCACAAAGACTACAAACTGGTAAGACTTACAGATGCTGATTTAACACCAGTCCTGTTTACACTTAGACTCCACTTCTGTCTGCAGTATAGTGTTGTGCAAAAAACTTGACAACATACAAACAGTACAGTTTAGAGGTCTGGAATTCCAGAGACGCCTTTGGTGTGTGTGAGCTTAAATAACTGTAAATTAGAAATGTTTCATTACTGTTTTTTCTTCCCAATACTGATTCCAATGCCCAAACTTTCCGCAGTGGCCAATAAAGAGACCAATCCGATACCAGCACATAAAAAAAAAAAAGAATTCTTTAAAACTTAAGGTGTAATCATAATTACGACCTGACCGATATGGGATTTTTAGGAAATAAGAAAATTCAGATATCCGATATATCAGCTAATATTCTATATTAGTATTTTGAATATGTTTATCAAATACATGTAACAAAGATGCGTAATGGAGGCAGGATATCCAACAAACTTCATTCCAAACGTCAGTGTTCTGACCAGTAAACACTTCACTTATTACCAATTTAATAATGGACCGCCCTCTGCTGGACAAACTGGGTGATTACACCATTTTAAATCACTAGTCCAAGCTTTTTTGTCCAGCCTTAAATAACAGTTTCAATGTCAGCGCTTATCAGAGAACACATACACTGATACCGATATATCAGCAATAGGCCAATATTGGCTGATGATATCGGCAAAACGATGTATCTTTCGGGCCCTAATCATAATTTAATAAAAGAATTTAAATAAAGCACTGTAGAACAGTAGTGCAACAGCAACTTAAAAACTAAAATCTAAGAAAATTTCATTCCTTACACATTACCTTTTCACTGGTGTGACTTTCTGGTGTAAAATATTGCCAAATGCTGACATTTTGCTGACTCTGTCAACTCTCTCCGTTCTTCTTTGCTGCTCTTAAAAATAGTAAATGACGGTGGCAGCACAACTTCCTGTGTACTGACTTAGAGCAGCAAAGAAGCCGTTCAGTGGCGAATAAATCACATGGTATCGGATCGGTGCACAGAGTGGCGTAGTCGCCAATATTGATACCAGCATTTTCAGTGATGATGATGATGATGACAGTAGGTATGAAGGACCATACCAGTCTATTTTTGACTTCTCACCGTTGGCAGAGATCACCCCAATCTTGTACAGATGTTGTTTTTAAAATGTGACCATGTGTATACTTAAGTTGATATCAGACTGCATTTTTAAACCCCATTCACTGCCACTGGTGTTGAAACAGGCTATAGAAACAGTAAAGGACACGTCAAAGTTGCTGGGTTTAGATAATTCACTCATGTAAAGACAAAAAAAGTTATTACACCTGGAAAAATAGTTCCACACAAGTGCTGCCTTCCTAGCTTTAATACAAGCGTGAAGAAGGATTTTTACACAGACATTCTTTTTAACTAAGGTGACACATTTTAAGGTACTTTCTGTAACATTATTGAATGTGGATAAAATGTAAATAAACACGTTATCTCATAGGTAAAGCTATTTTAGGAAAAAAGTAGAACTCAGTACTGAATGGACCTTGGTGTTTAACAACGTCGTTGTGTTGTGAACATAATATTTTTCATAGCTGCGTGTGTAAATAAGACATGAGGCTGAAGTTAAATGGAGAGCAGAATGTGGGTGTGGAATGGCATTGTACTTCAGACTTTTGTCTCCACCAGATGGTTTTGTGGTTCACATCTGTTTTTGATCCCACTTGACCTCCACTCCTCTCTTTCCATTGGTGCTCTTCCCTCCGCCTTCGCTCATTTCTGAAACCTGCATCCTGCTCTGCATTATCTGTGGAGACTTGGCTCCACACATGCAAATACTTTCGGTTTTAGCTGACAGCAGTTAGATTGTTACTAATAATTCCTAGGAAATCAGTTTTTTACTTCACATTTTGGAAAAAGTCAGCAGCATTCAGAGACAGCAGTGATAACCAAAGTGCATTAACAACTGAGCTAAGAACCTGTTTGTATAGTTCAAAATGTGTTAGTGTGTTTTCCAGGTGAGAGGACTAATGCTGTAAACTGTAAAAGATTATAAAATAAAAAAATATTTTTGTTTACATTAACATTGAAACAAATGGTTTTGGAGAAGTGTGGTTAGAATTTGCTTCTGCAGAAACAAATGAAAATTTGTTTTGATTTTAGTATTGTATTATCAAAAATTCGCACTAAATGAACAAGAAAATGATGGAGGTCATCACCATCAGCCATCTCACTTCCTTCTTATCTCTGACAGGTTTGCATGTGTAATAGTGACAAAACATCACACAAATCCAACACCATCACATACCACAGGGTCCAAAGTATGGGAGTTTTTCTTTGTCTGCAGAATCTCTGCCCCGCTGTGTGTGTGTGCACATGTATATATTTTATTATGCTCTGTCTGTGCACACTCACACAAGCACAGCTGCGAACTTAAAAAACAAACCAAGCTGAAAGAACGAGTGCCGGTTGATTTTAATCCACTTTAACTTATTTCAGTGTTCATATAAAAACATTGCTTAAAGAGAATTGTTAATTTTTCAAGATCTTTGCTGGATAAGAAACAATTTATAGTTTATTATATCAGCTGTTCAGTTAATAAAGAATGCTGCTGACTGATTTTTCCCACAGCACAATGGGAATCATTGAAATTAGTAATGACCTCAGAGTTCTGATAATATTTTGTAAGTTGGTTTTTGCCTGTTTATGAAGTTGATCAGGATCCGAAGTGAGTGTAACAGGATTACAGCAGCCAGGGCATGAACAAGAGCAGCAGTTCCTTTTACAGGAGGATGTTTCACCAATCTGCTGTGGAATGCCACACTGAATTTATTAGATAACATGTTATTCCTCTAGTGCCCACAGTTTGGGTTTGTAAGAGTAAATGGAAATCACACAAGACAAAAATATATTATCAAATAATTTTGGTGATGTAACAATCTTAAATTCCTCTATTTTTGTTGACACTTCTCTTTACGTTGCCTGCTTTTCTAACTGAATGCTCTCCTTGTATCTATCACAGCCAGCATTTGGCCCGGCCTCCGTTGCCTCGTAGTTTCTGAGTAACTGCTCGCAGCAGGAATGCTGAGAATCTGCCCGAGATATTTAGGGTTTGTCTCTTCTGTGCCTTCTGGGATGAATAAGAGAAGAATTTGGTTAGGTGGACTCGGCCGTCCCTGAACACTGTTATGTTCCTTCTGTTTAACACCACACACACACACACACACACACACACACACACACACAGCACAAGCCCCACCCAAACAGAACCTGACACAGCAAACAAAAATCATGTGTTAATCGGCC
>JAPZDX010000001.1:1406415-1416599 GCA_029783625.1 Naso annulatus | reverse complement strand
ACCCCTTCGGGGTTTGAACCCTAATAAACCGGGTGAAACATAGAAGGGTTCTACCCCTTCGGGGTTTGAACCCTAATTATAATAATAAATGAAAAGGAGGAACAGCTGGGTTAAAGTGAACTGAACCGTGTCCTGCAGTGTCATCTGTGGTTACGGTTTGTACTATGACACGCTTCATGTGTTACACACTCACCTGTTGGATGTGAGGAGTTTTAAAGATTCCACAGCAAACTGATCAGAGCCGAAGAACAAGACTTTCCACGGGGGTCCTGATGACGACATGCGTCTGAAGAGCTGCCGCCGCCGGTCCGGCGTCCCGCTCCTCGGCCCGGTCAGTGGGGCACAGCCGAGCGGGAGGCGGCGGAGGACTCGGAGAGAAGCTCCCGGTGTGCTGCCGTGTGTCCACATACTAACGCGGGGTGTCGCTTCAGCTGAAATTTAACACGAGTCCAAAGCGTCGGTGCTGCTCTGGTTCTGTGACTGAAGTCGGTTTGTCCTAAATGTGTCAAAATAAGGCGCCGCCATGTTTGCAGTTACACTTCCGGCCCCGTCTTCTTCTTCTTGAGTGGTTATTGACAAACGTGCTTACTGCCACCAGCTGGACACTGCCGGAAAGGACCGAGGGTTTGACCTCAGAGACGGATAAACTGTTTTCAATGTGCTAATGTGACGGCATATTAAAGTGAGCCAAGCTCGACTTTTTAATATTTGTTAAGTTATTTATACATTTTTATTTTTGTTAATATTATTGATTGTAGGAATTAGTTTTTATTTGTATAAAAACAGTGATAGGATAAAATTGTAATGCCTTGATCTAATGTCTAACAGTCAAAACAGTTTTAGTCGTTTACAAGGAGGGGAGCTCAGCTGTTAACGTTACCGTGAGTGGGTAAAGTTGGAAAGATTTTCACAGATTCGGACTTTCGGGATTAATAACAGACGACACCTCTTTTCAACAGAGGTAACGTAGATAACGACTTAAAAATATCAAATTATCCGCTATCAGACTGTGCTGTATGAGTCACGTTGGTCTCTACGTGCTGTGAGACCAAAGCCCAAGGACCATCCACAAAAAGCCACATTGAACAGAAATAGGCCGCGAAAAATATTAAATCACTTTACTTTTATAGTGTAGTGCCACCAAAATCAATCCAAACATCTGTGGTCTCCCGTTGGTCACACTACAGCATTAAATTTGGACAAAACTGCTTTTACATAATATGTATTTTTACCGTAATGCTGGTCTGTTCCACACTCCAGTCAGAAGGTGGCGGCAATGCCTAAAACTTGTTTGCCAACCGCTTTATTGAGCAACAAAAGAAGAAAAAGGACGAACCAAAACACTTCCTGGTCAGCTGTGGTCCGCGTACATCCTCAGTTAGTTTGTTTAATTTGTTAAAAAAACGTCTGTGGTTAGAGAATAAGAAGAGAATCCCCAGAAACTGAGGAGACAACATGGCGACCACCATCAGCACTCAGCGAGGACAGGTACACGGCGTCTGCCGAGTCCATTCACTTTGTGAATTACAGACATGAAGCTAACGTTAACGTTAGGCGGGACTAGCTGGACTCTGTTACTTACTACTTTACTCATTAACACCAACATACAGATGCACACAGCCGTTTCTAACATTGATGACATCACCTGCCGTTTGCAGTACAGTAACGCTGAATGACATAACCTGCACATGCTTGGTCATACTCGCTAATAATTTGTGTGTGTGGACGGACAAAGTTAGCTAAAGCAGCTGACGCAGGGATTAAAGCTTCTGATGCGACGTGTTGGCCGTAAATTCAACAACAGCTGCGGATAAGCTTGTTACAAAGGTCGCAGTAACAATTCTGCAGAACTGCTTACGAACAAGGATTGAATAGCAAGGAAAATTAAAATGGTTATGTGGATTCGGCTGATATCACTTCGACCACAGATGGTCTTTCTCAGGTAAAGACGTCACCTGTAATAAGGGACATTTTGTGACAAAGTGTTGCGTCATTGTCTTCTTCATCAAATAATCTGCTACATATTCATCTGGACAATAAACATCACAAAAGCGTATAAGTCGGTCTCTGATCTTACATCAGATGACTCAGTATCCCCCCAAGGATCAATAAAGTATTTCTGATTATTCTGATTTAGATTGATTAGGGGAATATGATTATAATAAATTTAACCCATCACACAAGAGGTCGTGCTGTTGTACCGAATATTGTCACTGGTGTGCCAAAGATCATCACAGCCGTGACAATATTCAGTCCGACAGCACGGCCTCTCGTGTGATATTGCTTTTACCAGTTCTGTAAACTCATTTAGTTGACAATAATGAGCAAAAACAGTTTATGATTTGTTTGTTACTTTAATTATTTAGCTCCACCAGCACAAATAGTTCCACAACTGGACTGATACAGGTCTGTTGCTAAGCAACACAAATAATTAACATGTTTCTGCACATTAGCTTACTTTATAAGTTACAGAAGGGCCCGCTGCTTTACTTTCTTGCTGCTTCTTTCCTCCTTTTCCTTCTTTGACGACAGTCTGGAAAAATGTCCATCTTTTCGGTGCAGTTTGTTACAAGGTAACCTAGCAACTGACAGTTAGTGAATAGAACACCTGTTAAGTGTCTAATCAGATTACTTGGTAGGAACTAACTTTTGTGTGATGCCTATTAAATGTTCACTTCTTCACTTTAACCTAAAGAAGAACATTGGGGGTTGAAAGGTGTTTGTCATGTCCACATGAAATAAAAGTGGACAGTCTTTTTCATGTGCATTATTATTATTTTCTACAGTAAACATGAATGTCGGTGTTCAGTTAATACAGTTGCGAAGCTGCAAACCGTGAGCTGACTGTTTAAATTATGACAAAAAGCAGGAATTCGTACTTTGGAATCATGAAGTACTGTGTGCTAAACTGTTTTTCTGTACCTTCAGCATCATTCAAAAGTCTCACTAGAAGCTTCAGATGTTAAAAAAAGGTGGGCAAAGCCTTGTAATAGTATCAATATAACTTGTTACTACACTTGATTTAGCACCTTTTACGGTCTGTCCCCCCCTTTTGGAGTTTTCTCCCCACAAAAGGAACATGTACTCGCAGTTTTAAAGGTAAAGGTACTTTAGCTGTCACATATACAGCGAACAGTGATTTTTGCTCTCTGCATTTAACCCGTCCCTGAGGAGCAGTGGGCAGCCACAGTGCAGCGCCTGGGGACCAACTCCAGATTCTGAGCCAGTGCCTTGATCAAGGGCACTGACTGGAGATAGATCTGTATATGTTTTGATGGTGGAGGAAACCCACGTGATCAAGGGGAGAACATGCAAACTCCACATTCACACCCAGGAGTCGAACGCGGACCTTCTTGTGATGAGACGACAGAGCTAAGCACTAAGCCGTTGTGCTGCCATGTCTAAATTTGTAAGACAGGTTGTGGTGGACAGAGATGTTCGAGGATCTAGTGATTCTGATTCATACGTGTGTCAGTCTCCTGTTTCAGGCGTGTTGCTACTCTGTTGTGTACATGCTGCGTGCTGTTGATCACATGTGGAGGACTTCCACAAGGAGGCAACTATTTGCCATATCAGTAGGATGAGTTATTTTAGACTCACATGACATCCACAAGATTCAGATAATGACTGTTATTTTTGACAATCAGTTTTTCAGTCAGGGTTCAACAGAGCAGAAGAGAGAGAAACTTTGTCAAAACCATAAAGACAACATGAAAACTACATCCAGTGATTCCATTTGCTTCTTTCAGTGGTAGCCCCTCACCCACCCACTGACCCAATCCAGCTAATTTATGAATCTCCAAAATAAAAGTAATAAACAAACTTCTTGGTACATACAATTAAAATAAAATGATTTTTCATATTAAATAATGTTTGTTTTTGAGCAAAATGTTTTGATTTTATTTGAACTTAATACACGTTTGGAAACTTGGATGTCAAACTTGAGAGCTTAAGTTGTTGTTTTTGCTGTTTATATCTGTCTTGGGCTTGTGCTTTCTCCTTGCAGTATCAGTCTAAACCTCCGTGTGTGTGTGTGTGTGTTTGTGTGTGTTTGTGTGTGTTTGTGTGTGAGTAGGTGTACATCGGGGAGCTTCCTCAGGACTTCCTGCGGATCACTCCCACCCAGCAGCAGCAGCAGGTGCAGCTGGATGCTCAGGCAGCCAGACAGCTGCAGTATGGAGGCTCAATAGGCACCGTAGGGCGACTCAGCATTACTGTGGTTCAGGTAAACACACTTGTTACAAACACAACTTCTCATTTGAAGATTTGTACCAAAATGAATATTGTGATATTTGTACAAATTACACATAGAAAAGCATTTAGTATATTACAGGACCTTATACTTTCAGATGACATGACAACAAAAAAACTATTAAACTCTGTAAGTGTAAAGACAAAAGCTACATCTGTTTCCAGGTGACTGAAGTGTTTTAAGGGACTGCAGCATAGTTGACAGTCACCTCTGTAATTGGATTTTGCAGTCAAAGGAGATTACTGCAGGAACTGTGACTGGCTTCTTATGTTTTCACCTGCGTGGTTTGATGCCAGTTGAGGCTGCATCTACGCTGCTGTGTCTTAAATCAAAGACGCAGCAATATTTCTACGTTTGAGCCTCGTATCCTCACTAACCTTCCATCGTAGCGGCTCAAAGATGGAGCAGTTCAGAGACGACTGGCCGCCTTTTTTGTTCTGAAGACTCCGCTGCAGTGTGTTAGTACAGACAGTCAGAGACGAAGGTGTTTGGAGCCGCTGACGCAGAGACCCGTATTTACTTTCTGACTTTCCAGAAGAAAACACTGCAGTAGCCTGCACGAATCTGTGAGCCTCGACTACCCGGTGTTATTTTGACATGGATAACAAATTACAGGCGTTGCTGACTGTGTTGTCTCTGCTAGCAGCTGTTGTGCAGTCGGATTCTGCATTTTATCATCATGCTGCTCCTGCTTCCATGCACAGGAGAAAAGATTTTATTTAGTGAACTGTGACAGTTCTCGTGTTCAGCGGTGATATCAGCCCTACATGAAGCGCCGGTTTTGAGTTAGACCGAGAAGATCAACCACCTGATGGGACAACTTTATCAACGAAGTTGTGATTCCAGAGGAATGGCGAGAAAACTTTTGCATGTCGGGAGCGGCCCTGATCAATCTCAGCTAAAAAACTGCGTCTGCATGTGGAGGGAAAGACGAGAAGAATGCAGGCAGCTGCATGTGCAATGTACATGGATGGTCATGTGATATGCATCATAAAGCGTGCAGTTTGGCTGGAGATCTGAGCTGCTATGGAGCTTAAACTGTACATATGGATGAGGGGCGTCTCAGATTTAAGACTCCGTCTTAAATTTAAGATGCAGCAGTGTGGATGTAGCCTGAGTTTGTTAAACCTGAGACATTATTTCATTAGGAAAATACTCTCAGTAATTTTCATCTTTACAGTAACAAGCATCTAACAAAGCGATTACACTGCAGACCTTCTGCTCATGGTAACGGGTGATCTGAATGAATGAATGAATGAATGAATGAATGAATGAATGAACATGAACACAGCCTGCTCAGTGGTTGTCTTCTGTTCAGTCACAAGTCACAGTAAAATAATATGTAGCATTTCCCACCAACAGATGTGATTTTAGATTTATTGTAAATCCCCAAACCACTGTAATAACATTATAGTATGTAATCATATGTATGATAAGCATGTATTGTTATTATTATTATTACTATTATTATTAGTAGTATTGTTATTACTTCTCATGTTTACCGTCCACCTGACCCTGATTCTCTGTGTTTTATGATGACACAGTAATGTCACGTCCTCAGGCTCTTGTCTGATTGTTTATGTCACACATTGCTTGTGGTGTTGTTGTTGTATATTGTTTGTTGTTGCACAATAAAAAATAAGGAAATCCCCAAACTAACGTAAGAGCTGAGTACAACCAAAAAAAACAACAACAACAAATATATCAGCTATGTCACCATATAGAACAGCAGAGCTGTGAGGCTAACTTGAATGCATCACCTAACTAAAGCCACCTTGCTTGTTTTGCTGTGTAGGCCAAGCTGGCTAAAAACTACGGCATGACCCGGATGGATCCGTACTGCCGGATCCGACTGGGCTACGCAGTTTATGAGACTCCTACTGCTCACAATGGCGCCAAGAATCCACGCTGGAACAAGGTGATCCAGTGCACTGTTCCTCCTGGGGTGGACTCCTTCTACCTGGAGATCTTTGATGAGGTGAGGTGGAGGCGGTCAAAGAACAGTTTGAGGCCCGAGCATACTTTCCACATTGTGCATTCACAGACTCGTCCACTCATGCGGACTGGAAATGAGAAATCTTTCAGTTTGAAATGTTGCTGTAAGTCAGTGTGTCTAGTAAAACTAGTCAAGTCAAAACATTCCTCTTCACACACGTGAAGAGCATGTGCAGTCGCAGCACTCTCAATGCAGACAGTCCACGCGGTCACACATTTTGGGCTGCACATGCACGTCTGCGGAGGGGTCCAAGCAGACGCTCGTAGACCCTCGCAGACATGCGCGGATGGCGATTTTTACGTCACACATACCAGAGCGGATCTCTGCAGGGACACGGATGCAGAAAGTATGAATTGGCCTTAAGTGTGTCAGTGTGTATGTAGGGACTGTTGCTCTGTCACATTCAGCTGAACTGCAGCTGAACTTCAGGTAAACTGATAATTAGATGTTTGTAGGTTCGTTTTTCTTATTTCCTGCTGCACATGACAATTAGAAATACTATCAGTTTTTCAAGTTATTATTCTATTGCTGAGGAAGGTGAGGCTTTTACAAAACACGAGACCACACACCTGCCATATGTAGTAATGATTTTACAGTGGTGATTGCATATACATATGATCTCACAAAAATAATAATAAAAACGTAGCAGTCAATGCTAGAAGTTGCTGCTACTTTGTTAGCATTAGCCCACTCACTCATCTGTTACATCCAACAGCGTCAGTTTCTGTCCTCGCCTTTCCCCTGTCAGCCCTGCTGTGGTTTGTCCTGCAGGAGACGGCGCTCGCGTTGTTGCCATATTCCCCAAGCTGGTCTTCATTTTTAATATTTCACTCGGCTCGGGCACAGGTTTGTTTATGTTCGGGGCACATGTTTGTAACTAAGTACGCAACATCCAGTTGGTGACGCGTCCCCGTCTGCTCGCTCTCATTGGCTGCTGTGGGTCTTCTGTTGGACAAAGCCCGATCTGGAATCGTAAATATCAAACGTTTGATAGTTACAATTCGAGATCAAAGATTCTCAGACTTGACTGGGAGCAGTAAAATAATTGTAGTGACACCACACACTTGAGGAGTATTTGGACAAATAATCGTTTGCGACCAAGCCGCGGATCGGGCCACGACCCCTGATCGCTGGGGGGCAAATTGGGCCCAGAATCCGGCTTAAAGTTGTCTAGTGTGTAGCCAGCACAAAGACTTGTCTCTCTTAAAACATGTTCCTCAGATTTTTGAAAGTTGCAAGTGATGCGTAAGACGACTTCGTGCTTGTGTTTTTGAGAATGCAGTTTGTTTCAGTGTGTTTTTGCTGATGTGCCGTGCAGAGAGCGTTCTCCATGGATGACCGGATAGCGTGGACCCACGTCACCATCCCTGAAAGTCTGAGGGAGGGCAGCGTGGTGGACGAGTGGTTCAGCTTAAGTGGCCGGCAGGGCGATGACAAGGAAGGCATGATCAACCTGGTGATGTCTTTCGCTGTGAGTACTTTCACAGAAACCGTGTTAAACAGACTGAACAGTGGATGTTACCTCCAAAGACTTCGTCATTGTAAACTGCCGAGGCTGCAGAGATGTGACTGTTTTCTCTGTCTGTGTGCCAGTCCCTACCCGCAGGAATGATGACTCAGCCTGTTGTCCTAATGCCCTCTGTATACCAGCAAGGAGTAGGATATGTACCCATTGCAGGTCAGACGCACACACACACACACACATACACACACACACACACACACAGTCATAGATGAGTGAAATAAAAGCTAAATGCATGCTCAATCTAAATTTCCCAAAACCTGAACCACGTTCCTGCACCCTCACCCCCCACTGCTGTGTGGAGTCTCTGGAAAGTTGTGCATCCGTCAGCAGTACGCATGTGTTGCAACACAGTATTTATCTGTTTGCAACGTTCCAAAAATGCTGAAATGATTTTGACTATCAGTGACACCCCTCGTCCTGTAATATATTTGAGAATGGAAGTTTGATACGTGTACAAGTTTCATTTTAATTAGACGTGAACTTGTATTTATTGGTTTGTTTCGGTGAACTTGGCCTGAATAAGATGAGGACTCATGATGAAGATGTGTGGTGTAACAAATGTGTGAGAGCTGTCACTGGCTTTATTTTAGACACATCGGGTGAGGAGACGAGGGATGACAGCATGCGTGTCGGCAGAGTGCACGGTGTGTGCCATGCAGTTGTGTTCACTGCAGCGATTGGACCAGCAACACCTACGTGAAAACTAAAATCATACTTGCTGATTAATGCCCCTCCTGACCTATCTTTACATTATTTTGGCACATTTAAACAGTTTCAGTACTTTGTAGTTTGGCACTGCCAAATGACTGTTCGTGGGACAGCCTGCACATTTTCACAGCTGGTCTAGAGTTTGTGGCACGGTCCAGAGCACGGCACATTCTCACATCATGTCGATTATATACATCTGGTGTGTGTGTGTGTGTGTGTGTGTGAAACATAGTGTACACAACATTTTAGTACGTGCTCCTGGTGCTGCATTTGTGCGCTTGCAGAACAGAACACCCTCGCATGGAAGCTTTTCTGCTCACAGATCCTGTTCTGGGCACATGGGAGATATGACACAAATCTAACACCATGTGTTTTTCATTACAACCTTGTATCTGCTTCATTAAAGCTGTGTGTGTGTGTGTGTGTGTTGCATGTCCCCAGGAGTTCCTGCAGTGTATAACCAGGGCATGGTGCCCATGGCAATGCCAGCAGCCATGCCTGCTGTTGGGGGCCAGGGGCCAGTGTGCAGCGAGGAGGACCTGAAGGCTCTGCAGGACATGTTCCCCAACCTGGACAAAGAGGTGGTTCGAACTGTGCTGGACGCACAGCAGGGCAACAAGGACGCTGCCATCAACTCTCTGCTGCAGATGGCTGAGGAGCTCTAACTGCAGAGCTGAAGCACAAGCAGTGGACATGCCAATACACACAAACACACACGTATGCATGCACACAGACGTATAAAAAAGTCTTTTTCATGGAGACTGCCCCAGTTTGCATACGCACACTCAGACCACACTGCAGCCATTTCTGAGCTCCCACCAGCTCGTCTCCACAGAGATCTGTTCTCTTCATTGACGTCTTGTTGGCCTAACAGTACATGAAGCCTGGGCTGTCTCTGCTAACACACCGCTGTCTAACACAACAGACACTGTATCCTCAAAGCAGCGCTGAAGTCACTGATTTAAAACCGTATCAAAGTGAATGTTTAATTGGCAGTCATGTGACTTGATGGGTATTGTAAATTTTACTATTTCAAATCTTAATGTCTTGCTTGATTGTTTCAGCATCACAATCTATTGATAGTAACCCATCTGCATTGACCCGGCTGACCCCAGGGTTTGATTTGCGCTGTTTGAGCTGTAGTGAGTCACGTTCAGTCCATCTGCTGTTTATGGTGATGTGGTTGTTAATAGTGTGTGGAGAACCTGTCCATAGTAACCTGCAATGAACTGCCTCTGTCTATATGTAGCTATGAAATATTCAGTGCATTCAAAATCTGATAAATTATTGTGGATGTATTAATTTATATAGAATTCTTTATGTTGATGGGAGTCTTGAGAATAAACAAATGACCTTAGAGTTTGACCTTCAAAAGAAAAATCCCTATTGAATTTCAGTCTAAGTTATCTGCTACAGTGAGAGCAAAGTTTTTTTTATAAAGCTTTGATGGACATCATTTACAGTCAGTGATGTGAGGATATTGAGACCTGAGGCTAATGTCATATCCTGTGAAGTCATTTTTAAGTTCTGATGAAGACACAGTGTGATGATGATGAGAATGAAGATGTCACCTCAGTCAGGAAGCTCTTTGTGGAACATTCAAGACCAAAACATCATCCAAGTTGTTTTCACAGTGACTCAGGTTGAGTGTTACGGAGCCTGGGAGGTGACATGGATGTGTTTATTTTTTATTTTTTAAAACG
>JAPZDX010000001.1:1384756-1396353 GCA_029783625.1 Naso annulatus | reverse complement strand
CTAACAGCTGTAGGCATAAAAATAATTACATTATTGTCATTGCACAGAACAATGAATTAAAAAAAAAAAAAAATCGTTTTGCCTGAGTTTGTGGGGATTTGGACCTGATCACAGGTGTTAATAGTAACTTCATAAAAACAGCAGTCTTTTCACTGAGGGTCTCATTTGCTGTTACAGGAAATTTATAACCATCAGAGGAATCATGAGACTGTTTCATTAATACTTAAAAGTTCTTCATAGTGACTTTAATCAGAAGGAAACTAGCACAGTGCAGACCTCCCTCAAGGCTAATTCTCTTCTACAGTATGTTATATGAATCTAGAAGCACAACCATCACATATGTGTGGATGTATATCCAAAACGATTAGATTTATATTAAAATATTGTTGTGCCTAGCTGAACGTGCATTCATTATATACCTTTAAACTGAAAATGTTTCACATACTTGTCATACATTTGACAAAAGCAGTAAAATATGTTTCCACAGCCATGACAAAACCGCTGTGCCCGGGTGCAGCATAACGACTACCGTATGAAGTCTGAGCAACTACATGTGCTGCCTGCCTCAGAGGATTACTGGCACCAGTTTTGTGTGACAGGTCAGAAGCTTTAATGGCATCATGGGGCTTCGTGTGATCAGAGTGAGAGGAGAGTGTGGGCAGGTGTCAGCAGCATGGTGAAAAAGTCATGGAAATAATACGTACAGACTTTGCAGCATCCTTCTGGACCAATAGTCTCTGTTCCCTGCAAGACACAAACACATTCACATCAATATTTTGCGGGGTCATTTTTCATTTTGTCGAAACATGAAACAGAAGCAGCGTGAACACGTCACCACTGGTTTCTGTATCTCTCCACTTGTTTTCCTAAAACATGTACATTGTGTCTTCAGTGACTGTGTGTTTTATATTCCATCATATAGGACTCACATCCTACAAGAATAACAAAGGAGATGTGTGTGTGTGTGTGTGTGTGTGTGTGTGTGTGTGTGTGTGGGTGTGAGTAGCCTACCGGTACGCAGTCATCTGGGTTGTAGGCAGGACAGATGGTCTGGGCCTCGACAGTGATGTACTGATTCGCGATATACACACACTCAAACTTCTAACAGGGGTTCCAAGGTGGAGTCCAGACTTTGCCAGGCTAAAAAGCAACACAGAGGTAGCAAGGCTGCATCAGAGTCATTCTCATCTCAATAACACCATACACTATGTGGATTTAAAAACCTTTGACCTTTTCTCAATTGTTTTGGCTCATTTTTCAAAACATTAAGATTCTCTAAACTGTAAGTGAAAATGTTAGTTTCATTGTACATCAATACTCTTTTGCATGTTTGCAGAAATAGAAAGTCACCAGAAACATTTCATTCATGTTTCAAATCTAGTAGTGCCACTCAATTGGCCCGTGCAACCAAAATGAAAAGTTGTTTTATCTTTTGGGCCATACTGGTCAAAAACATCCCGTAACAGGAAAAATACCTGTGGCAGTTAAGTCAAAAAGCAAACAAACAAACAACCTTATGTTTTGCAGTATCGTATGAATTCCCAAAAACAATGTATCTATTTTTTATTAATAGTTTTCATGCAAAGACTTGTGGCGGTGATTCATTTTGTTTTTTTGCACAATAACTACTTTTTTAAAATCAAATTTTATGGATATTGGTGTTCTTAATAAAAAAGTTTTGCTGAGATAATTTTGAAAAACAAATTGCAGTGCATCATCTTGCTTACAGTACTGCAGTATATTGGAATATGTCATATTGTAAAATCTGTGTCTTGAAATTGTATCGCAAGATACTTGCCAACACACAGACCAACATAGCACTATACGTAAGTTCTCATCTTGGTACACCAGAATTTTCATCATCACATTTGATCTGGTGGGTTTTTAGTCAGTTTACTGTGGCAGACTTTACTACTATAACATAAAAAGCTAGAAACAGAGGAAACTTAAAGGGAAACCAGTTTATGTTTTTGTCCATTTTGTACATATCACAAAGCCAGAGCAAAGATGAGTTTTTGTAATGATGTTTGTATCGACATCAGACAAGACATTATTGATAATCACTCCCTGCAGATTTAAAACAATCTGCAGAGACATGAAACAAGACAACAGAAGCCTTGTTACATCTGGTGGCTTTTTTTTTTTTTTTAAATCTTCCATCATATGTGTGGCATATGTTATATTCTGCTGTAATAGCACACATATAGATGCACCCGTGCAAATGAATGCAATGTAGCATCATTATTGTATGCAAAAGACAGTGTAGGTGTTTAAGACCAAAGTGAGTCTTTAGATGGATTTCCATGTTTCCATCTTTTTGTTCTCTCTTCAAACACTCAAACACACACACACACATACACACATACACACTGCTCGCAAACACACGTATACCAACCATCAACGCGTATGAGGAGTTGCTGGACAACATTACAACGCAGCTTGTTTGGACACACTTCCCACAGCACTGGTTCGAGACGTTCTGGTACTCAAAACCCTGACAGACAGACAGACAGACAAACTCAGCATATAAACAACAAAAAAAACAAATGTACCAAGTTTAGCACAAGAGCAGGCCTGAAGGAGGCTCAGTCATGTCAGGATATCTATATAGGTTTGATAATTAGATAGATTAGGTTCACAGTATGGTCTTATTAAACAGTGGAAGGGGGAAAATCCTGTGCCGTTATTTAATTATTTCAAGTGGCAGTAAAGAGTCAATCCAGGCAGTGAAACAGCTTTGTTTAAGCCTGTGTGATACTGAGTGAGCACAAATCCAATTCAAGCTTAACACTCTGCAGGTGAAGGTTTTAGGTACTGAGGGAAATATTTTATTATTATTAGAACATTTAGTTTGCATCTGTCCTCCATTTTATGTCTTGATGTCGGATGCTCAACTCCGGAAAATATGAAAAGATGTGTGCTAACAGGCTTGGGACGACACTCTTGTCTCTGACAGTTACACTCACTAATACACAGTCAAATTCATTTAAAGAAGTAAAAAAGCTGTTAGAGCAGAGCGAAAAGCAGCTTGGTGTTCCATGGAAGGTATCTAAATTGATTGCACTTCATTTTCAAATTAAGTTTGTGTTTGCATTGAATGAAAAAGCTCTGAATAGTGATTGAAAATATAGCAGTGCTCCTTGCCACTGCTCTTTTGATGTGTTCCAGACATGTAAAAATGTAAAAACCTTCTGTGTCACCAATAATTAAATTAAATAAATAAATAAACCAATAATTGGTCTCTAATGTTGAAAAAGTTGATGATTGTTTCTGAGAGAACTGATTTTTTGAAACAATGTGCTCAAGAAAAGAAAGTAAGAGGGTGTAAAAGAAAGAGAAACGTGTCTTACCAGAGGGCAGAATGTATCACACACCACAGGCTGACATTCTACGGTGTGCATTTTGCTGCTGGGATCTGTCATGTTACCACAAACACACTTCTCACAGTTCCCCATGGGCACAAGGTCTCCAACCTGGATGGAGTGAGGATGTCAGCATAAATACAGATAATCATGTTTGCAAATGAGGTGGACAAAACTTTAGAAACACCTTTTAATGTGATACAGTCCAGTGCTACTTACATATTGCATATTTAGAACTTTTCATGTTAAAAAAATTGCTTCATGCTTCTAATAAACTTATTTTTTACAAGTTACACCTTTGCCTTCTTGTTGTACGAATGGACCCATGTAGTCCCTGCCTCTAACTCCACCCACCCCACCGCTGCTCGCCTGCAGCTGTGACTGCGCTCATCAAACTCTCTCATCAGCAGCTTTGTGACCTGACAAGCAGACTAAACATTGTCATCTCTGTAGCAGGAGAATCTATGGCCAAGCTTTGGCTTTAGAAACAACATGAATGTTATTCAAGCAACAAAATGAACATTAGTCAAGTAACTGTAATTTAATTACATGTTTCTTCTCGGTAACTGTAATAGATTACAGTTTGTAATTAAATTATGTAACTCTGTTACATGTAACTAGTCACTCCCCAACATTGGCAGGGATGCAAAGAGGACTAACAATATTGTTGGATTTTTTTTGTACTTACAAATTCAAGTTTGCTTTTTGTGAAAAAGAATCTCTGTTATTCTATCAAAAGCCAAAAGACACACCCATTTCCATTTCTAAATATTTTAATGTTTTATATAATAATATGATATGGCTGTGACACATCTGCTGTTTAATGTTTTGTAAAATCTTGTCATATCATGGAAGGAGGTGTCAGATTTTACAGGTGTTGACTATTAGAAATGCAGTGCAGGAACTCTTAGATATATTTTGATCTACAAATCTTAAAAACAATCAGTATTCTAATCAGTATTTGGGAATCCTGTAAAATCCAGTGGTATTTGGGCTATGGGTTGCACTAATATGAGTGCTGACGAGTTGTGTCCAAAATACAGTACAGAGTCTCTCCGTTCAAAGCCGATATTCCCAGACAAGAGAGGAATATTGTTTTTGGTTGTATTATAATTACATATTCACAACAGCATCAAACAAAGCCTTCCTGTGTTACATTTGTGTTGTATTTAAGTAACTTCACATCTGTTTCACAGGGAGGTGGCAGATGAGAGATCTCACCTGATATTCATGGTTGTCGTTAACACACACATTGGGTTTAAGCACTGTAAAGGAAATAAACAACAAATGCTTTTACAATCACAGTGGCAAACATGAAACATGGCTATGCAGCCACCGTAACATACATCACATGATCGCACTCACCACAGGTGTATGTGAAACAGCAGGCTCCCTTAGTGCTGTTCAAAGTATAACCCGCAGGACAGTATGGCACAGTACCAAGACACTGCGTCATGTCACATTCTGTTTGAAGACACAGACGGGTGAATAAAGGAGGATTTGTTACGACCAGCTCTGAGGAACAAGACATTCTAAAATACTCAAAAGGGACTGCTTTTCACAACAGGCAAGGAAAGAGCATGTTGTGGTCATTTGTGGGTTTATCTACTAAACTCAACAACAGTTTCTTTCAGTAAATGCTTATTTACAAAGTATTGCAAGAATTTTTTTGAAACTTTGTAACTTAACATCAATGCAGCAACACACCCCTTAAAACCAGACAGAAAAACACAATAAAAAAAAAAAAAAAGAAAAAGACAAAAAAAATGACACAATGGAACTGAAAACAGGGAGAAACACACTGTGTTTAAACACAGTAAAGTCGAGCGTGGTTATACTGTCGCTCGATGAGGCCATTTAATTGGACTGCTTATCCTAGTATAGAGGGCCGAAGTCACACCCCTCTACTTTCAGAACATGGGACCCTGATTCAGAAAAATATTGACAGTAGACAATGCAGAGGGACAAATTTTTTTTAGCCCATTTGGCTTGTGCTCTGAATTACACATATGATGGCTGCAAGTTTAAAAATACAATTTTTCATGAAAAGAAGGTCGAAATTCAGCGTCAAACAGTAAAGTAAAAGATTGTTTTTTGTGAGACCGCTCAATGAACTCGTCTCGGACAATATACGTCATCAATACAGACATGGCCGTCAGCTTGGCAGATTTCACAGTGTTTTTCCAGGACGAGGGGAAAAATATTGATTGATTGATTTGATTTTTATTCACACACACACACACACAAAGGGAAGTATAGTGTGAAAAAGAAATAATGAGGTGAAAACCATCATCAGTCGGGTCATGTTGAGAGCTGCAGCTACTTGAAGGGGGAATTAGTTGGTTCTGTGAGTCAGAGGAGTGAAAATGTTATGACATCAGTTACGTGACTGGTTTTACAGTCTTTAGTCTTTATAATTACACATTTTTACAAGCTAATACATCAACTGTTTAATGACGGAGACTTTCTTCACATGAAAAATCAACATTTAAATTGACAAACATCAGATGTGTAATTCAGGGCACAAGTCAAACAGGATCAAAATAGAATTTGCCTTTCCTTATTGACTACCATTCATATTTTTTCCGTTCTAAGGTCCCACTGGGTTCACTGTAGGGGGCATGACTTTTTGTAAAGCACATACTTATGGTATTCTTGTTTTCTTACTGGCTTTATACTCTTCATTTAACTATGAAGAGTATTTACTCTTGAATTTATACTCTTCAACTTCTGAGTCAGAGACTGCAGCAAGAACTACTGATCATGCGCAGTATGACTAGGCCAGTTTGGAGCCAACTGAGACGTATGCATGCAGGAGTAAATTGGTCCCCGACCTCACTGTCTAGGTGTGTTTTTGTGTGACTTTGAAAAAAATCTGACTCAGTACATTTTTCGTTGGACTAACATTTTCACATATATTTTGAAAGCCCAGTTGTAGTCCGACCAACACAAGAAAACAACATCCTCTAACCTCCTGTAAATGCACTGGTAGACAGCAGCAGACATTCACCCCACCTGCATTTGAGATGTCCTACAAGTCAACTATGCTATGAAGTAGAGAGTCTACTCAGTGCATACTCACGCTTAAGACACACTGTGATACTGAATACAGCAGTCAAAAATGGATGGATTACATGAATAACCACAGAGTTTATTGTCTCCGGGAGTTGCCACCTACTTGTTGCTCACTTACCACACTTCTCCATTTGACAGCAGCCGACAGTCTCATTGACCTTGACTTGACCTTGTTGGTCACAGGTGAGGGGTGGCTGCGTTTGACAGGTCATGGGAACGCAGGAGACCTGCAGCGTGTCCTCCTCACATTTACACTCCTGACAGCCTTCTGTCCATGTTGTATTGGCCTGAGGATACAGTGTTTATTGCAGAATTATTGCAAGAGGCGTGGCATTATCACCTATCACCTGCCTGTCAAAAAGTTTGTTATAGGGGACCGTAGACAAATGGCCTACCTTTGTCCATTTTCCATTTGGCAGCCGACAAATTTCTATTGGCAGAAAAAGATTAAGTATTAATGCATTTTGAATCATTGGAAAGGACTTTGGTGTGCCTGCCTCAGGAGCTCAGGCTAATTGATATATGTTAGTAAATGTTAAATAAAAGTTATCACATAATTTCACGTAATTTTACTTTATTAAACAATTCCTTTAGATTTCGACGTTACAGTATTAAATATTGGCTTACCGTTAAAACTGCGTTAATACTGTAGTTTGCGTTTTTCTTTTATTAATTGGGTAAAGACAGCCACAGTCTGCCAAAAGACTCAGACTCCAGCCACTGATACTTTGGTGGCTTTGCTGAAATATTGCTGGTCAAGCTTGATGTTATTTGTTTACATAAATAGACTAAAAAAGCCTGAAACGCGTAAAGTGGAATTATTTAGTAATTTAAATGGATTTTTGCTTAGATGTGTGAAATAAGGTCTGTTGTCTTTATTTGAAAGACTTTTACATTTTGTCCAATGGCATAAAATATGTCAGCACATACCAAACCTGTGATTTTTGAAAATTTACTTGCCAATCACGGTAACTACTGCCTACTCAGCCTTTGGAGCCTCATTGTGTTTCAAACTCATGCTTTTATTAACTGTTTAAACTGAAGTAATTTGACTTGTAGACTTATCAATGTATGATGTGTGAATAGGTAATAAGGTAACATAACCGTGACGGCTGACCACCAAATCCTCATCCCTTCATTTTTGAGTCACAGTGAAGGTTTGAGCCAAATTTGGAGAAATCCATTCAAGCCTTTTGTGCTCGATTACATTTATGAGAATGGGACGGATGGACAGACAATCCAAAAATGTAATGCCTCTGCTCACCGCCATCATAAATGCATAGGCATAAAACTGACTTCTTTTAGTGTTTAATTTTAGAATATCTCACATGCTAGACTGTTGTCATATTAAAAACAGCCAACATTAACTGTTGGTCTAAGATGAGCTGCAGACCTGGTTTTACGGCATCAAAGTTGAACATGTTACACATACATTCATGATAGTGTAACACATAAAAACAGGTGCATGTCTGCCTGCGAGTGAGCCTGGCCCTTAAGCCGAATGGATACTGCAGCTGCCTGTGTTGCAAGAGGTTCCCTCGTTCACATCCCAGTCTGCTCATACCTTGAGGTTTGACCCTTACCTCTTTGGGGTTGGCTCTAATCCAGGTTGGACATTACAATAAAATAACAAATGTGATTTTGACTTTAAGTTTACTGGTGTAATGTGTAAATGTGAAAGGGGGTAGCTTAACACCAAAGAAACTTTACTGCTGTTCCATATACTCTTTGGGGTGACTCTTTTTGGCTGTGGTTAGTAGTTGTAGTTAGCTTACTGGCTCAGTTAGCCTTACAGCTAGTGGTCATATTAGCTAATAAGTTTAACCTGAGATAAGGCAAACAAACTTAAGAGAGAATAGGCCTGGGCTAGTCAGTTAGCTTGCAAACTTCAGTAGATATTTCTGAAACAGCGTCAACAGTGTTACTTCATGTCTAATTGATAGTTAAAGTAATTTTTTTTGAACATTTCAAAGGTGTAGTCAGGCCACATATTACACTTTGCATGTTTAACGCAACATAACTTGTAGCACACAGTGGTGTCTGCTCTTACCACAGGTGGGCACACATTCATTTGAGGAGGAAGAGAGGAGGTAGGTGCCATTCGGGCAATAGCATCCTTCAAGTGACACATTTGTCATGGCACTAAACTCATTGACAGTATAGATGAATTTTTCATTGTACCTGGAGAAAAAACAGCAGATCATGTAAAAGCTGTGTTTTGCTTTTGCACACCACCAAGAACGCAAACATGAATGTATTTTTCAAAAATTGACAGATTGTGATGGGCAGCAGTGTGTTGTTGAATTGCTGTACCAGGAATCACAGGTAGGCGCCACCAGAGGGCCACAGCCCTTGTACACTTTGGGACTTGGACATTGATACTCTAGGAGGAGAGAGAAAACATCTTTTTAGTAGAGGACATTGCTGTAATGTGGTGGGTGAAAATTGTGAGTGTGTAATAAGGTTTAAAAGTTGACATTATATGTTCTTCACGCGTACCACAGACTCCTTTAGTGGCACTCCTCCAGTCAACACACACTCCGGCCTCAGAACAGGCATCTGCATAGGCTTGTAAGCTGCTGCAGCCAATGTGATGAATGTGCATGTGGCAAATATCAAACTCACATGCCACAACAAATGGACTGTAGTCAACGAGCGGGTGGCAAGCGTCAAACACACTGAGGAAGATAGGGTTAACAGTCAGAATGGACACTGGACACAAACTGAATGCAACATCACAAATTTCACAGCTGAGACAAGTAAATACGCTGATGTGTCGTGTCCTAGGTGTATTTCAAAGCTGATGTATAATTTGTCTAATAGGGTTATGCAGAGATGGAAGCTTTGCCAGGTCTAACTTCATCTATTGATATGTTTGTTGCTACTTTATGCAGACATGACAGGAAGGTTATAAGAAGAACCGCAAACTTTGCCAAATATTTAGAGTTGAGTTGGAAAGCAATGATATGAAAGAAGCATGCCTTCCCCTCTCTTACCAGCTGCATCACTGATGGATTTTAAAACTCATATCTCAGTTGAGGCCTTTATTATTGACGACTGAAAGTTAACTGATGCTTCTTTCTGATGAATTCTCAAATATTTTGTCATCTGTTTCACTTACTAAAGAACTCTGGTCCTATTTAAATGTCTGTATTTACTGTCTTTTAGCAAACACATGCATTACAGGAAGTGACATTAAGACCTGTATTTGACCTCCTTGTGCTGATGTGACATTTATCTTACCGTTACAGCATTTAAATCAGATTTGAGCCATCTTGTAAGTGTTAATTTCTAAATGGGGTTTACTAAATAATGAATTGTGACTGAATAGAAGCTATTATTCTGGTAAGAGCTTGTAGATAAAAGCACTAAGTGTCCTAATAGACTATAGACAATTGAACAAAATAC
Organism: Naso annulatus; assembly: GCA_029783625.1. NCBI lineage: Eukaryota > Metazoa > Chordata > Actinopteri > Acanthuriformes > Acanthuridae > Naso > Naso annulatus. Next base: position 1,386,508 of record JAPZDX010000001.1, on the reverse strand, counting down.
AAAAAAAGTGATGACTAAATAAATAAACAAAAACTAAAACAAATTTAACATGAAAAACCTTTAATTTATTTTATAGATGATCCCCTTCTCTTCCTACAATACCTGCTCTTGATTATCTCACAGATGGTTGTATTGCAGGAGCTGGGTGCAGGTGTTGGTGTGGGTTGAACTGGTGGTTCACAGTGCGTGCCGTTAAGATGCCACTGGTGTGCCATTTCAGGACATGAAGAGTCAATTTTGCCACTGGGCAATAAACAGTCATCTGTCCGGTTGTTGTCACATGTGCCTAGAGAAACCGTCATCATTAGTACAACTATGACTATGCTCCAGTCAGACCTACACTGCCATTTTTCTTTTATAACTCTAGAAGTATGTAGAAGGCATTTCAATGTAAACTGTTCAACACTTAACACTTAATCACAATGGATGTTGAACGTATCACTAGGTTCTAAAAATACAACTACTGTATTTAGTAAGTGATTTCTAAGCTTTCAGTTACAGTAGGATGCTACTTATTTTTGCTGTACAACTCACCACATTGTCCCTCAGTGTTGCTGCCAAATTCACTATAGGGCAGGTAAATACTGAATATGAGTCCAGAGAAGGTGATCTTGGCATTGATGTTAGGGATGACAAGCACTGTATAAATACCAGTTGTGGTTAAACGGAAGACACTTGCCTGGTATGCTGGACTTACAGGCTTGTCATTCACAGATACCTAAAACATAGCACATCATAATTTTATTGCCAGACGTATATCAGTAAAATGTATAATTATGGACAGTATTTAAACCCAAGTCGGTGGCTGCATTTGCACTGAATGCAAAAAGAGGATTTGCTGGGTGGAAAACAACCTGAGTTTAAATAAAAAATGGAGAAAGTGTACAGTGCCATTTAATTACCTGGTTTGTGAAAATGCCATTAATTTCCGTCTGTGTAATAAAGATCTTGTAGCTCATGTAGAAGACAGAGATAGACTGTGGGCAGGACAAGCCATCGAGTGCAGTACAGTAGTAGTTATGGATCATAACACTAAAGTTGTATTTGGGCACTATCTCTTTCACCAGCCAGTAGGAACAGTTTCCTTGAAAACCATAGTAGGTTCCATCAAAGGTGACGTAGTGGGGGTCTCCCCAACCATAGCAGATACCTACACACGACACAGATATTACATTTTTAAAATCAATCAAAAGTAGTCTGATTCATCCATTGTAAAGCAAAGTAAATAAAAATAACATACAATACAAGCATAAAGAAAACGCAAAATAACACTTTACTATCATGACTCTTTAACAAGTTTAACCTGAGGACTTTAACTAATAAACATTTGAGGAGGTCATACATACACTGGCATTCATAATGGTAGCAGCATCCATCATCATCCAACACTTTAACAGCAGGGAAGTTATTTGCACAGACAATGGGCTCCAATGGTGGACATTGTGTGTTGTTGTAGGTCACCAAACCATTATTACATGTACCAACACGACAGTTATTTACGTTCCAACTTTCACCATTCTATGGAGGAAATCATAACTTGAAATTAATACTTGCATATTTTCTTACTTTAGAATGTAAAATATTCATACAAAACCATAGCAAAATTAATGAAAACACTTCAAGGTTTGAGTTAAATGCTTACCAGTTTGCTTACAGACAAACTTAAAATGAATAGCAATAAAGACGTACCTTTCTAGGAGGAAAGACATCAGAACAGTCTTTCATACAATTGTAACTTCTGGGTATTACTTG
>JAPZDX010000001.1:1165669-1179166 GCA_029783625.1 Naso annulatus | reverse complement strand
ACCTACCTGAGGAGATAAGGCTTGCACAAACAGTAACTTCTTTCAAATTACTTCTTGAAACCCACTTTTATAGACTTGTTTTTATGTCACCTTAATATCCATTTTAATATTTTACCCAAAAGAATTACTGTGTACACCCAAAATTATATTTTTTAAATGTTAGCTGTCCAGTAATAATGAATAAATTTAGGAGGGGTTAGGGCACCTGTATCTTGAGAGCCTGTAAAAAAACTTTGAACTCTCCAGGTGGGAGCAGGATGATCAAGACTTCATCGTTAAGATGTGATTTTGCATAAGAGGCTGTGGTCCAGTTGGACCATTGAGTAAATACGTTGTTAAAGGCCTGCTGTTTATTATCACCATGACTTCATACACATACATCCGAAAGGATGAACTATTTGGTCTTCAGGATGACTGATCCAAAATAGACATCAACTTGTGGACGGTTGGTGAGTTCATGACAGACTCAAAGCCTCACGCCTTTAGACATTCTTGGTCTATCTCCTTTGCTTCCAGGAGCTCCAGTCTTGCACCGCCAAAGCTAGTGCTCTGATCAGATTGCAGTTGTCTAACATTCCACATAAAGCAATGAAGGCATGAAGAGCAGGGATAAAGGTATCAGTTGTCATGTCTTCAAGCAGTTCTTTGTGAAGAGCACGAGAGCACAGACAGGTAAACAGCAGACCATAGCATTTCAGCATTCTCCTTCCCTCTTTAATATAAAGTGGGCCAAAAAAGTCCATACGACAATACATGAAGGGGGGAGTTGCCTCCATGCGTTCACGGGATAAGTCTGTCATTTTTTGTAGCTCAGAACACCTCCTGAACTTAGACAGCATGACTAGATCCAAGTATCCAAATACCATGCGCTCGTAACTCATTTATTGTTATGCTGCGTCCTTGGTAAAGATGAGCAACTCTGATATGGTCCTTGAGACTGCTGGATTTTTAACGTGGTGGTGCAAATCAGCATACTACAGCCGACCTCCCACCCCGAGGATTCCTTCCAAGAAAGGATTCAGTCTGTGCAGAAAGGATTCAGTCTGTCCAAGAAAGGATTCAGTCTGTGCAGCCTTCCTGATCCTTTGTTGTTATCTCCTTCTTGTCTTGGAGGCTTCAGATTTCCTCAGAGAAGGTTGCCCTTTGGACAGGATGGATGATGATGATGGTAACTTCTACATCTTTCCCGTCCTTCAGCTTTCCAGAGCTGCAGAGCTGCCCAGCTTCACTGACTAGCTGTATGGCTTCGTCTTCTGTTGACACACTTGCCAGACCATCATTCATGTAAAAATTTCTTTCAATAACGCGGATGGATGCTTTGCTATATCAAACCTGTCCTAGAGTGGCAAAGTGCTTGGGGCTGTAGTTTGCACAGCCAGGCAATGAGGCTGCACCAAATAGGTGCACTTTCATGTGACTTACTGATGGTTGCAACTTTAAGTCCTGGTTGTCCCACCAGAGGAACCAAGTAGTCCTGGTCTTCTGTTCTTACGTGAAATTGATGAAGCATGGGCTCAGGATCACAGATCACTGCCACTGAACCCTTACAAAACCAACAGAGAATACCTATCAAGGTATTTGTCATTCTGGACCAGTGAGCAGATGTTGGTTTACCAACACGCCTTCAAATTTTGCTGAACAGTCAAACACCAGCCTGATCTTTCCTCTTTCCTGGTTTTTTGGGGTGATACACCCCAAGGTGAGGGATGTACCATACAGGACTCTTGTGAACTTTCTTTTCTGGGACTCTCTCAGCATCCCCATAAGCTATTGTTTCATTCATGAAGCCTACCTAGTCCTTGTGGTATTGCTCATCTTCTCAAATCTCCTTTTCAAGCACTGAAGACAGTGAAAAGCACATTTCCTGCTGTCCAGCAGACCTGGTCTGTCATTGTTATATGGCAGATATGATTTGATTTTTATGCCTTCCTCTATTATTGATGTATAGGGCAGAACATCTTTCACATTTCTTTCATTTAAGTTTGACTCAAGCACCTTTAATACATCTGTTGAAGTGACAAGTTCCTTGACTTCAGGGACCTGAAGACAAGGTGTGACTTGTCTTACAGCAATCCCATGTCTGCTTACAGTTGCATCCCCATAGTTGACACAAGGATTGACACAGCCAACTATGTTCCAACCAAGATCTGTTCTCACTGCAAATGGCTCATCGTCTTTGCCTGATACGATTTCTCTTGGCAGCAGGGCTTGAGAACAATTGTAACCTGATAAGCAAATGAGAACATGATCCAGTGTGTGGACTTTATTTTCCCTTTATCGGTAGGCCACGCTCTTGCCGTGTTGCGTGTAGGAATGTGACTTTGATTAGTAGGAATAAACTCTCTTGAATATGTTACTGGGAGAGAGATTTTCTTAGAGGAATAAAAGTCTTTCACCTGCAACCCAGTTAACTTCTGACTTGGAATGACTGTATGTTAATGTGAAGAATTTTAATTGCACAGGCACCTTCTGTATGTCCAAAGTCTCTACCTTTTCTTGCAAGATGAAGGTGCTGTCGCTTTGGCTGTCAAGAAATGCATTTACAAGAACTTCATTCTCTGGGTTACTTGTTGTCAAGTCAGTTTTATTCACATAGTGCCAAATTACAACAAAGATGTCTCATGTCATACAGAGTATGTCTAGACCACATTCTATAATTAATATATATTAAATTTATTAGAACCCAACAATCGAGAGCAATTCCCCCCATGAGCAAGTACTTGGTGACAGTGGCGAAGAAAATCTTCCTCTTAACAGGCAGAAACCTCTGCAAATGCTGACCCAGGGTGGGTGGTGATCTGATGGCACCAGTTGGGTTGAAAGGGAAAGAGAAAAAGGGAGAAGACAAGGGTGTTGGGTGGTGGATATGGTAGGGTGGTGTTGGTCGGGGGAGAAAGAGAAAGGGGAGGGAGAGAGGGCAGATGCAATAACCAAACACCAAAGCTATAATAGTAAAAAATATATATTTAAGCGGGAAATAATAATGGCACATATCAACATGCAAGCTACATGTAAATATTAAATTAATACTGCTAATACTAATACTACTAATAATAATAACAATAATATAGTTTGACTAATAATAAGTGGGCAATAATTAGCCGCAGTAGGAAGCACAGCTTTGATCAGTAATCCATGCACAGCCACAGTCCATGGAAATCTGCAGGATGACAAAGCAGAGGGACTCCGGGGAAGAAATCAAGTCAGTAATAGGAACTTCTGGAACATAAACAAACGGGGAGAAAGATGAAGAAAGGGAGGAGCTCAGTGTGTCATGGAAGTGCCCCAGCAGCCTAAGCCTATATTGCAGCATTATTAGGGGCTGGTCAAGGTGAGCCTGAGCCAGCCCTAACTATAAACTTCATCAAAAAAGAAGGTTTTTTTTGTCTACTGCCTCCCAGACTGAGACTGGAAGATGGTTCCACAGGAGAGGAGCTTGATAACTGAAAGCTCTGGCTCCCATTCAACTTTTGAAGATTTTTTGGGACCACCAGAAAGTCCTGAGACCTTAGGGTAATACAAGCTCCTTAAGATATGATGGTGCTTGATCATTAAGTGCTTTGTAGGTGAGGTGAAGCATTTTGAATTCTATTTTGAATTTACAGGTAGCTAGTGCAGAGAAACTAATACATGAGTAATATAATGTAAATTGCATATGATTACATATATTTGACTCGTTCTGTGACTGACTTGTCTTTTGACATGTGAATGCCATAGACTTCTCACAAAAGACACACACACATTAGCCCCTGTTTTTTTCTTCAGATCTACTTACCAATACCTTTGCACCAATACTTTGAATCTTTGGTGGCTTCATCCTTCCACCATCTCCAGACTTCAGAAAGTGAAGAGAGGTCATTGGTTAACAAGCTTCCTTCGTGACGAACTTAACAAACTGGCTGAAGCTGTGGAAAGCCTTGGCTTCTTCTTTAACCTCAATAACCTTTCTGTTGTATTTGGCTGTTAACCAATCAGTTTTTTTTGTTTGTTTTGTTTTGTCTTCTTCTTGGTTATGAGGTTAGCGTATCCTTGAAAGCTTTAGCAGCCACAAAGGAACTTTGGAATCATTCTTCTAATATTTATGATGTTGACTTGTAGGTTTTATCTGTGCCTAACAGGAAATAACTTTAAATGGCTTTCTTTGCTAATCCAGTGACATATTTGTGAAAGTAGCAGATTTTTTCATTTAATGGAATGTTCTTCCTGCCTATCATTGTTTGAAAAAATATTTTCCATCATTCATTGTACCTTATTGGGTCTCCACTGAAAATGGATGGCTGGTGTGCCATTTTAGCAGGTTGTACATTTGTGGCACAATGCCGGCATGTGATGCTCTAGAGAAACCCTTTGATTGGATGCGGGGTTCTTCTGCAATAGCTTGGGATCATGGAGAAGCTCTAATATCTCCTCGTCTGAGCCCACTTCCTGTTGATAAACTTGCAGTCTTGCCTTTGCTGTATTTTTTTAACCATATCTTAGCTTTCAATCTGCCTGCACTTCTTTTCAAATGCCTTCTCTCTACCAGCATTTTCCTTTTCTTTTAGTGCCAGCTTTTTTCTGTTTTCAGCTGCAAGATTCTCAAGCTCTCGTTTCTTGTGTTTCATTTCTTTCAAGAGCTTTAAGGTGGTTTGGGTCGCAGCTAGCTGTGCTGCAGCCTCGTGCTTCTTTGCCAAAGACGGGCTTGGATGTGTAGATAATTTACCTGAACAGCTTGCAGATCTTGAACCTAGAAAGCTTTAACTGGGCCACAGGGGTGCTAAAGATGAGACTTCTGAGCCAGTCATGTTCCAGGAACTTTGTTCTCAATGAGAATCTTGACCTAAATTTTCTTCATCAAGAAGAGTTATTTATTTATTTATCTATTTATTTGCTATCATGGAGCTCTTGAACCTTTTTTTGATAAGTTTTGTATTGTCTGCCGATTTTTGAGTTAAAAACTAAAAATTCTGAGATTTAAACTTGGAAATTTACACATACACACACCCCTTCAACTCATCTTTTTTTTTTCCTACAATGGCCCTGATATGCCGTTGCAGTTTCATCAGTGGGTCTGGCCTCGGCATCAACATTCATTCAACACACAGAGCTCTGTGGGCTCAGCTTGCAGAGGGATATGTGTCTTCATGGCAGCCCTCTGTCATCTCTCGCTGTCTAGGCTTACAGAAGTGAGATGGCAGTCTTTTGATGTCAGGAAGAGATTCTTTCTCCTGGATGTTTCTCACCAATAGATATCATCCAGCCTCTTACCAAGCCTGTTATAAGGAGTGAGAGAGTGCTTTGTGTTTTCAGATCAGAGCAATTTGCAAGTTCATTCATGAGTAGTGTTAAACAAAAGAAGCTTAGAAATAGAGTCTCATCACTGACAGCAACGGTGGCGAACTCAATAATTCTTTACTCACTAACAGCCAGACATCGTGCTATTAATTGATTCGTCTCCATCACCACTTTCCAACTTTGCATGTACACCTAAAACAAAACCCTTGGTGGTTTTTTGTTATTAAAATCATTACTGTGGCGCACTGTTTAACACTTTAGCAACTGCTTATTATTGAGTGCTATATTCTGCATTTCATCTTAAAAAATTTACTTTACTAACAGTTCTGTTTTTGCTAACCCCAAAAAACACCTGGAAAGCAAAGGTAATTTATTTTTCACCAAGCCATCATTGTCTAGATTTTGTTTGTAACTAAATGACTGTCCTTGCTTGATCAGTACACCTGTACATAGTACTTGTTAGACTACATTAATTTTCAATTTTGCTGCACTGTTTTGCTGCATTGTTTAAAAAAGAAAAAAAAGAAAAAGGGGCTTTTGAATATAAAATCATTTGCTTGGGTGTTTAATGTTACAAAAGAGTAAATGTTGCCAAATTCTGCAGAACTCCAAATTCCTCAACTTATACTATTAAAATGAATTCATAAATTGGCTACCATTTCCCAAATGCGGGGGATGGTATTCCATGGCACATTTTATGTGAAGGAAATTCTTTTAATGTCATTATGTATTATTTATATTAACAATTTGTGAAGCTGCACCAAAAAAAAAAAACCAAACAAACAAACAAACAAAAAAACCCAAAACAACACAAAACAAAACGAAACAAAACAAAAAAAAAACCACTTGATTTTTGTTGTTTAAACATTATGTCAGAGATCCCCCAAATTTTCGGCACATCTGCAAAGATGATTGCATGTCATCAGGCACACTGACTTCTTCACCTAATCAACTCTGGACCCAGACTGCCTGAGCCACTGCTGGAGAGAGGAGAAGACCACACTATGGGCCAAAGACAGTTTTGAGTCTGTTGGTTCTGTAGTTTTTGCTCATTTTAGGTCATTTAGGTTTTATGTTCGTGTGTTGTAGACAAAACTCAGGTAACACATTGGTAACATTCATATGCATGTTCATAATTATAAAAAATAAAAATGATGAATCCACAGAGTTTTAAAAAGGTGTGTAATAAAAGTATGGATTTTCCCCAAAATAATTACGATTGTGAATAAATTATTCGAAAAAAATGGTCAGGTCCCAAATTATTATTTTGTTTACCTCTGTCTAAGACACCACATGTCATCTCTGTGTCTCCAGTGATATGTACTCATGGCCTTGTTCAGCTTAAACAGAAGGGGAAAAAAACAACAACAGTTCCACTGGTTTGTCATGTTATCCTCACATGTGTGGTACCTTGAATGTGAAGTTCACAGTAAATGCACCACATGCCTCTTTAATGGCTCCTTATGGAATGTAACATTGTGCTTTATTTTAAAGAATAGACAAAAGTGAAATTACACATTGTGCCATGGCCAAGGACTGATATTCCCTCTCACTAAAAAACACCATATGTTTTCATTCTAACACTGAAGGACGTAACTTTTAAATGAGTCTTTAAATATATCACACCATTGTGGTTAACATCCAGATTACATTTAAAGTCAGAGTAAAAGAAGTAATGTCACCTTCCTCCCATGTACACTGTCTGCCTTTGTGTGCAGTGTGTTGTGCTGAGCTGGGCTGCCGAGATGAAAGGCAGTCTGGTAGATAGTGTATCACAGTGCAGACATTGCCAACATCACTGCTCTGAAGTAAAGAATGTATCAGCATTGTGAGTGTATGCAAAAGCCTCACTCCACTGTGCAGGATTTAATTACAGAACAGTGTTTACATCTCCCTTATGGCCCGGAGGAGGAGGAGGAGGAGGAAGAGGAGGAGCACTGGATTATAAAGACTAGTTTCCATTCACACTGCAGAACATCACGCTCATCCCTTTCATCTTGTATTTAACTTTGTGGATAGATTTTTACTTGGTGGAGCACATTCATCTGTACGACAGGTTCTCTCATTGGGAATAAATGACAGCACTGCTGACAGGCTTGGCAGATTTACACAAAGTAAAATTCATTACATATATTCTTTTTTTATGTTAAAACTGCAAAAGTTACATCTTGCTTGTTTAAGGTCCACAGATAAAGCCTTACAAAACAGTAAAAAATTAACCAAAAGAAAGAAAACCGAAGTGATGAGAGTTGACGGTAAAAACAGAATGTGGAAAGATGACCATGGAGAAGGAGAATCAACAAGTCCAAACATGCTCAAATTGAGCTTTTTTTTTTTTTTCCAGAAGGTTCCAAGCATGACCTCAGGGCCAGTGTGGACGGATGGTTAGGCAGTCAGAGTCACCAACTGCAATTACTCGACAAAAATAAACTAAATGAAAATACACTATTAGGTGGAGCAATACAGTCTCAGGTCATGGAAACAGCCATGGCCTCAGTAATGACCAATCACATCAGGTCACCTTATCTTCACTTTAAAATCATCAACTTGGCAACAATGTCTCAAGGACAGTTTTGGAAATCCACTTCTTCATAATAGCAAGGAACTAGTGCACACTAATAATATCATACACCCCTAAACTGAATTTACAGAGCCTGAACTATGCAGCCGTATTTACACCAAACGGCATCTAAAATTTATGCACTGCCACAAATGAATGTAGCCTCTGAAAACTGATTACATTGTGAAATTATGTAGGATCTGATGATCTAAAATGACCCCCCCCCCCCCCAAAAAAAGCCTAAAATAAATAAAATAAAAATGAATGACTAACTAAAGCTTTTAGTGAGGCAAGATATTAGAGAACAAATTTATATTTTAAAGGAGTTTCTGTAATCTAAAAATACTTTGACTTATCATTTCTCTAAACAACCAGTTGATCCAGGCTCTTTATGTCACCAGGGGGTTTCATTTTAAGACAGATAATGTCACGGCGAGAGGACCCAAATGCAGAAGACAGCAGGAAGGCAGGCAGGCTCAAATGCAGCGTTATGGATGACAAACAGAAACAAACTTCCTTGAGCTGAAACAGATAAAGAAAAGGTCAAAAGTCTTTTGAACGGCAAGTTCAGCTTCAAAGTCTTGCCAGACAGTTCTCTCGACAAGGCCAAAGTTTTGTACGATTATGTGAATTAAGTTACCACTGGAGTTTGTTGAGTCTCAAATACCACTTGCTGGCCAAGCATACAGATGATGACCTTCCCCCATTACAAGAACAAAGTCACCTCAGCTATTACACACTTACAGCTGCAGAAAGAAAATGCAACAAACTTTGCATTGACTGACAATGTGACGATGTTTATGGTGGACCCAAGTGCAGCACAACAGACAGCGGATAAAGTTAGTAATGACTTTTAATGGTCAACTTAAGCAAACAAAAATCAGCACAGTTCATTATGTTTATCAGTGTTAGCTTGTTAACCTTAGCGCCCACTGGCTAAAGCCAAAACTTTGTCTTCATTCACCTCACGTACTTTATTAACTGCATGTCCTCTTGTGTTTCTCATCACTAGGAAAGCAACAGAATGAGAGTTTGATCGTTTTTTTTGTTTGTTTGTTTGTTTTTACTCAGACCTGTTAAAACTATACGGGACACAGCACTGCGGCACAGTGAAAATAAAGGGCTTGGACCTGGATAAAGTGTTTTGAAAGGGTGTAAGGTTACGACTTAAAGAGCGGATCGATTGTCACTACGTGGGCGTCCCTTCAGTGCTGAGGCACACACTCCTGCTTCCATACATCCAGGATGTGACTGGGTAGAGGAAGAGGTAACCTTTATTCATGAAGGTTTCAGCTGAGATGTTACCAGTAGTGTTGGGTGTAACTATTAACAAGTAATCTGATTAATGTAATCAGACAACATTTGTCTGTAACACAATAATATAAGGCATTACTCCTGCTTATTCAGTAGTCACATTACAGTTACTAATCAAACAATTATCTAGTTACTTAAGGTTCTTCAACTACCCTATTTTCACAACTTTACCGTTGACTTTGTTGTAGTAAGATGGCTAAGACAGAGATCTTTGGTCCTTTGTTATCTTTATTAGAAAAAGGATTTGTGCTAATGTGGGCATATGTAAGTTTTAACTTTGTATTGTTAATTGTCAGTAAATTGACAGTGATTTTAGGTGATGTTACGGATTAATGCAAAAGTAATGTGACTAGTAGTGTAACTAATTACCTTCAGCAATAAGTAATTAAGTAAAGTAATGCATTACTTATCTAGAAAGCAACTAGTAATGTGAAATACAGTACTTTTTTTGAGTAACTACCCAACAATAATTATCAGGTCCTGGTGTTTTGTTGTTTTTCATGGTTCTGCCTGCAGAGACCACACACACACACACACACACACACACACCTGGGGCTGTGTTTTTCTGCAGGGAAATGCAATGCTTTAATGGCAGTGCCTCAGAGGACATATCACCTGCTCTCTGGTTGCAGAGAAATTCTCAGAGGTTACTCGTACACAGTACACAGCTCCAGTGAAACTGTTTTAGATACATGTGGAATCAATACGCTCTATTGTGTAGACACTCCGAGCAGTTCTGTGAGAGACTCCCACAGTATTTCGGATAGCTGGCCTGTTCTCCTCAGCTGCTCAGGGAAGCATGATAGGATCCTGGACTAGTGAACACAGTGTCATGTGTTCTGTCTGTCAGTTCCTCTCTGTTTGAAAAGGGATCGGTAAAGACTTGAACTCTGTTTTGGAGCCTTGACAAACTTATCAGACTCTGTATACTTTGTATTAAGTATACATGAACAGTTTTAGAGCCACTTGTAGACAGTCCATGCTGTACAGCATTGTTGGTGTAGAGATATTATCAACGTCACAAACAGAAATCAGGAAATGTGAACCATGTCACAGTTGTGTGCACAGCTATGTCCGTGTAACAACTGTGTCACACTTTGTGCCAGGTCTAGTACAATCTACATGACTTTTGCCAAATTTGTCTGTCTCAGAACTGAGACATGAAGTGTTCAGTCAGCACAAAGAATCCATCACAACAGGTCATCTGGTGTTAGCATTTCCAAGAGTTGTATGGACCTTCTTGTAAACTGTCCCAGATGCTTGATAGTTTCTCAACATATCTGATTTTATTGTAGACAAAAACAAGCATCCTGTATTCACTGCTCCCCGTGGTATGGTCATTTGAATGCTGTTCAAACAACAGTTACAGAAACAACATGTTAAATTTATATTTTAAATATAGTTTTTCCAACCAAATCTTTAGTTGTTGTTGTTTTTTGACTTTTAATCAACAAACCAGTGCTTGTTGGTTTACTGAAATGGGTTCATTGAATTTAAGGTAAACACAGACATGCCACTTCGTATCTTAGATTTACAGCTTTTAATATTCACCAGTTTTATTTGTGCTATCCTTTGAAACAAACACTTCAACGAGAAAAAGTGGTCTAAAGTTCATTATAGAGTTTTCAGAGGAATAGTTAAAGGTTAGACTTGGCATCTGATTTATTCAACAGAAAATATTTACAGGAAGCTGTACCTGTACCTTCACCTGATAAATTTGCCAGATAAACTTAGAGTCTGTATTGTGCTCGGTGCAGGAAATGTTCTGCTGGGGAGGGTAGATGAGTATCTAAAAGCATTAATTACCAAACCACAGCTGCAAGTTCTGCTCTATGTCTGCAGATACAAAAGTCCTGCCACGTACCCATGGAATGAAGAGAATGGCTAAAGGTTTTTTTTTTGTTGTTGTTTTGTTTTGTTTTTTTGGCAAATGTCTGGTACGTGATTATATTGTATCTGTGTGCACAGCGAATGAATTAGGTGCTGTGCATCCACAAAAATGCAGAAGCAATCTACATACTGTACCTGCTGCCAAGAGGGAGAAAATGACTATAAATAAATAATGAAATAAAAATATAAGCATTTCCTTTTATAATTAAAGTAACTTTAAAACCAGCTTACCGTTTTACTTATCACACAGTATCAGATACAATATTTGGTAGCATTGTGTTCATGGGCAGGTTTTGTCCAGTGGGATTATGGGGTCTTATGAATTTGACACATTTTAAACGAGCACAAAAAATAGACAAATTACACAAATGCACATTTTGTGAGTGTTAACAACCTTAAGTGTCAGACTGTAAGGAATGCACCAGTGATTAACCTGTCACTTACTACAAAAGAAATTTGAAAGAATGAAGCTGTCCATATGCACACAGCAAAATAAAAAGCTTTTTTCATTGTTTAAAGCTGGGACAGGCAGTTTGTTCTTGATGTCGTCAAGCAAAAATTCCATTATAACCTATAGCATATTGTTATTCAGGTGGTCCACCTCTCTTTGGCTCTGTATTCAGATCGTGACGGGGTCTTTTCAGTCATTTCAGAGAGCGCTGGGAGGTGACGTCGCTACAAGCTGATTGGCCGTTGAAACAAATGAGTTGCAATACGTTCTAAAACTGGCCTCTGGAGACTTGACAAGATGAGTTACGGGTCGAGCTGAGACGGACCAGTTTTGGTGTAAACTGTCCCTCAAAGAGAGAGAGACAGCAAACGAAAGAAAATGTAAACCAGAGCAAAAACAGGGAGGGAAGGGTCGAACAGAGTTGCTTCCTTTGGAGTCTCATGCTACAGCCAGGGGCGGAAATCTGAATTCAGTGTTGGGGGGACACCAAGGAGGGAAGTGTTAATTATGTGGAGGATGCTTCTGCTAAGCACGCACTGATATTCTTTTTGGATGTGTGTCTCTGTGCTGTGGCACTTACCCTCAGTCAGCCTCTCTGCTGTTCTCCCCCCCTTACTTTCCTTTACAACCTGTCTTACAGTGTTGACCCTTAGTGTCCTCCGGTCACTAGCATCACAGAAGATGCATAACACAAACACTAGTTAGCTACTGTTGACTGAGGCAAATGTTAACTTTAGCTGGCTACCATTATGCAGTAGTGAAGAAGAAAAATTGGCTAACGTTAGCATATATTTGTGTATTGAAAGGCTAGCTAGCTAGCTACTTACGTTAGCCTACAGTGTCCAAATCCCCCCTTTAATTTGAACCTTTTCCTGTCATAAGTTAATTATAAAAGTAATCATTTACTTCACATTCAGAGCACACTCTGTCACTCCACACACAATAAGCACTGTTTGCCTTCACCAGAGGCACAAGCACTAAACACCAACATGGATTAAACCATGACTTCCTGATGTTGCCTACTTCAGCTTGAATATGAACTATATTTACATTTGACTGACAAGATCATTTAACAGTTGTGAAATATAATAGAAAGCAAAAGAGTGTAGAGGTTAGTGTGGACAGATGACTCAGAAGGCATCAGTTCGTCAGAGGAGACGCTGATAGGTCACAGCGTGATTTCTCTTAACCCATACAATGATCATTCCTTCACCTTAATCAGATTTTTGTTGCCTAAATGCAGAACTGGGCAAGTCACTCTGAAACAGCAAAAAGCCACTCATCACTAATTACACCTTATAAAAGTAATAAATTTATCTTTCTTGTTACTTTGTATTGAAAGTAATTACTTTTGTTACTTGTCACTTTGCTACATTAGCTACTTTTGCAACCCGACCGACATCATAAAAAAGTGACGCACAACCTGTTTAGCCAGCTATCAAAAGTAAGTCCACTTCATCGAAACAAAGACTTTGTTTTAATGGCTACTAATTTAAAGACATGCTTAAGCAAAGCATTGCAACACAATCAATAGGTTATTAAAACGTTTCTAGTAACGCAGTAATGCAGTGTCGCTTGGATCAGAAACTGTAATATAACTACTGTTTGGGCAATTGTAATCCCTTACTTTACTAGTTACTGGGAAAAGTAATAAATCTACTGTATTGCGTTACTAAGCAATGCATTACTTCCCAACCCTGCCTAAATGTAACCTAAGGTTTAACTGTAGGCATAATCCCGAAAATACACTGGATGCGGAACGGCTCCGGAATGGCTCCACTCCGGAACGACAGCGTACTCCGCCGTCCGCCAACTCACACAGGATCCGTTTGTGATGCGCACTAGTGCGGCTCCGCCAGACACCGAGAGTCGCGAGGACGCACGAGATCTTGTGCGAATTCACACATAATCGGGCGTTATTGCCGGCTGTAGTCTCTTGGAGGAAGAGGCATTCATTCATTCATTCATACAGTAGAAGAATAGAGAACCACAGTAGAAGATCGAACAC
>JAPZDX010000001.1:1108525-1121979 GCA_029783625.1 Naso annulatus | reverse complement strand
CTTGGAATGTGATTGAAGAGCCCTTTTACTGTTTTTAGTTTGAACAGGAGTGACAGTTATACTTTTTATCTTTCTTTTCTGGTGTAAAAGCATCTCCTGTGCTGATGTTTGAGGTTAAGGCTGCCTGTTGCTACAGAGGGAGTTGTTCGATCAGATTATATCCTGTAGTTATTGAAGTTTGCTCTGAGGCTCTGCAGCTTTCTCATGGCTGAGTTGGGATAAAAGACTTCCCTGTTTCCAGAGAGATCCTGTGAGACCTAAGTTGAAGTTGTGTGGTCTGCCCTGCTAAAATCAAAAGTTTGTGTCAAGATTAGTTTTGGGGGTTAGAAATGTTAAGAACTGTTGTGTCTCAGTCTGACAGTTTCAAGGACCTGAATTGTTGGCTATCCTTTGTAGGGCCAGCAGCTAAGTAAAGGTTGAATGACAAGTGCTTTGACTCAGTGCTAATCTCCTTTAATGTCACCAAAGCATCAAACAAACAACACTTTATGGACAAGTTAGGCATGTTTTCGTTTTAAATGTACTTTGTAAAGCCTGAGGTCATGAAAAACGGCTCTTTCAGCTTCTTTTTTTCCTTGAGGAAATTCAGGTTTGAGAGATTTTATTCTTTACACTGACCCAGGGTGTACCGGCCTTGCTAAATGTAGGCTGGGATTCTATCAAGAACCCCCACTGCCCTGCCAAAGCATGGATATTGGATGGATGGATAGTATATAAATTAGGGCTGTGCTAAAAAATCAATATAGCAATATATTACAATATTTATTTTCGTGATATCTGTATTGTAATGTGATACGTATTGTAATGTCAAGTCCTTGCCAAAACCCAGCCTTCACGTTCAGCGACACAAAAGAATATTTATGCACTTTATTTTCATACTTTCAATTTCAGTGTGCCAAGTTAAAGTGCAAGAATGCACTTAAATTTCATTTTCCATTTCACTGTTATGGCAGCTGCATCTGTGTGTTTGGTAATTTTCAAATACCATTCAAATAAATTGGAAAGGAAATGTTAAATTAAATTGTTTTGGGTCAATATGTCCGCTGAATGATCAATATTGTGAGATGTGATGTATGAAGATTACTCAGACTGTACACAGCAATTTGCATGTTTTCACATTTTCAGTGAACTATTTTGAATATCACCGTATGAATCGCATCGCAATGTATCGTGATATAATCATACTGTGACCCAGGTATTGTTTTCCTATTATTTCCTAATATTTTGTATTTGGTGTTCACTACATTTTCCAGTTCAGTGCACAAACAGCCCAAGCAGAGGAGAAGTCAGACTGATTTGTCTGCACACCATGCAGGCTGAACATGTTTTGTCAGTTGCATCAGTGAGTGAGTCCTCAGTGACTTTCAAAGGAAATAATTCTACTATATTCTTGTAACAGAAAGCCTCCGTCAGCATGAGCCACAGTTAAAAAAATGTCTGTTCCCATCTTTATTGAGCCCAGTGAATTTCATGATGCAGAGTTTTCTAGCAGTGAGATTGTCAACAGATTGTATCTGCAGTTAATTTAAAAACAGAAGAAAAACAGGACCACAGTTGGGCAATCAGGTGTAAAAAGTTTATGTATTGTAAAGAGGTAAACTTGAGCACTGATAATGCTTGGACAGGCTAAGGGTCTTTTCACACCGCCGCACGGTAACTACCCTGAAAACCGCCTCACTGCTGGAGGATTCCCCCGGATAGCCGGCGTTTTTAAATGCGGCTGCTGCTGCTGCTGTGGTCCGAGGCGGCAATGACAGGGAGGTGCTTTGATGAAAGACTTGGGACAGTTGTACACACAAGGCACAAGTAACCGACAATATCTACGTATTTGGGTTTATTTAACTGTTATCCGTGTGGTAGAAACATTGTGCTACTGACAGATTTTCTCTTGGTTTCTTGTACGTCAGTAGAGCTGTGGGCTCCTCCATGTCAGTATCGAATTTTCATCCTGCTGCTTTTCCAGCGATGAGAAAGACGGGAACGCACGGCTGCAGTTAATGAAGTACGTTTAAAAGTATAAAGAACAAGTTTTGTCTTCGGTGAGTGGGTTCTAAGGTCAGTTAGCACCCCCACTCGCCAAAGACTGGAGGTCCGCTTTGCGAGACCCCTTCAATTCGATTGGCTGCAGCCTGGCAGCTGCTGCCCAGAGTTCAACACGGTGAACCCAGAGCAGTAGAGCTAAATCTGTGCTCGTTCACGTGGGTTGCAACCGCTTGTTATGTCACTCTCTCTCCATGTGAGTGACATAAGGGCCTCCCCTCTGCGGCCCTTCCCTCGTTGAACTGACTGGAGGTGGAAAGTCACTGTGTGGCATTGTGAAAAGACCCTAACGCTGTTGTAAAAAAAACTGAGGCTGTACAGCCGATTATTTCAATTTAAATGGACATTGAGAGATCGTCCTGAGCAACAGATGCTGTTGGGTCGGAGGCTAAATTAAGAGTCATCAGATCATGACTGTCCAGGTGTGTATACACATATTTGACTGACCGGTGCGATGCGTGTTGCCATCTGCAGCAGCCTTCTCCCAGAGAGACTTTGCACTGCTAAAAAGAAAAATTACCTCTGAGAGAAGACAGTTATTATTATTGGATCACACAAGAAATGTTGCTAGACTGTAACCTTGGGTTTGTGAAACCGTTGTTGGATTTCTATTTGTTTTTCTTATTTGTGCACTTTATACAAAATAATTATAATACTGTTGCCTGTCAGGAAAACTCGGGTAGGCCTATTTTAGAGTTTGTGTAGGTTTTAGCATTTTAATCGGCAGATCGTTATCTTTCTGATGAGGGCAGTTCCCAATATGAATACATCCACCTGCTTCCCTGTACCTGTACACAGCACCTCGCTGGTGTTTGACTGTGACAACTGAAACAACATGGTGGCTTCCACTGCAGCAGGGAGATAGACCACCGAATGCACTTCTGTCAGCTTGAGCTAGCAAACACATACAACACACACATTGTTGTCAGCTTTGAACTGTGTTGTTAGGCTGCAACCATGGCTTTTGTTCTCTCTCTCTCTCTCCATGTGAGTGATTGGGCTGTAAACATAGGGGTGGATATGTTCCTGAGAGTAAGGGAGTGATCACTGAGTCAATATTTGTTTAGGAAATAGACCTTTATGTACATTTCAGTAACTGTAGCATCTATGAGTGCAGTCTGCTTGTTTGCAGCCGTTTTCTGGAAAATTACCTCACCTCTATACCTTTCAGTAAAAATAACTCAGGGTTAAACTTGTCACTTGTAAACATGACTTAGGACTTTGTGATTAACTGAAGATATATTTGGAAATATATGGTAAGTGAGGGTGAATGAGCAAGTTACACTGCCTGATAAAGAGCACACAGAGCCAAGGTAACAGTGACAGGTGTATAAAATAAGCTGCATTTACATTTAATTGAAAAGTGTTCATCCAGACATACACCACAAGTTGCTCCTGCTTTCCGCTCAGGATGTTGCAGATACCTGGCTTATCCTTTTCTGCATATTCATAAGGAATGATGGGCACTTACATTTGGTGCAAGTAAATACAGTTTTTTTCTGTGGGAGCAAACCCCATGGCAATACTGAAAGGAATTTCCAGATGTATGTGAAGCTTGTTGACAAAGTCAATGTTAAAAGAATCCTGAAATCGGATATAGGTTCATCACCTCTTTGTTTCTGGACAAGTGTTGATTGTTAGTCACATCACAGTCTGCTCCTTGGACACGTTAATTTAGTAAATCTATCTTGTGTTTGTGTGACCTGTTAGGGGTGGAGGAATGTTTGACACCCTGTATGAGTGGTTCTGGTGGGACAGAATCTGGCTGCCTGTGAACCTGACGTGGGCTGACCTGGAGGACAGGGAGGACCGGGTCTACGCTAAAGCCTCACATCTCTATGTCACCGTCCCCTTTGCCTTCGCATTCTTACTCATCAGATACTTGTTTGAGAGGTAAGATCCACACTCAATGCAACTACACTCCAGTAGACGGTTTCCTGCCACTGGTGGACTCAGGATGTTTGACAGGCACGGGTGAAAAATATAAGGAGGGCACTTATTGTATGTGGGAGGGCACCAACTCACAATATGTCGTTGGGCACTTAACCATGTTTTGTCCACAGAAAGGGCACCCTGGAAGGTGTTTCACATGTTTTATCTACCATAGGAGCATCCAAGAGGGCATTTTCGCTGTGTTTTTCCTAACATTAGGGCGCCAAGTTAGGAAAACTGTAGCAAAATTGTGACCCTAGACACAAACCCCTGCCTTAACCACCATTGTATTAATTTTGCCAAAAATATAGATTTTCCAATATGTAAGGACTCACTCACTCACTCACGCTGCTGTCTTTTACTCACTTTTATTCGTCCTCCTTATTTTGTCTAACTCTGTGTTGTTTGGTTTGTTGTAATTTGTAGATGGTAAGTGGCACAAAGCATCCACAACTAGTTTTGGTAAAAACAAAACAGCAAAAGGGATGTTTGCAAGTACCTACTTTGCATTTGAGGCAGATGAACAAGGAAAGCCGAAAGATACAAGCAAGTCCATATGCAAAAGATGCTGCACAACAATGCTAAAAAAGGTACTAACACGATCAGTTTGGCAAAGCACCTGAAGGACCAACATGCTGACCTATCTCTTAAAGCAAGGAATCTCTGTCGTTATGTTTGTCCTTTGCGTATCTCAAGAACCATGCATCCTGTATACTTCATCCCTGGCAGGCAGATTACTGGGGAAACGAGAAAGAGTTTGTCCATGTTCCAGGTTCCATATCCTCTGGAAGTTCTGCCGCTCTTAGTTGTGATTTACAGTCAACATAAACGGGACTAAATCACTGACAGAAGAAACCTGAACCCTACTGATCTGAAGTTGTCAGAAAAGCGCAGTGTCAACTGAGAAATTGTTTCTCTATAAAAATGCAAGCAATCAGCCTGTTCTGAACAGGCATGTTTTGAACGGCTCCGCACTAGTTTAAAGAATATGGAGAGGTTGGTGACAGCTCCCCTTTCATCATAACTGAACTTAATAACCCAGTAAACTGCCTTTGATAAGTGATTTTGTTTGTTTCCATCATTTGGTGTGAAGGCTGAATTACAATATGAGATGTTCAAGCACTGTTTAGTAAAAATAGCTATTGGGTAAAGGTAACATCATCATGATGTGTTCAAAGTATTCTTTATCCACATAATCCAATCTGCACACTTTATCTTCCAGTATTGATGTTGTACGTCTGTTGCAGATATAAACCTTTCAAAACACATGTAGTGTCACTTGAATTATAAGTTTAGTATTCTGAACCTGACGAATTGTGGGGAGCAAGACATGAACTAGTGTTTTAGCACTCGAGACTCTTTTTGAAGGTCTTGGTCTTGTCTTGGAATTAAACACATTTTAAGTCGGTCTTGTCTTGGTCTCTGACGTAAGGGCCTCAGGATTTTTAATTATGACCAGTCAAGACCACAACAGATTTATTTGTTAATGTAATGACTGTAATTGGATGTGAAACTTTCTTCTTCATAAGCAGCTAATAACGTAACTCATTTGTAGTTTGTTTTTTTGATTTCATCTAAGTTTGGCTCCCTAATAACAGGGAATTCGTATGCAAAACAACATACAGGAGAAAACACTTGGCAGAGTGCAGGTTCTGCAAGGCCGTGCTTACTGAGACAGCTGGGAAAACCTTAAACTTCTATCGTCGCCTTGAAATCAGAGGAAAATTTTGATGGTCTTGGTCTTGACTCGGTCTGGACACACTCTGGTCTCGGTCAGTAATTGGTCTTGGTTAGTGTGGACTTGCTACAACACTAACGTGAACCTCAGTCTCTGATGTCAAAGTGTTATGCTTTGTATGCTCAGCTATTCACACTGACCTGAGCTTTGTGTAAGCTCTGAGGCTGTCACATTTCTAGATTTAAAAAATATTGACAGTGTCTCAGAAATCAGTATCACCGTCTTTCTTTTTCTTTAAAACCACTGAAACTGTCCCCAGCTGTACAACCCAGTGTACTAACATTATTTCTTCTACTTCTACTGTTCCAAAATACACAATAGTAATAATACATTTTACAATAAATAAAAGTAATATTAAGTTGTTTTTTTGACTCATTTGTTATAAATGCAATAGTGAAGAAACGTGTCATCAATCAAACTTTCTATCTGTCATGTGCTGTTTGTTCTCAACTGACATTAGTACCGTTGAGACTGAACCCCATGTTCGTTAACTGTGCTGCAGGTTGATAGCAACACCACTCGCAGTCTCTGCTGGGATCAAGCAGACAGTCCATCTGAAAGCAGAGAACAACCCCATCCTGGAAGTTTACTACACCAAGCAGTATAAAAAACCTGCTCAGGTAAGTCCTATTTAAATATCAGTCCTGTGACTGGTATGATGTTCCCGCAACATC
The DNA here is from genome assembly GCA_029783625.1 of Naso annulatus. Lineage (NCBI taxonomy): Eukaryota > Metazoa > Chordata > Actinopteri > Acanthuriformes > Acanthuridae > Naso > Naso annulatus. The sequence goes on along the minus strand of JAPZDX010000001.1, from coordinate 1,115,595 downwards.
ACTATTTAGAGGATATGAAGGCAGAGCAGTTGTTCAGTACGGCTGAAAAATGCAGATCTAAGAATTTTAGATTCTTTTTTATACTCGTCTGGTTGCCCGAGCACTCACGCTGCTTGAGATATTAGACATGAGGGCCATGTGGTTATTTCACTCTCCAGGGATGGAGTCTACCAATCAGAGGGTTGGTGGTTTGATCCCCAGCTCCTCTGGTCTACATGTAGAAATGTCCTTAGGCAAGATACTGAACCCAAATTGCTCCTGATTGCTGTGTGTTGGTGTGTGAATGTGTCCATAGGTTCCTGTTGAGCAGGTTGGCTCCTGTAGAGAAGCCATCTTGCCTTAGTGTGTGAATGCTGACTTGTGTTGTAAAAGCACTTTGAGTAGTTGACAGACTAGAAATGGCTCTGTATAATACGTTGCATTTACCGTTTACTTCCCTCCAGGCAGACATTGACGGACTGTCTAAAAAAAGCTCTTTGTCAGTGAGGCAAGTTGAGCGCTGGTTCAGAAGACGACGCGCTCAGGACCGTCCTGGAGTTCTGAAGAAGTTCAGAGAGGCCAGGTGGCTACTCTGTGTGTGTGTGTGTGTGTGATAATAACATTAATAATGCAATGCCTCCAATCGAAATAGTCTGTACATCGTCGTCTCCCCTCTGCCTCCTACAGCTGGAGGTTTGTCTTCTACCTGTCAGCATTCATCGGAGGAATATTTGCGCTGTACGATGTGAGTAGCTCACATGACTGGAAAACGAGATCTCAGTCAGAGACACTTGCTGAAGGCATGATTTTACTGAAAAGCAATTTGATACCGCTGTCACATTTTAATGTAACTAGCATTTTAGGTGTGGCTCTCTTCTTTTAAATAAAGCTTTCAAATAGAATAACAAATTCTCTCCATGGTTGTGCAGAAAGAATGGTTTTATGACACCCGGGAAGTATGGACAGGCTTTCCAAAGCAGGTTTGTATAATTTTTTAACATAATATCATATCATATTAACATTATATGATTCTTGAAAACATTTTCAGTTATTTAATTTTTATTTTATCATTACTAGCATTACTAAATACTGTAGACCTTAGTATGCAACTTGAGGCTATGGGGGTGATAGTTATCTCTGGATCCGTCCATCTGTTCTCAATTCTATCTACATCTGTTTTACTTGTGTCGCTTCCTCGTATCTCAGCCCCTTTCACTGATTAAACAGGAAAATTGCAGAGAAAGGTTGCCGGGAGAGGGACAAGTTACATTTCTTTGATGAAATAATAAGGCAGATAAATGTGTGTAGCACTTGGAGTCCAGGACTAATTTCCCCATGGGGACAATAAAGTGTATCACATCGTATTGCACCATATCATACTGTAACGTACTGTACTATGGTGTACCATATTGTACCATATCGTATCGTACCGTATCGTATCGTTATTGGAATACAGTAATTACATACTTACATTTTTAAAAGGGCAACTAGTAATTTGTAACCTTTTTCCAGCAATGCCCAATGAATAATATAACCAACCTACTCAGCCTCTCTCATTCTTTTGAATTCAAATAGTTTTAAGCTAAACGAGTGCTTCAAAGTCACAGCTATGACAAAGACTGTCACAAACAGTAAACAGACTGGCGTGTCTTAGAGGTAAAAGTTTCAAAGCAAATGAAGAGGTTACAGTCGAATGATCCAATTCCAGCATTTTAGCATTAAGCTTTAATCCACCTGTTGGTCAAACAACATCATGGCTGTGACGTCTCAAGTTCATTGTGTAAATTTAGTGTTTATGAGCACATGAGGCGGTCCTCCCAGTAACTGGCACTTTTAAATATTTCTTCTCCAGCAACTATTAAATTCTTGGGTGAAAGCAAAGCAACACTGATTTTTTATTTTTTGAACAGAAGTATCTTCTAGTTTTCGTGAGTGGGATTAATCGATCTTTGTCAGGTGACGTAAAACTTGCAAAAGCTGCCGTGTATTTTGGTTCCAAGCGCCATTTTGGGTGGTACAGCAATGTAAACAACTCAACTCGGAACATTTTACTCAATTAAAAGCCTACTGGAAACAATCCCTCCATAATATGAAACCCTAGCTTGATGTTAACAGATCAACAGTAAAACATGACGGCAGAAGAATAGTAAAGTTCATCAGTAAATCTGACGGATGTAGTTTTACTAATTATTGTTATTTATTCTTTCTAACTCGCTTTTGAACATGTGATGATTTCGTTATCATAATAATGTAATATGCATAGCTCTTTTAAGTTCATGTTTGCAATAAACAAAACAGACAAACAACAAACCATAATCGTTTTTCAAGGCTGATGACAAGTTTGTAGTAACCTTTAATCAAACCACTGAAACGTTTCTTATTAAGCCACTGAGGGGCGAACAGCAAACGCGTTTCGGGCTTGTGCACAGGTGGAAAACAATGTCCAATTCACTCAACTTTAAATTCAGAGATCCATTTATTTGCCGATGTTTTCCATCCCCACCTTGTCTGGATATTGACATACAGGAAACACTTTAACGCAGACAAAATCATATACTGACACGATCAATCATACAACAATCACACCATCTGGATAACTTCAAACAGCTCTACCGAACCGATCCTTATGTGAGAGACAGCAGCAACCTTCTGCTGTTTTACTTGTTTACCTCCAAAATGGCAGAGGAATGTCAACAAATACAGACAAGTGACTGACACAGACGATATAAATCTGGCTTAAACTCTGGCGGCAGTTATCTGGGACTACCATGACAAATACCATGATGTCATTAAGCTAAACACACAGTAATGGTTGTATCCCAAAGCATTATTATCAGCCTGTCCTTGCCCATGAAAAATGAAGCTGAGCGGGAGATGACGTTTTAGGTTGAACAATAGATTCATCTACAGTTTCTCCCTTCCAGCTAAAGCAGTCAGAACAAAGAGCAAAGCCTTCAGGCATAAATCTTTTGTCTCTCTGACCAAGATTTACTTTGGCTTCATGTTGCATGTTGTCTCTTTCTGTCTCTGTTTCTTTTCTCGGTCTGTCTGCAGTCCATGCTGGATTCTCAGTACTGGTATTATATCCTGGAGATGAGCTTCTATGGCTCTCTTCTCTTCAGCGTGGCCTTTGATGTCAAGAGAAAGGTGAGTAGTGGTTCTCCCGCACTCCTGACGCATGTCATAGTGTGTGTGCACGCGTGAGAGAGGATACATGAGATGAGCGGGCTGCGTGCAAATAATCCCAAGACTGACACTGTGGAAGAAAATCATGGTTTAAGCACAAAATTTTGCATACACGCAGATGTTGAATGTGGCTCTTGGTCTTATTTTGAATAGCCATTGTATTTCATCTGTGCCGACATACACTAAGCACTTTTCACAATGTCCTATGTCTAATAACTGTGGGCGAGCTTGGCTCGGGTCACATCACTTACTTTGGCACAGGCTTAAATTTTTAGGATTGTTGACAACTCTGAGCTGCACAGCCCATTCAAACAGGTGCATCATCAAGAGACACAAGGTGCCGCCCATTTTTTTTACCCATGATGTGCGAGATTTCTAGCATAAACAGACACCGAAAGGGATCTCTTGACAGTCAAATGCATATTTGAAGTGAAACTATTCAACTTTTTTGGCTTATCATCATTATGATGTATAACCTGATTTAACAGTGTAACAATGATTGAGAATTAACAGCATTCGCTGCTGAATTTCTCTCCAATAAGCCCCATTTTTACCATGAGATTCTCTTTGACACTGGGACAAGGGTTTCACAGAAAATGGAAAATCAGTGACGCTCTCTGTACTCTCTGTCCTGATTGGCCGGTCTACATTGTGCTTCTTAGCAACAGGAGACGTTGGTACAAGCTGATTAGCTCATCGTGCTCTGACTCGCCTCTGCCAACAACAGAGTGTCTGCAAGCCACACCGTCAGTCGGCTCGAGCTTGAGCTGAGACAGACCAGTTTACTCTGCTGCAACTTTCCCTGCAACCGTTTGTTCTCAGTTCAAACTGGACAAACGAAATAAAACGTGAGCCGGAGCAAACGTCTGCAGTAGATTTGCTTTCCAGTGAGTCTCATGCTACAGCTAATGTTCGCATGCTAGCTCTACTGCAACTTTAACCAGCAAAATTTCACCTTTTACCAAAGTTTTATTGTATGAATGTGTAGAATATGTCCCAAAAAAATATAAACATAATGCGAAGGGCACTTATTTTCATTTCCAGTCTCTCTCTCTCTCTCTCTCTCTCTCTCTCTCTCTCTCTATCTCTCTATCTGTCTGATTGAGGGTAAATCCATGTCGCTACTTTTATTGGGTTGGCAGTGGCAGTCCCACAGCAGTGTTTCTCAATACATGGTCAGCATTGTGTTGCCATTTGGCTTAGGTTATGTACTAAAACTACATGGGTTTGGAAAAGAGATTTACTTGGTAAGGGTTATGAGGGTAAGAGCATGGTCAACTTAGTAAGACTGTGGTTGTTGCTCATTTTCGATACCAAAACTAAGATTGTTATTGCTACAGTTGAGGTTTGATTTTTGGTTTTAAATGTATTTGGAACTCTGGGCTATCTCCTAACCCTTTGCCAAATGTCCTGTGCATGAAACACTTTTCCATTACCTCTACCTCTCTCACTGCATTGTTGGCCTTTACTACATCCGGCATCTTATATCGACACACATGGGTTTACCTCAGAGTTTGTTTAGAGCCTTGTGATAAGCTGAGGTGTAAGACAAAGTGTCAATATTTGACAAGCTGGGAATCAGACTGGGCTATTAAGACACAATGCCATTAAGTATGAAAATATTGCCCCCAGTTTGTTTCCAGCAAAAGCTTTTGTTCATTTCCCATCAAATTTTTTGCCATCTCTCTAACTGATCTTTTACAGTTAAAGTGAAATTCAAAATGTCCGAATGCCAGTAAACTTCTCATTAGCACTCAATTGAGGCCTCCCATAACTTTCATTTCCTCCCTCTTGGCATTTTTGTGTGCTGTGACTGTAACACCAAAGAAAAATCAACCTAATCTGAAACTGATGAATTGTGAAGAGGCATGTTAACTGGAAAAACTCTGTGTAATCTTTGTACTAATGTATACCTGCCAACACTCCCAATACAGGCGGGAGTCTCCCTATTTTTAACACTTTCTCCTGCTGTGCTCCCGATTGGTAATTTCTCAGATTTTATAATGATACAACTCACTATGTGAAATGTCCAGACTGTGGAATATGTGTCGTGGTATCTGGCAACCAAACCCAGAGGCAAAAGACTCTGCCTGGCGCTCCATGCGTCTCTCTTCATTGCATTTGCCCGAGCTGTGATCCGCTCCGCCATACAGTCAGTTGGCTCTGCCCACTTTGCCACTGAAAATAGATGAAAAAGGTCCCAAGAAGAAGAAATATGCTTTCAAATTTCAGTCATCTTGGTACGAGAAGCAAACATGTTTTGCAAGATATGTTGCTTGATTTTAATGACTTTTTAACATTTACCTCCACTCTGCAGAGTGTAGAGTTGCATAATTTTATCCTCCCTGTTCATCTTTTTGAAGGTGTTCCTGACAATGATGGTTCCTCAACAAAATCAGTTGTTCACTGACACTCTCACAATAACACACTTGGGATATTTTTATGATGTAATTTTTTTCTTTTGTGTGCTACATTTTGCATGTTTATTTTATTATTTCTTTTACTCTAAACTGTTAATTTAAGACTAATTCAGAGTCATTTACCTTGGATCCTTGCATTTAGTCTGTTAATCTGCAGTGTGTATTGGGTCAGCGACGTTGAGGTTGGGCCATTTCAGCGGACCTCAGAAAATCTCCCTCTTTTTTCCAACCCAGTGTTGGCAGGTATGCTAATGAGGTGTGTAGAACAATTACTCTAGACAAATAAAATGACACTCTAAATATAAAAAACAGTCCATGGTGCAACAAAGGCTATGAATCTATGCTCCAAAATCTACACTGCATCCTGTCTTGAGGTGGATGACATTGACCGTACTGCGTCACTGGTGGGCATTAAGTATGTCATTGTCAGTTGGGCCTTTAAACAGGCAAGGTTGGACTTAGCATGGTCGTCTGGTGAAGAAAGTGATTTTTTTTTTCCTTCCCCCAGGATTTTAAGGAGCAAATCATCCATCATCTGGCCACACTGGTGCTCTTGTCATTTTCCTGGTGTGTCAACTACATCCGTATAGGAACATTGGTCATGCTGGTTCATGATGCTTCTGATGTTTTACTGGAGGTCAGTCACATAAGTTTAAACAGTTCTATTAATGTAACATATTAACATGTTGATAATGGATAACCCTGCAAAGCCCCTGATTATATTTATTGCCGACATTTTAATTTTTTTTTCTTCCTACAAAAACAATGCATGAAACTACAGTAAGAATGAGAAAATACTGTGGTGATGGCAAATAACAAATTGTGGTTAAGATGGGTGCCATAAAGTGACTGCCCACTGATCCCAAGGATGGTTTAACGGCAGAGAACTATTATCCATGTTAACCAACCATGGTTTTCCATATTTGCAATTGCATATACCGTACTATGTCATTCTCAAAATTTAACAAGTGAACAAATTCTTAAATGCAAACAAAGACGTCACTCTGGCTTGACATAGTATGACATAGACTACATACATAGAACAGTACTTACAGGCTGAAAGGGTTGGACCCCTGTATTACTTGTCAGTACAAATGTTACTATCTGTCAACATAAACAACATACAACTTCTTGAGACTAAATGTTGGCACTGGGTGTAATTTTCTGTCAGACTCATTCAATATGCACATAATTGACCCTTTGCTAAACCACACCCCCCTTAGTTACTGTTGCTATGTCTGTCAAGCTTTCAGAGTTAGCATGGGGCTAACTGTGTAACTAACTGCACTCCCTGTTGAAATATTGTCTAATTTTTGGAAAAACAAAAAAGTAATTTCAGACAGAAGCAGACAGAAGGTCTGCAATAAGCCTTTGAACGATAAATACAGGAAGTAAAAGTGACTCAGCAGTGAAAACAGATTAGACTTATGAATATAAAGATACATGCTAAAGCATACACATCACAGTGCAGCTACTTCAACTTGT
>JAPZDX010000001.1:992086-1004167 GCA_029783625.1 Naso annulatus | reverse complement strand
ACAATATGAATTAATTCAGCAAGTGCATAATATACTCTGTATATCCATTGATTTATCAGTTGTAGTTTATTGTATTGTTAGAAACTGTGGGACACAGTTAGAAGCTCTTAGGTTTGATGAAACTGAACTAAATTGTATTTGTTATTGTAGCCAGCGAATAATATTTTTATTTTTCGTACAATTACTGTACAGTGTATTTTGATCAAAGTTATTTTTAAAGAATTATCTGGTTGAATGTAAGAATTTATTTTTATTTAATTATCTTTCTCCAATAACGAAAAGCATTTTAAGTGAGAAATTTCTGCACACACGTTTTTCTAATTAGAAATATATTAAAGTACTTCAGTTTCAATGAAAGTGTCCTTGTGCATAGATTTCAGACACAGTGTGACTACACAGTCAGACTGAATGTATCATTAATGTAAGCCTACTGACTTGGAAATGACTAACTTAAGAGTAACTTGAATGTTGATGCCCTCGTCTTCATTTTCTGATTTTTAACCAACCAACATCAAATACCTGCTTCTCCTCCTGAAACAATGGATTTGTTCTTGTCTTCACAAGTGTTTGCTTAGCGCAGTGGTTTTCGAAGTGTGAGGCGGGCCTCCCCTGGGGGGCGCCAGAGCACTTCAGGGGAGGCGCAGGATGAGAAGAAAAAATGAAAAACAACGGCCTGTAAATAACTTACAGCTAAGCTAGCTGACTGCCGTGAGGGGAGTGGATCGATTCGTAGCACACACAGTGAGAGAGAAGAAAAGAAACAGAACAAGTATGAGAATGACCCTTTTTAAAGAGGCTGTAATTGTGATCATCCCCCTCACTTACCTACCTGTGTGAGTGCAGATTTTCTGCACTGACATTGACTAAAACAAGTAGGCCTACTGCTCAGAGCTGCAGGTAAAGAATGATTTATGTTTTCTCCTCTCTGCAGTTCGTCCCCACATCCTTAAAAGACACAAAATTACTGTTCCTACTTAAAGTGAAACTAGACAACTTTTTTGGCTTAACTTGATGTATAACCTGATCAAACAGTGTAACAGTGGTTGAAAAATGACACCATTCACTGCAAAATTGGTCTCCAATAAGCCCTGTTTTTGTCATGATATTTTGTCCCAACGGGATGAAGGTTTCGTGGAAAAATGAAAATTTAGTGATGCTCTCTCTACTCTCTGTCCTAATTCGCTGGTCTACGCTGCGCTTCTTAAGGTCTTTTCACACCCCCGCACAGCGACTCACTGCCTCCAGTCATTTCGATGAGGGCAGTGCGGCAGAGGGGAGGCAGTTTCAGCTGCAGCAGTAGGACCAAGGGGTCACACAAAGCAAACCTCCAGTCTTTGGCGAGTGGGGGTGTTAACTAACCTTAGAACCCACTCACCGAAGACAAAACTTGTTCTTTATTCGTTTAAACATACTTTTTCAACTGCAGCCATGTGTTCCTGTCTTTCTCAACGCTGAAAAAGTGGCAAGATAAAAGTTTGATACTTATTTTTTTACTGGATCTGTTTAAACAACGCTGGACACTGCAGCACAGACCGGATAGCAGGCATTGTAGATCTGAAAACAAACACAAAGTAGCTTGTTGTCCAAACTGCACAACACAGCTCTACTGACATACAAGAAACTAAAAAAAAATCTTTCAATGGCACATTTCTACTAAACGGATGACTGTTAAATAACCCAAATATGTAGTAATCGTTGGTTACTTGTGCCTTGTGTGTACTACTGTCCCAACACCAAGTCTTTCACTAAAGCACCTCCCTGTCATTGCCGCTTCGGACCACAGCAGTAGCAGCCACTTTTAAAAATGCCAGTTTTTAAAAGTGGCTGTAGTCAGGTTAGTTACCACACGTGGTGTGAAAAGACCTGTAGGGACAGGTGATGTCAGTACGAGCTGATTAGCCCACCGTGCTCTGACTCACCTCTGCCAACATCAGAGTGTCTGCAAGCCACACCGTCAGTCAGCTCAAGCTCGAGATGAGACAGACCAGTTTACTTCGCTGCAACTTTCCCTGTAACCGTTTGGTCTCAGTTCAAACTGGACTTAAAAGAGAGAGAGACAACAAACGACATAAAGCGCGAGCCGGGGCAAACGGCTGCAGTGGATTTGCTACCCAACGAGTCTCGTGCTACAGATAATATTAGCTTGCTAGCTCGTTCGCAGACGTTATCTACTGCAACGGTGTAAGCAAAAGATTGGCGACAGCATATGGAAAGAGAAATTGTGTCTAATAGTGTATTTAAACAATGTTTTTAAAAGAGATGAACATGTTCAAAATGTTTAATAAGATGTTAAAATGATGGGATACATTCACACTTACGATATTCTTAAAAAATAAGAAGAATATAATTAGGGTGTTTCAAGAAAAATGTAACCAGATTTATGTTTTTCATAAAGTAAATAATGTTAACTCATTTATTTAATTAATTAATTAATTAATTAATTAATTTTTTTTGGGGGGGGGGGTCCACATTCTGAGACTTTGAAAACCCCTGGCTTAGTGAATATGTCTGCATTATTGACTAATAAGACTCACCTGTGAGGACTGTAGAGCTCAGCCAGTTTCCCTTCATAGCACAACAAAAACAGAACAGCATTCCTCTCAGTTTGTCCATTTATTCACTGCTGCACTCTTTAAATGCCTTAAACACCTCTTTAGCTCAACTAGGCCAACAGTTACCATGCCATTTCATTTTGTGACAGTCTTGTTTTGCTTATTAAGGCTTGTGTAGTCCTGTTTTTTTTTTTTGTTGTTGTTGTTAGAAAATTACAGAAATGTGCAAGTCCATCCCTCAAAACCTTCTGACCTCCCCACACGGACTGTTGGACTCAATTCTAAGTGCATTGTTTTCTACTGAAGGGCAGAACCCTAATCACAAAAATGTCTAGTAATCTTGAAAACTAGCAAAATCCACCTTTTAACAAATGTTACTAAAACAGAAAGGAATGTGCGTTTAATGGGGACCATTTTCAGTGATACATTAATACACAAAAGTGTATTAAAAGCAATGGTGGCAATTGCCTCCATTGCTTCTAAGGTGCAGAGGACTGAGTGGCATTTAAGTCATGATTTCTAAATCTCATCCTTTATTCGGTAAAACTGTTTCCATTTCACTTATTCGCATTTTCCCTTTGTTGATTCACGTAAAAGCTTTTTTGGAATATTTCAGGATTTTTTCAAATTTTCTGTGTTTCCATTTAGGTGTTTTCATGCGCAAATCGAAAGTGCACATGAAAACAGGCTGATAGAAACCCAGCTACAGACACTCTCTGTACTCTCTGTCCTGATTGGCCGTTCTGCGCTGCGCCTCTTAGCTACAGGTGATGTCTGTACGAGCTGATTAGCTCACTGTGCCCTGACTCGCCTCTGTCACCAACAGAATGTCGAGCTGAGACGAACTAGTTCAGTCCGCTGCAACTTTCCCTGCAACCGTTCAGTTCAAATTGGACTTAAAAGAGAGAGAGACAACAAATGAAATAAAGCGCAAGCCGGAGCAAAAGGCCGCAGTGGATTTGCCTCCCAACGTGTCTCGTACTTCAGCTAACGTTAGCTTGCTAGCTCGTTTGCAGACATTATCTACTGCGGCTAACCAATGAAGCATTGTACGCTTTCCAACAAGTTACATCCAAAGAAAGAAAAAGAGGGCCAAAAAATAAAATGAGCTGTACAGTTTGTTGTAGGACAGAAATAAAAATTGACATAAAAATTGGTTGACAAGATGGATATGTTACTAAATAAAAGCTGTTCTTGTGTTTGTTAGCTGATTTCCCAACCAAAAATAGTTTAAATGAACACAAACTAAACTAAATGAAATGAAATGAAATGGCATTTTTAATCTGATTAATGATGGAAAGAGACTATAGCAATGACTGAAAAGATTTAGGCCGAAGCCATATATATGTAGTTTAGTAGCTTCATGGGATATTAAAACCATGATTTTATATGTGGTTTTTACACTGTTATTTTAATATTCATTCCACGTTCTTACATGCACTAAGCATTTTGGTCTTTCTTATTGCTTCATCGATCCTACAATTTACTGCAGTTTTTTTTACCTACAAACAAACATCACATTCCTATTACATAATACTTGCTGCCTCTCTTCACAAACATATTCTGAATGTTCATTGTTTGTAAAGTTTTGTGTTTTATACATTATTTATGCAATACTATAACAAATTTAATCACTCAGTTTTCATTAAAAGTTGGGTCTCGATAATCTAATTTGGCAATAATTCTTCTTGCATTCTCTTTTGTAACAGGGAAACTGGGTTTTTATGTATTTCTCAGTTTCTTCTTCTAGTAGGTGATGTGTGAAACAACAGTTAAAGAGCAACAGACAGCATTAAATATATTCTTATCTGAGTATTTGAGTTTTGTTTCACATTTTTGTGTTTTTCAGCGTAATGACAGTGTAACCAATTATCACAACTTTAGGCCCTCTTTGAATTTCTGTACTATTTGTCCTTTTTTATTTTCTGTGTTACTATAAAAATGCATGAATAAATAAAGAAAAACCCATACAGCCTCCAGAATGTTCATTGCAACAGCTGCTATACTGGGGAGCTGATGACTTTCCGATGAAAAATGCTGCTGAAATCAAAATGCATTACATAATGCATCATACTGACTACTGGAGTAGTATTTTTACTATGCCTGAGTGATGTTGAATTTAAAAGACAAAAAAATCACAAAAGCAAGAAGTGCTGAACCAAACTCAATTTCAAATTTCAAAAATGTATTTTTTTAAAACATCACCAAAACATATGGATATAAACTTTTTAATGTATAGTGTTATGAGTCCAAATCAATGATTTGAATATGAAGCCACAGAATTCAAAGGTTTTTATCAACTTTCATGTTTTAAATGGTGACTTTCACTTTTTCATATGTTTACTATAGAGATTGGTTTGGAAACGTCATCTGGATTTGTAAAAGGAGGTGAACATCAACATATGAGTCAGGAAAGATCATATATGGCTGATTTTCCATATTGCTTATTGTTTTGAACATTTATTTTTATTTATGTCATATTAAACCCTGCAGCTGGTTGTAATGTTTGTTTTTTTATTGAACAGATGTGGCTCATTGTATGGAATGGACATGAACTTGTCAACAGACGAGAGGTGGACATTGAGTAGCCACACATCATATTTATGACAGGGAGGACTGTGTTGAGCTAAAGTTGCAGAGTAATACATGTTACTGCTTAGGTGGCTGTCCTGGAATAACGTCCCCGTTACATTTTATGCATAATGTTAACTTTCAGTGCCAGTGCATGAAGTAGCATGTCATGAATCTTTTGTAGCCATAGCTATACTGTAGTTGCTGTGTGCAATAAGGTGGATTTCTAGGCCTTATAGCACCTGCAAGAACAGGTCTTATATATGCGATCTTTTTTTTCTGTTGTTGCCAAAGCGTAAGAACTCAAACTCAAGTACTGATGACGTAAAGTTGCCATGGTTCATAACTAATTCGCTGGTGCACTTCTTCTGCCCTTCAGTGTGTTGCCTGATGCCAAGACACCAAATTCTGTTGTTATTTTAACACCTCAGTAGTGTAATATATGCCAGTAGAGTCCCTGTAAGAGGGATACAATATGCTATGGTACAGGGTTATGGCTAATGAGAAATGGCTGTGAAATGAAACAGATACTCTCCGAGCACAACTCTCTGACTGCCTGCCTGACCTTTCATTGTTGCTTTACTTTTAAGCTCATAAATGTAATTTTTTATGGTTATCAATTTACTTTCCTTTTCAATTATGTCACATATATGGATCATATATACAGTATAATATACATATACAATAGATGGTTTAGATTCACAACATTTATATGACCAGTCTGTAATGAAAACTAAACCCAGCTGTAAGCAGAGTCACTGTTCCTGTGTTGTGACTGTTATCTATTGAAGGCATTGGCTCTGCCTTCAGTGCAGGAAACGTGAGCTGCAGCACACTGTACAAGACTGTAAATACATTCAAGTTTGATGCACATTGTGGGAAAAAGTGATACTTGATTAATACTATAATAAAAACATATTGTTCTGACTGTTAATGAATCTGTTTTTTTTTATGTTGTCATATTGTGTCAGTGTAGTAGTTTTGATATACTTCATATTAATATTTCATCACTGATAAAAGAATAAAGACTAAGAATTTTATTTAGTTTATTAAAGTTTATTTATATAGCACTTTTCAATCCTTCAGTTACAGAGTGCTTCACAAAATCCCAAACAATGGTAAAAATAAATAAACAAAATAAAGAGCAGAGAAATAGATAAAGTTACTCTAAAAATATTTTGTTTTGGAGCTGATTTAAATGAAGAGAGTGAGTTTTCATGTCCAGGAATTTTTGGTATATTGTCCCAGAGTGTTGGAATCCTGACAACAAATGCTTGGTGACCCTTACGTTTTAGTTTAGCTGAGGATTAAAGAAAAGGGTTTGTGAGTTAAGTTTGGGTTTAATCAAGCAAGTCAAGTTTTTGCTGAGGCTACCAGCCTGCTGACATCTGGTTTTGCCCAGTTTTACTTCGGCCATCTGAAGGTGAAGAATCATTATGGTTGTGGCAGGCAGTGAAGGGGTTAATATTAGGCACTAATTAATTAATCGGCAGCGCAACATTCTGACCCGACACATCACAAACCACACATGATGTGCACAGGTCATGACAGGAGGGCTCTGCAGCAGGTGACTAAAACCCAAATATATAAAATACAGTTTTTAAAGTGCTCTGCTATATTAAATTCAGCTTTAAATGGTTTTCCAACCAACAGGCAGTGGCTGACATGGCGTTAGTGGTTGTGCTGATGCAAACTCTCAAACTCTCTCTACTGACATGTCCGCTCTGAGCTGGGAGTTTTAGAGCCCTTTCCTGGGATTAGCATTAGAATTTGTAAAGTGCCATATGTAGCCTGCCTGTGCTATGTTTAATACTCAGATTTTAAAGAAGTACACAGACATCTTCCTCCTCTGTGGAAAAGTGTAAAAACACCCCTCAAATGCCAAGCTTTACACAGATACAAGTCAGTATAGTAAAAGCAAGATATTTGAGAAGGCCTGGGAGACATGGGTGGGGGGAATATTTAAAGTACACAACTTTATTATATTATAAATACACTTAACTTGGATAGTCAGGCCACAGTGAGTTTATAGAGCGTTTGTAACATCTCAACAGCTTATTGACATTTAACAGCCACCTGTTTCACTTTATTTGTAGATTTCAAACCAGTTACCTATAGAGAGTGTGACAGTTAAGGAACATACCTGCACATTCTCAGAATAATTAAAATACATTTTATCTAATCCTTCAACCTGTGCAATGTTCAACAATGTATGAATATTCAATAAATAATTAATAAACCATCTCATTAATTATTGTTGAGAGTTTTAATGTTCAACTATTTATTTACAAATATTCAACAAATTATTTGTTAACCATTTCATTAGCAGTAAAATGCAAGTTACTTCTAAGATGTAATAGATAGGAATATCACTAGTTACTTTCACTTGAAAGTAATAAGCTACTCTAAAATATTACTTTCTGTTTAGAGTAATATGTTACTTATTACAGTGCTTTTGAATTACTTTCACCTAAATAACCACAGAAGTATGACTAACTATTAAAAACAGAAGCATGTAACATTCTTTTTCTCTAACACAGCAGTCCTGTTTTCTGTACTTTTGAGTTCTCACCTTGATCACTTTGACATTGTCAATAAAAAGGAAGAACTGTCCAAAATGTCAAAATACTTTTAACTTAAACATTTGCACCGATACCGCTGCCACATAAAAAAGATCTCCCCCATCTACCCAAAGGGGTGTACAGTCACGCATGGCACAGTGGTGAAGCTTAAAGGTGGAGTCAGTAACATTTGTTTGATGCTGTTTGTAAACACAAAATTTTTACTAGACCCCACCTTCAGGCTCAATGCACCAGAAGTATCTTAGTAACTTAGCATGTACTACATGAACTGTGATATTGCTTCCCTTACATTACACAGCAAGTTATGTAGGAATATTGCATTCGTTTAATAGAAAAGTTGATAATTTAGCAAGCTAACAAGCTAACCACCAGTGTTTAGCACCTACCTGTCCAACACAAAGCAGGCCAACTCTGCATTGCTCTTCCCAGCCTCTCTTTCAGTGCTCCAAAGCAGCTGAAAGCTGAACAAAGACTTGCTCTCCCTCAAGAACAAGTTTTATCTGCTTGGCGTTTCACCTCATATTTTCTTTACTTCACGCTATGTCCCTATCTATAACTCTCTCCGGTCTCTACGGTGTACAGTTGCTGTGCTCTGCGGCGCTCTCAACCTTACCTGTGCGCTGTCATTGGCTGACAGCGCGACACACCCCCTCCCCACCCAGAAACGTCCTGAAAAAACCAAAACATCAAAATACAGGCAGAGGGCGGTGTGTCTCCATATACAGTCACCACCACACATGTATAGAGGTCCAGAAGTGATGATTGAGCAGCATTACTTTTGTATGTCTAAATTTGATTTTTTAGGAAAACTGACTCCATCTTTAATGTCCAGACATGCTGCCATGATCAGTCAGGATCTGATGTCCTGCCAGACATCCAAAAAGTTCACAGAAATATTTCAGAAGGGACAGGTTTAATTCTGTTTCACCCAGAGAATTTCCTCTGTCCTGTCAAGTTTATTACTAGCAGTTTTCATTTTTGCCCCTTGTTGCAGTGGTATTTCTGTGCGCATGAATGTTACTGAAAGCAGCCTCTTTAAACTTGGAAGTAAATTGTTAGAAAATACTCAATACAACATACACACAATAAAGAAATCACTTCGAAAGCTGGAGCTGCTGCACGTACTTCAGAAAGCAACAGTCCACAGTGTGCTGCTGTGAAATGCAGATCCACACAGGTGCAGGTCTTAAAATCAGAGAAAGTAATTAATTATGATGGGTGTCGCTTTGATTATATCAGAGCCAATCTGTGCAGACTGCAACAGTCAGAAATCTTAAAACAAGATTTTATCCAGCTTTTTAATATCCTAAAGCAATCCAGAGTGAGAGCCTTCATCTGCAGACCAGTCCCAACCCTCGTCACGGGATGGAGCAGTTCTCCAGGCCTCTGAGCCTCCACACTGCCTGCTGAGAGCATGGCGTTGCTTTTAATCACAGGTTTGATCATTTATGAGAGCAAAGGAACTCTTTCAAACTAGAGGGCCTTCAACTGATTGGCATCTCTGAAACTGCTTTTAACTGGTTTAAATCACATCTTACTGAGAGAACTTTATGTCACCATGGAGGAACGTTCATCAAAGAGCTATAAAATGAATTGTGGTGTTCCTCAAAGTTCAGTTTTAGGTCCAACACTTTTTAATCTCTAGATGCTGCCACTTGGAAACGTCATTAGGAGGCACGGAATAGAGTTCTATAATTATGTTTAGTTATTCTGATGACTTAGGGCCAGTTGATACTCTTTTTAACTGTATAATAGCTAGAAAGAGCACTTTCTCCAGCTCAACCGGGACAAAACTAAGGTCTTAATTATTGGTCCTGAAGCTGAGAGAGGGAAATTGAATACAAAACTGCAAGCACTAGCACTATGACAATAATAATAATAATAATAATAATAATAATAATAATAATAATAATAAATTGATTGGATTTAAATAGTCTTTTTTAAGTACTCTAAGATGCTTCAATGAGATGCCTAAAAGACAAACAGAATACAAATACAAAGTGCATTTCAGATAGAAGTCAGATATTGCACGCTTTTTCGAAAGGGTGGGTTTTAGGTTGATAACAACATCCAGCCAAAACGTCTTAGAGTCTTAGAGTTTTCTTTGATTCAGATCTCAGCTTTGAGCCACAAATCAAAAATAGGGATATTAACAATTAATCGACTATCAAATAATTGTGGATAAGAATTTAGTCAAATAAATTAAATTATTTGTCAGTTAATTGAACACTCTGCAGTCCTTTCAGCTGAGGGTTTTTTCTGTGAAATATAGTGATGTCGCCAGTCCAGGCAAGGGTGCCCTTGCCTAATCTAGGCTATGCCTGATGTACCTGAACACAACGCACACGCGAGGACACACAAACATGAAGCGGTCAAAACAGAGTGCAGTGTGGGACCATTTCAAACTAATAAATGATGACAAGGAAGCTAAATGTACACTATGTGGTACTCCATTTAAGTACAACAGCTCAACAAGTTCATTAAGTTATCACCCAAATAACTCGCATTCAGCTCTGCTGCAAGGCGCAAGTGCATTGGCTTCACAACCTACAATTACCGCAGCGTGGGAAAGGCGGGTATGTGGTGATAGGAAACAGAGGATTTGCAACATGATTGAAAAAGACATGATGCCAATAAGCTCCGCTGACGGCGAGGAATTTCAGGAACCAATAAACTTCATGGAGCCAGGGTGTAATATTCCTTCCAGAGTAACCATAACTTCCTGCTTGGAAGCACGCTACAAGAAGAAGGCGGCTGAGCTGAAAACACAGCTAACGTTAGCCGTGCAAAATGTGCTCTGACGACGAATTGTTGGACTGCGCTAACTACAGAAAGCTGCATTACAGTCACTTGCCATTACATTGAGAAGGTAAAGTCAGCTGTCCCTCTCACAGAGAGTATGTCCGAGAGACATACAGCTGATAATTTAGCTGACAAACTGAACCAAGCAGTGGAGTCATGGGGACTCACCGGGCATGTAACAACCTGTGTTTATGACAACGCGCGAAACATTGTCTCAGCAAACAACCCCACACGAGATGGTTGGAACTAAGTTCCATGCTTTGCGCATACTCTGCATCTAGCCGTCAACGATGGATTCACTGCTGCTGGTGTTAACCGGGTAATTGTAGCTGCTGGTAGATTGGTAAAACACTTCAACCACATTTGGACAGGGATGTTTTTGTTTAAAGTCAGGCAGCCTATAGTTTGTTGACTGTTTTAGGGTAGGCCCTCTAATTTTACTGTCACCGTTCTCAGGGATGTTTTAAATTGTTTTCAGTCAGCTTATATGTAAGGGATAATGCCCGACGAGGTGTCCATTATCAGAAATGAATGGACGATGCGGAGGCGTTCGTGTACCTGTTGTTATTATTATTATTATTATTATTATAAGAACTACTTTTGACGGATCACTTAATTCTGAGGCGAACTGCGAAGTTGTGTGCAGGGAGAGGCACCAACGTCTGTTCTGCCTAAGGAAGCTGTCCTACTTCCACATTGGACAAACCACGTTGACCATTTATTGCACTTTTATCGAGCCTGTTTTGTCTTTTTCTTTGGTGGCATGGTTGGGCAGTCTGACTTCAACAGACAGAAACAGACTGAGTCAGATTATAAAATGGTCCAGTCAACTGACTGGTGAATCACAACCAAACGTAAAGTCCTTGTACACCAGACAGCTACAGCGGACAGCCACCTGCATCACAAATGATGACTCCCATTGTCTCTCTGAGGAATTTCAACTCTTCCCATCTGGTCAGTGATTTTGAGTCCCTGGGTGCAGAACGACACGCTACAGGAACAGTTTTATGCCAGCCGCAGCTGTTCATTTAAATTAATCTTAGTAATATTTTGCATGTATTGTGTCAGATTTATTAGTCTTTTGTACCGTTTCTATCCTGATATTTTTGAGGTTTTACCTTCTGAGTCCCGTTTTTAGTCTCTTAAGCTTTTGAGTACCTGTTGTCATGTCTGTCTGCATCTGTCCTCTGTCAGTGTTTTGTAAATGTTTTTTAATATGGATGCTCTCCTTTATTTTAGTTATTTATTTATTGCTGCAAAACTAAGTCACCTGAACATGAACCACATACACCAATTTTAAAGTCTCTGCATTGACTTCCTCTGCACCTCAGAATTGATTTTAAGATCCTTTTATTGGTTTTTAAAGCTCTTCAAGGCCTTGATCCTCACTATTTATCAGATTTGCTTCAATCTTATGAACCCTCTACCAGGGTTATAATAGTTTTGATTTTTTCATTTTAGTTTAGTTTTATTTCGTTTTGACTTTTTTCCCTCCACTTCAGTTAGTTTTAATTAGTTTTTAGTGTGGATTTGCTAGTTTTTATTAGTTTTTATATTTCAAAAATGCTTAGTTT
>JAPZDX010000001.1:836383-846597 GCA_029783625.1 Naso annulatus | reverse complement strand
TGCTTGGTATTTTGATCAGGAAGATAATCAAGTGAAGAATGAAGAGGAGTAAGAGGAGACAAATATGAGGATTCTGACAGCAGAACTGCCAAACAGACACTTGTTCTCATCATGTTGCTTATATCCAGTGCATCGCCCTGCTGTTTGAGTGGGCATTGGTAGGTGGTGAGGAGATTTGAACCCACAACCTGTGACTCTACTCATATTACTACTCTCTTGCGTCTTTTTATTATTGCTTCTGCATGCTTTTAAAAAAAAAATAATGTCGAACAACTTTATAATTTTAATCTTATGTCCTTTCATTTTTTCTTAGGGTAGCTTTCTAACATCTGTCCAGGGGAGACTACCAATGAAAAATAGCCTCTTGGCTAACTCTGGTGCATCTACACTAATGTTTATTCATGTGCACTATCACTGTTAAATACACCAAAAAAAAAAATCCATCCAATTTATTCTTATGTAAAGGTCTGAAAAGGCCTATAAAAATGTCTTTGACATTTAAACTGACCGTCAAAAATACTTTCTTGATATGAAAGAGTCTCGGTTTGAATAATGTTTTAGAAGTATAAATTAGTAGAAATAGGTTAAAGATGGGAGGGTTTGAATTGTTTTCCTATTGACTTCCATTGTAACGAAGTTTTAAACAATGTTGAATATTTTAAAAAGTTTTAATGGAATTTGAAATGTGGAAACACATCCAAAATGATGATGAGATGTGGCTTATTTTAAAGTGTGAATGGAGTTTCTAGGCAGAGGTATGGCTGAACAACTTGTGACTTATTGTGAATTTCGAAGATTCTGTCCATCAGGAAAGAATGGGGGGAAAGTTGCTGGGAAACCAGGAATATTTCGGACATCTGAATAGTTTGAATGAGAAAGGTAATATCAATCATGTCCTGATTTTTTTTAAATAATCTTTTGATGTTTAACTGGTTTTAAATGTTAAAAAATGTGGGAAAAGCATTATATTAAAATAATAATGAACTTTTTTGTGCACAGAATTCACACATTTAGTTAAGGATTTAAATTAATGGATTGTTTTTTCCTGTTTCAGTTGGGGAGAGAGGAGAGTGTCCCAAAGCTTTTACTGTATTTATACCCTTTACCTGACTTAATCTAAATAAAATATGAAAATGATATAAAATAATATAAAAATAAATACGGCGTTCATGTTCTCCTCATGTGCTACCTGTAAAACAAAGCACCACCTGCGAGAGGCAGTAGTGTGCCGAAAGGCATCTAGCTTTTAACATAACATCTCCATGAACATAAGCTAATAAGTTATCAGCGTTGCAGAGCTAAAGTTAGCTGTACAGACTCTAGACCGTCTTCTTTAACAATAGTGTGTTTGATGTTTGTCCATCCACTTCCTTTACTGGGGTAGTTTTCATTTTCGTCAAGTAGCCATCACAACCCACAACTCACTACGCTTGGGTATCTTTAAAATGTCCAAATTTCCCACTGGTAAATACTGACACTGAAGGAGCGTTCATGTGCTCACAACACGAGGTTTCGGAGGAGCACATGAACCAGGCAGAAGACCCAGCAAGACAAACAGACATGTTGCAGCACGGTGGTGTAGTGGTTAACACTGTCACCTCATAGCAAGGAGATCCTGCGTTCGATTCCTGGTTTGCATGTTCTCCTTGGATCTGTGTGGGTTTTCTCCGGGCAGTCCTGATACCACCACCATCAAACCGTGTGGTCTATCCCCAGTCTGCACCCTGGACTGAAGTGCTGGCTCAGAATCTGGAGTTGGTCGCCGGACGCTGTGCCGTAGCTGCCCACTGCTCCTCAGGGATGGTTACATGCAGAGAACACATTTCACTGTACATGTGACAAATAAAGTACCTTTACCTTTAGAGAGGGCAAGGAAAAACCACAGGGAACACTGGGAAATGCAGTCCATGAAAACACAACGTATTGGGAATTCTTACTAACAGTGAAACGCTGGCTAGCCCAAACAATGAGGTGAGATACAGATGTTTGTTTCTTATAATATGTGTGTGTGTCTGAACGCAGTTCAGCAGTGTGGAAGTCAGAAGATAGCAAAAACAATACTTCGGAGACCGCTGCGACCACGCGACCAAGTTGGGATGAGCTGAGGTAGAAGCCAACAAGCTGCTGGCACGTATGAGACTGTTGGGAAATTATTCCAGGTGACTTGTGATGCTGCCAACAGAGTGCAAAGCTGTCATTAAAGCAAAGGACTCTGAAGAATTAAAGAACTGCCTTTTTCATTACATCATTTCATAAGTTCTGAAGTCTTCTGTATAAATAAAATATAGAAAATAATAAAGACAAATCAGTGAATGAGACAGTGTGTTCTTACTTTTGACAAGTACCATAAATGACCGGGTAAAACTGAGGTCATTTTCAGTGTCGAATGCCAAATTTAGTTTTTTATCACTCAAAACGTTGAATTAGTCGATTGAATTTGAACGAGAAGCAAATAAGAGCCACATTATCAATTTCCTTTCTGAATCTCCTACCTGCAAAAACTGCAGTTTGCAGTGTCAT
The DNA here is from genome assembly GCA_029783625.1 of Naso annulatus. Lineage (NCBI taxonomy): Eukaryota > Metazoa > Chordata > Actinopteri > Acanthuriformes > Acanthuridae > Naso > Naso annulatus. The sequence goes on along the minus strand of JAPZDX010000001.1, from coordinate 844,077 downwards.
CTGTGTGTTTTTTTAGTGGGTTTAATTCATAATGAAACACTTCAAATAAACTGGAAACACGAGTCAGCAGTGAAGTCACAGTGAGGTCCCCCACCTTTCAAAAATGTGTATTTCTGACGTTTTTGCCCACTAAATTGTAATGCCTGGGCCATACTGACATGTACCTGTGCTAAGTTTGTCACTAGAGACGTGTTTTCACTTTTCTCTTCTGAAAAGGGGTGGGGGGGTGGGAGTGGGGGTCTGTGAACTCTGTGAAATGTGAACGAGTTAGATTTTATCTCACAAATTGGAAAGACAAAAGGGCAAAACCTGCTGTCAGTGCAGTTACACTTCACATTTTCACGGCCACCACACTGTCAGCCATTGCTAGTTAGAAGCTACCAAGCTAACAGACAACATAAAGACGCAAACAACATCAGTAAACACATACAACGCTGACATGTCTGCTAGTCGGTACTTTTGGTGAACACAGACGCCTCCTCCTCTGAGTTTTAAAGATGGAGGCCGTAGCTGACCATCTTGCTGTGCACGGCTCTCCTACAGGTAAGACTGATGCAGTGGAGGTGGGCGGAGCGTTTGAAGAGTTTTTCAGTGAGGAAACAGTCTAGATGTGCTTCCATCCTCTCCTTTAGAGCTTGACTTCTTATGTAGAAAAACTGAACATTCATATCAACAGAGTTTGTCCAGCGTGTCACATGGAGGACTTTGAAGATGTTGTGACTGTTTTACATTTTCCCTTCAAAGATGCTGCTTTGTGAAACAGTAACAGAAGGTCAATCAGGTTTATTCAGCTGAAATTTCAAAAGAATCATTGTGCATGTTTGCTTTTTCATGGGGACTTTCAGTGTTTCATGTGTGGACACAGAACGATGCTCTCCTGCCCTCTGCTGGTCACACCTCAAACTATAATCCTACCGGAATAAGTTTATAGTAAGCATTATGCTGTGTAATAGACACTGTGTAGTGTGGCTGTATGAGGAGCTGGAAATGATATGACACATAACATACAATATTAGAATATTGAAATAAGCAGTAAATCAAAATCAGTTTCAGTCAGATGTTTTGATTCAGGGAGCTTCAGCGGTGCCACATGGTCTCATTGTCTCAATTAGATATGGTAGGGCTCTTGCATGAGCCACTATTTACTATTTGTGATCCATGAAAACAGACAAAATTAAAGTGATCACCTGAAAAGTCAAAAGCATTATGTTACTTGGTTTGTCTGTACTTTGAAATTCCATTCGCAGTCTTCTCTAATGAAGGAAAATGATTTTGTACTCAGGTGACCAAACTGCCAGCAGCTTATCCAGCTAAGCAGAGTCCTTGGGTCTGATGAAAGGAGCTATATAAACCCAAGTTATCATATTACTATTAGCAGCAGTAGTAGCAGCAGTAGTAGTAGTAGCAGCAGTAGTAGTAGTATGCAGTGTGTCAGCCATTTCAGTAAAGTCAGTGTCAGCATGACATGCTTGCCCTCAAACCCTCCTCAGAGTGCATGGAGGATCTATGTATCACGTTTTTGTTTGTTTGTTTTGTTTTGTTCCTCTCAAGCTTCTTCTTTTTGTTGTCAATGAAATGTTTTTTTAAAAGCAGGAAGGCAAGAAACCCTGGAGGAATGGATTAGGGATTAAGCTACAGCGTGATACATGGGTCCTTCAATGACCAAAAAATGGTCAAGGAGAGGATGAGGGCTGGTCAAGTCAATTTTATTTACATAGCACTACGTTGTCTAAACACACTTTACATATAAAAGAGGTCCTACATTTAATAAATTTAGTATAACCAAACGATTGAATCAGTTCCCCCATGGGCAACACTTGGCGACAGTGGCAGGGAAAACGGCAGAAACCTGGGAACAAATCCAAGACTCAGAGGCGGGCGGGTTCACACTGGTAATACTGATGGTACATGATAATATGCATGTTATAAGTAAGTATGTAAAATAATAGTATAAAATACTACCAGTACAAATAGGCCTTAACAATAATAATAACAATAATGGTAGTAATAGTAATAATAATAATAATAATAATAAAAGTTTGACTAATAATAACTACAGAGTTAAAGAACAGCAGGATAAGAAGTGCCATGCTCCAAACTGAAGTCCCACAAAACAACAGCAATTAAAACTGTCTTATATAATCATGTAAAAATGCTTTATTTTCATTTTGGGTGAAAAATCAAACAGGAAATGTGGGTGCTACGAGTGAATCAGATGCTGATGTGCTGCTGGACGTGAACAAAGCTCGAAACATAGCAAGTCTGGTGGATGACACACTTCCTGTACCTCACAAGGCTCTTGGCAAAGAAAGGTCAGTGATGGCGACCTTGAGAGTACCTTTCAAACATTTCGTGTGTGTGTGTCGTGTTCAGCGTTCAAACAACAGAAAAGGACGAAAGAGAAGCAGACAGAAACCAGACAGCACTGACAGTACAGCAGAGTTTAGGAGCAAGTCATCACTCTGCCTTCCAGTGTGGGAGGGGCTTAAAAAAACACATGAAATCTTTGAGTTGTGAGACCAGGTCAGCAGTCCCCCACACGCCAGTGACTCTGGACCACTGCGTCTTCTTCATATGGTCCCACAGCCCTTCACGAGTTTACTGCTCCTCCCCCTTTGTGTGACTTCATCACAGCTCCTGTTTTAGATGGCTGGCGCTGTTCCCATCCAAGTCGGGCTTTTTGCTCTCAGTCTTCTTCTTGCTCTTCTTCTTGGCATTAACTTCGTTCTGCTGCTGAGATTTAGTGCCGTCCTTCTTGGCGGCCTTACCGGGAAACACCTGCCCTTCCACAGTGACGTCCACGCAGCGTTCCTGGGCCACAAGGAAATCTTTGACCTCCCAGGCCATACTGCCGTCCCGCAGCATGAAGATCACCCTGTTGGAGCCTACGACGAACCTGCAGGAGGACAGGTGGATGAAAAGACTACGTTAAATGTGATGGTCAAGTGACGTGCAACTGAGCATGTCAATGTCCTACCAGCAAACACAGCAGAGTGATGTTGCCCCTGAGCCTGACCCTTTGTGTGTGAGACAGATCCATGAGAGCCAGGCGACTGTAAAGCAGCTAAAATGTTTCTGGTGTAGATGCAGCAGTTAACGAGCGTTCGTCACTTTCAGGACTGTCCATTTGTTCAGCCCTGTAACGTAACTTCAGGCAGCAGCCAATAAAACAAATGTTCACTTGTCATTTTCTGTGTGAAATTTCTTATTGATTTGGGGACAGTGACATGGCTGACTGACAGCTGGATCTGTTGTTAAACATACTGACCAATCACATTTACTGTTTGTCCACCGTGCGCAGTGTTACTGACTGAATCAGGCTAGCATAACATTAGCTCTCTGGCTAGCAGCTGAGCGGACTAGTTTATCTCCTGTTGCTACGTCGTACCTATGGCCCGTCCTATTTACTGGAGTACAGGACTATGTTTTCATTACATACGAACCTTAAGGGATTGTAATGATTATTCCAGTTATTAGTCGAACTCTGAGGTGTTGCCAGGGAAGCAGAGTTGTTGCTTGTTTAAAACTGACCACAAAATATAAGAAAAAACAGATGAATGGTCTAATTATTATTTTCTTTGGTAAGTGACCATGGTAAAAGCGGGATGATGCCCGATGAGGTGTCCATTATCAGGAACAAATGGACAGGAAACCATGCGACGCGTGTGCCTCCACGTCATCCATTCATTCGTGATTCTTGACACCTCATCGGGCACCCTCTCTTACGTCAGGCTGTCAGGACAAAGCAGCGGACGAGTTAACAAGCCTCATAGCTCGAGGATAAAAGCCGTCCCTCAGCTGCTGCTGCGGCAGCAGGTCAACACACTCCCTCGGCCGGCTCTTGTCTCTTAGGGTGCACTCACACAAGGCGGTCTGCACCGTGCACAACACCTTTGACCCCAAAAATCTGTTTTGTTTGACTATTGTGAGCGCTCCATATTAGAGCTGCAACGATTAATTCAATAATCGATCGATAGAAAATTAACCACTATTGTGATAATCAATTGTTTAAGTCATTTATTAAATAAAAAAATAAAAAGAATTCCCAGTTTAGCCTCTTAAATGTGAGAACTTGCTGCTTCTCTGTGTCATTATGATCATAAATAAGGAATCTTTGTGTTTGGGGCTGTTGTTGGGACAAAAGAAGCATGCTGAAGATGTCACATTGAGCTCTGGGAAATTAAGATGAATATTTTTCATACTTTTTTGACATTTCATGGAGCAAATGATTAATCAATTAATCATAAAAATAATCAGCAGAATAATCGATTATGAAAATACTCGTTAGTTGCAGTCCAACTCCCTACCGTGCCCAGACATGTAACGACTGCGTCTCTGCCTCGGCATGGCTGGAGGAGGTGGGCTCAGCACGGTGCGGCGGCACGAGCACGAGCACGAGCACGAGCACGAGCACGAGCACGAGCACGAGCACGAGCACGGAACGCCGACATGGAAACATCGATGCAACTGTTGTGGAGGGTTTGCCTGATATGTGCAGACGACAGCACATGAAGTCAAGTGGAAAAAGATATTTGGAATTATTTTTTTCTTTTTTAAAGATATTTTCGAGGGGATTTTGGGCCTTTATCTTTTTAATGATAGGGTGAAATGAGGGCAGTCGTCCTAAATATCCTCTGAGCTCGGAGCAGGCACCTCACTCACCTTTCAGTCCAAACTATGTGCTCTGATTGGCTCTGCTCTTTGTTATGGGAGATGTTCTTTAGCTTGTTGAGACATTTTAATCTGTAGTAATGTCTGTTAATGGAGTAAAACCCAACTACATATTTGATTTTTTTCAAATCCCATTGTTTCCTATAACTCCTGTAATACCATTTTATTAATATTACTGTACAATATATTCCTGTGTTTCCCACAAAAAAGATTCAAGTTTGATATCTTGTATTAATTTTGCTGCCCTGGAAGCTTTAGACAAAAGCTGGTACGTGGAATTTCAACGGATTGTGTGTCAAAGCTTCGGCTGGTCTTGACTGATGCTATAATCGTTACAAACCACCAGATGTCGCTGTGCTCACTGTATTTTAATACTCCAGAGGTCTGGTCTTTTTTTCAGCACAAACAGGAAGGAAGTCCAGATGCTTGTTCCAGGTGTATTTCTGTTAGTTTTATGACATTATTAGCTGAATAACTGAACAACCAAGCAGAGTTCCTGTTCATGTGAGATGCACTGGGTGAGTTTGTACCTCTGAACATCAAAGTTGGCGTTGAAGAGGCTGCCCTGCCACAGGCCTGTGAGCTCCTCCGTCTCTTTCTCCGTGGGATTCCCCGACACTGTAGCAAACACCATCAGAGTCCGGCCCTTCTTGGACATCTTGAGCAGCTCCTCTGGCTTGGATGGATCCACCTTGGAGAAATCGATGGGAGGAGGAGACCTCCTGTGCTCCGGGAGGTCCCCGTCCTCAATGTCATCATCACTCTGTGGGGAAAAGGAGGAGAAATCATGTTACAGTGAGTTCTTACACATGAAGATGAAGACGGCTCACCATGCTGAAACACTGGATTGTACTGCATATTATGACACAGTGCCTGGCTGCTACGGTCTCACTGCTCACACAAAGTGCTGTGCCAAAATCTGAGGTGCAATACTGTGGCAGAGCTCAGACTTTGTGAAATAATTATTTCTGCATTCACAAGATTTCTACTTTCTATAAACAGAATCCCACAGTGTTATTGTTTAATTATACTTCGTTTCTTTACCACATTTCCCCTGTATCAACTTCACAAATTTGCATTAATACGATACTATAGTTACTAGTTACTTCTACAGTTTTATTTTTGAAGTTGGTTACACACAATTTTCCACACTGAGTTCCATTTTTACTTCAGCAACATGTATGTTAGTTCAGAAAAAATGTAAGGTTTTGGTCTAACAGATGAGGATTGACAGTGAATGCAGCATTACACTCACCAATGATCTGAATGACAGTCTCAGGCACGTGAACAATGCACAGGTAATATCACATACTTATCACCAGAGACAGTTGATAGAAAGCCAGATGTCTCACAGACCGTTCATTTCCTGTATCAGTGTCATATGGGTTTAAGAGACTAGAAAAAGTCTTGAGTCCATTCATTCTTATGGGAGAAATGAACGTGATCACGGATTATGACCAATAATTTTCACCTCATCGTCATCAAGACACATATTGGACCCATTTTTCACAGACACGTATCATCTGAACATTCTGACACAAAAGTGGCATTTTTCAGACACAAATCAGGAGAAAATTAACTCTGCTGGAGACCTGTCTCTGTCTCAGTGACACATTCTCGCGAGATCTGTGAACCGGTGCTTCCCGCCTTGCTATACAACGGACATAAACGGACATTTAAATGGTCTGACAGGTGAAACCATGAATTACAAGTTCAAACTTACATCAAACAAATATCATACGTCACAAAATCCATCTGTTTTAATCCATTCACACGACGTGAAGACGAGGCGGAGGGATGGTGGTTCCTAACTGTATCCATGGGAGACGTGACTCCGCCCACTCAGGAGACGGGAAGTGTATATTTCACACCACTGGCACAGCGTACAGCGGGGGATCTTTGTGTTAATAATTGACCATCTTTGTTATCAGCTCGGTCAGGACGGGCAGATCTCTCACCGCTTGGACACCACAAACATGATGACTGCTGGTAACATGTTGCTGTTACCGTGACCGATGAGCTGCGTTAGTTAGCACGTTCATCACATAACGTTACCTTGCTCACGGCTAGGCTAGCACCCAGCTGCTGTGTGAACGCTGGCTGAATGAAAACGCGCGCGCTGACGTACCTCCCACTGCTCGAGCAGCCGCGCCATGTCCGCGTCATTGTAGTCTCGGATGTCCTTCTTCTTCTTGGGCTTCTCTTTGCTCTCACTCGCTGAAATGCAAAGCAAATTTAAGCAAAGAAGCAGCGCAACACATCTCCACCTGAAGTCGGCCGCCATGTTTCCAGCTGGTGCGCTCTGATTGGCTATAGAGTCTGCCGGTCACAAGACAAGAGGGGCGTGTCAGAGCTGTAAACAGCCGACCGGAGGCACGCAGACCATACGGGAATTTCAAAATAGAGCCAGAGTTATTCGACTGAAACATTTCACCCCGGCCTCGTCTCACAGCAAGAAGGGTTTGGGTTCGATACCGCATGGAGCAGGCCCTCCCTGGGCTGGCGTAGCTTTTTTTCTTTACTTCACCTACGACATAATATCTGGTTTAGTCGGAGGGGGACAACTGCATTTCATCTCCAACCTTCTGTTGTGAAAAGACGACGCATGATCTTGACTCTTGAACAGTGAACCATCCGTGATAGATGATAATAATGACAGAGCATTCAGCTGTTTCTCCCTGGAGATGCCTGACACAATGCTGTAATAAATAACAGTAACTTGCTTAGGAAAGGATAAATGTAGTCTAATATTTCTAAAACATCCAAGTACGTCTACCTAAATAAAAAAACAAACTTACATAGGAAAAAGGAAAAATTTCCAAGGCACTCTCTTCTCCAATAAAAAGCCTCTATTTAATTAGGCTATGGCATGGTCATAGTGACATTAAAATCCATTAAAATTTTTATTAAATTAAATTAAAATCCATTAAATTTTTTAATGGATTTTAATGTCACTATGACCATGCCATAATTAAATAAAGGCTTTTTATTGGAGAAGAGAGTGCCTTGGAAATTTTTCCTTT
>JAPZDX010000001.1:711489-724087 GCA_029783625.1 Naso annulatus | reverse complement strand
ATTTGCGTCATACTGAGTGGACTCGGTCAAAAATGCATCTGAAACATAGTAGTCAATTAAAAAAAGAATCCATACACATGATCTGCTGTTTTTATGACTGTTTTATTTACAAGATTATACGATGTGATAATCGTTGATCATTTTAAGCAAAAATGTACACTCGGTGCATACAGGATCACAGCTGCTGGTGCCACTGATCCCAGCTGACCATGGGGCGAGGGTGGCATACACCCCAGACAAGTCGTCAGTTCATCACAAGACTGACACATAGAGACAAATAACCACTCATGCTCCCATTCACGCCCACGAGCAATTTAGTGTCACCACTGAACCTGCATGTGTTTGGACTGTGGGAGGAAGCCCTATTCTGGATCAGGGTCACACTCGGTGACTGCTGTCCCTCATTAGGGCTCAAAGTCAGTTTACGTGGCCTATGCCTTCTCAGTACTGGAAGCGTGAAACATCCAGAGTGTTACATCCTATCCTTGCAATTTTTTCCTAATCTTATCCATGGGAGAAAAGGAAAAGACAAAACTTAAACTCTAATAGTATAAAATAAATTGAGCAAAAGGAACAGAGTCTCCACAGAACCAATGATGAATAATGAAATGAAATGAGGCAGCCGCAGGTGAAAGAGACCGGTAAACGTTTTGTCAGACCAATGGGCATTTGTCGGATGTGTGTGTGGTCTGAACAATGGGCAGTTACCTTGACAACAGCAGCCCTGTTGTGCCGCATAGAGACCAATGGAGGAATGAGCATTCAAATGTTTGTTAAAAGAAGCATATTGGATGAGCTGTTCATGGCTTTAAAAGTTGTGCTTGGACTTGGAAAATAACCAGATGGCCGCCAACCAAAAGGCTAAATAATAAATTTTTCAGCCATTTGAATCTTTAAAGTTAATGTAAGGAATCACATTTAAAAACAACTAGACTTGGTGTTCTTGTCTTTCTGAATCGTTGCTTGTAGCTTATAGCTTGTGAGAATTTGTTTTTGGATTGTTTGTATGTTTATTCTTTATGTGGTTTTTGTCCTATCCATTGTATTATGAACATACTTATTTAAGCAGTGAAAGTAGAGTGTGAGGGCCTGCACAGACCTGGTATGACAACGCCCTTGCTGTACTTCCTGCCGTTTATTAATTTAAAAAAATAAAAATAAAAATAAAAACCTAATACCTTCAGTTTGTGTGTTGTGTTCAAGACACAGTGACAGTTAACTTTTTTTTTTTTTTTAAGCACACTCCCTTAGTGTGTAGAGAGAAAGATGAGGGGACACTGAATAATTAGGTAATGATGAGCTAATGATGAAGTAATTAAAAACTCCTTAGTAACCCAGTCTCAATATAACTAATTGGGCTGCACAAAAAAACATTCACTTATAATATAAAGTGGTAGGTTAATCTATTCACAAATGGGTAATGAACAAATAATTTCTAATATTAACTACCTGGTCTTTTGTAACTGATCACTGTTTACTTTCGAGACCTTCATCAGGAATTATTAGAGACCCCACCCCCACCCCCCTATACTGATGTTTGGAAACCCAAACCACCTGCTCAACGTTAAACATTTTAAAAAGCTAGCAGTGATTTTAGGTGAAAGATAGGATGTTTTTGCTTTTATTCCAAGGCCACTTCATTAAAAAAGAAGCCTTTGAAAAAACAGCACATTAAGTGTATTGTGTGTTCATTTAAAGTGGAGATGAAACATGGAACAATATGAATGTAGTTTGGTTGATTTTTGCCAAAGGCAACATATGGCACAGAATTCTGACTTTATGTTTTTCTAGTACTGCGAGAAAAAAAGATAGTAATTCACTCTTTCGCCAACAGGGCACAGCCATCTTCAGAGTTAAGCAGTGACGTCACAGGTGTGGTTCTGGTTCTGCTTGGGAGAGGACATATGCTGCAATGCTGGTGCAGGTGAAACTTCCCAGCTGTTTTGATGGACGAATAGGAGTTTGGAATTACTCATATGGACATGAAAACACAAGAGAGGTACCATTACAAAGGTAGTGAGATGTGAACTTGGTAAAAAGTTATTTTTGAGGAGGGAACTCTTTGTTTCCAAAATAACGTTAACGTTACTGCATTACTGCATTACTACGTTACTTTAGAGGCAGCAAGATCTTGGTGGTGTCCTTACATTAAAGGCCGTTACACACCAGGGGCGATTTTTTCGCGTAATTAATTCAGATGAAAATCTACTTTTTCAAACTGCTGTTTGTCTTATTAGTAAATCCACACAGAACACGAATATTACGCGGAGAAAAAGCAAACCTTTTATTTTTCGGATTTAGCTCAATTTTTCCCAACATTCGCCCTACGAACAAACACATCAAACAGTCACAATGGTTGTGTGGAACAGACGTCATGTCCGTATCCCACAACAACAACATAAACAATAACTGCTGACAAGCTTATCTCCAGTGTCTCTCAGCACTAGATGTTGTTTGATAAATAACACAAAGATTATAGAGACAACAGTCTTAGACAGCATATGGCAGATAATCACCGATCAGTTGGACTCTGCAAATGGTGAGTAACGTTACCTTACGTAGTTTACATTTGGATGAGTAACATCAGCTAGCATATGTCAACGTGTGGGAGGCTCTGTTAACTTTTTGCCTATCGAATCAAATGGCTTACACCTGCCCGCTTAATGCCTGTGATGTGTGGTGTCGTACTTTTCCTCTGTACTTTCTATTTGACAGCTTTGACAGTTTTGATCCGAACATTTTGCATCTGAACAATCTGCATTTTTGTGTCGTTTATTCGTTACGCCCCCAGTGTGTAACGGCCTTTAGAATAAAAAGACTGCTTTGTTTCCCGACAAATGGATGAGCTCATGTTTAACAACCTAAACCGACAGCTTGGTAAGGCTAATGTTAGCTACATTGGTTGCTGACATTACAGTTACGTTATAGCATTTCATGTTAATCTTTGTTGTGAACCGACACCTTGGAGACAAGTTTAACACACTCACCTGCTGTCTCCATCAAGGTGTCAGTTCACAACATTATTTAGAATTGTTTCTATAATGTTAGCCAGCATTACATTAATGTCACCATGATCATCAGCAGCTAATGTAGCTAATGTCCAGTCTCGCCTTGGAAAAAATAACGTTTACTAACTCATAACTTTAAACTCTGACTCTAACTAATACATTTTACTTCTCACTACCTTCATAATGGTTCCTCTCTTGTGTTTGCATGTCCATTTGAGTAATCCAAAACACAAATCCTTCCTCAAAATGGCTAAGAACTGGCAATGCAATGTATGTCACCCCCATTGACAGTAGGTCCTCCACAAGCAGCACCATACCCGTGATGTCACCGCTTAGCTTGTGTGAAGATGGTTGCACGCTGTTGGCGAAAGAGTGAATTACTATCTGGTTTTCCAGCAATACTAGATAAATATTAGGTGCAATATCTTACCTTAGGTAAAAATCAAACAAACTATATTCATATTGTTTCGTGTTTCATCTCCACTTTAAGAGTGGGGCTGACACAGCAAGGACAAGTAAACAGTGGGGTACTTTAGGACTTTAAGCTTGCGTCTCATCGGCCAGGGTCTGGTCCGAATGTTAGCAATGATCTCCTTTTGGTACTGAATGTTCTGGAACATCTCCTCCGGATCATTGCTGTCCACCCGTTCATCCTCTTTATCTTCATCATCTGAGGACCTGCAGAATAAGACACAGAGGTACAATGAAAGTCAACTTAGTGTGTGACATCACAAAGACAGGACGACAACAAAGAATGTCAGTTTAGGGATGAGAAGAGTTGTAAGTGGAGAGAGGCTAACCCTTGTGTTTCACAAAAGCAAATCATGAGAACTGTATGAAACATTATAAGGCCACCATTGTTACTAATAGTTTTATCTACCCACTCCAAAAAGTAAAAATAAATCTTGATTGGATCAGATGATGTTATAAAGATCAGATGTCTGGCTGTGACTCATAATCAGACCACTAACATGAGACCTGAGTGACATAGCAAACTTTGTTTGATACTAAGAGGGGATTTGCCACCAACCTTCTCCATCAGGAAAGTGTCTTGGGACAACTATGTTGTGCTTTCGCGCTGTATAAATAAAATTGACTTGATTTGACTGTTTTGTTAAAAATATAATATCTGATGTGCCGGCTAAAGTCCTCTCTTCCTCAGTATTTCAGTCAGGAATTTGCGGCAAATATGATATAAACTGAACTTTTGGTTTGGATTTTGGAAATACTGTATGACAGTGTACTAACTTAGCTAGCAAGAAGCTAAAGATAAAATTTTTCTTCAATTCAGTTGCTCATTTGGATTGTCAAGTGAGTTGTAAGATTAAAAAGAATGATCTGAGTAATGTTACTCTGATACGATTCCATTATAACATTACCATGGGATCGTATTCTTCAGTTCAAAAAGAAAAGCAGTCAGATCATCTTTATCAGTGCAGGCTTAAAACAGCTAACATTCATTTCTATCCATCTGTGTAAAATTGCATTTCCTTGTGTTGGACACTGGGGCATTATCTGTATATTTACGGACACCAGTCACATACGTAAGTGGCAAACCAGCGTAAGTGTCAGAGTTCACAGATCAGCTCGGTGTGGATAAACAGGTGTTAATTATGTGACCTCACATTATGTACAGAGAAAAGGTGTTTGTGCTCCAAAGAACCGATCGCAGTAAAAATCTTTCAGCCAAGATCAGTCACAGTAGCACAGTATTAGTCGTCCTCATGTAATTAATTTATTTGTAAGACAGACTTTGCATTAGACTTTCTCATTTGTCCGTCATTTTGCAAAAAGAGCCCCAAAACTTCTGTCATAATTGACTTCAGCATTTAACTTGTGTGTCTAAATGACAATATAATAAATGTTGTATTGTATTTATCTAGCATTTTTCTGGTCTTCTGACTCTCCCAAGTGCTTTACAACACAGGTCAGCATTCTAGAGCTGCAACGATTAATTTTAAATAAAAAAAGTAAAAAGAATTCTTGGTTTTTGGGCTCTTAGATGTGAAGATTTACTTGTTCTCTGTAATTTATGATGATAAATGAGAATTCTTTGTTTCAGGCTGTTGTTTTGGCAAAAGAAGCAATCTGATGACGTCACATTGGGCTCTGGTAAATTAAGATGTGCATTTTTAGTACTTTTTCGATCGATAATGAAAATAGTCGTTAGTTGCAGCTCTACAGCAATCACACATTCACACACTAACTGCAGCTTTACTACAAAGAGCCGACCTGCTCATCAGGAACTCACACACAAATGAAACAGTCATTGGAGTGATGTGGGGTTCAGTCTCATCCTTAAGGACATTTTGACATGAAGACCAGAGGAGCTGGGGATCGAGCTACCAACCCTCTGGTAAGTAGATGAATTTAGCTACGGCTGAGCTACAGACGCTCTAATCATCTGTTTAATAGCATTTAATTTGAAGAAACAACCTCGATCACAGGAAACTAGTACACAGGAAAAAATACATACATACATACATTTGAATTTATAAAAAGATGAAGAGAAAAGCTGAAAGACGACTAAGGCTGAAGCAGGTGAAAATTACTTTTTTTTTTTGTCTTCACAGTGACAGCCAAGGGGAACTCAAATGTGCTGACACAGACTTAGAGTTTTTTTTTACAATCCATATGAACCACTCTTTACATCAGCATAAATCTGATTCACTTTAACGTGACACTTTTACGCTGCCTATTTAATTATTTACTTTTTCCAAAATGGTAAAGAACACCAGGAGCAAATGTCAGAACTGAGTTTTCAGTAGAACAACGTTATCACCCTGCACACCAAATTAACCAGAGCACACAAAGCCAAACTGTCTCTAAAATATCATGATACTTAGATAAACAACACAAAAACAGGAAATGCAGAGTCTCAGGTGAATGGATCATGAATGATTCAATACAGCATATAAATCATCATTTGAATTTCAGCAGTCTTGTATTGTGTCTAATGAATGAAGTTAAGGATTTAAAGGAACAAAATGATGCATGCTCAGGGATTAAAGGTTGAAAGCAGGATTTTCAAAATAAAATAAAGGTGTGATAGGACCATACACTGACCTTTTTACTTCTTACAAGGCAAACAAAAATTACATTTTACCAACTTTCATCTCATGTATTTTCTTTGTCGTGTAAAATATACCGTGCATCCTCTGTAACCTATAAGACTGAAATATCGTAATGTACTCAGAATTTTCTGAGTAGAACATAAAGAAAACAGGATGTGATTATTTGCTTATCCTTTTCAGAAACGGTGAGAACTCAGGAACACTTCCAAAAATGATCATTTCCATGTTTACAGTCTTTCACATGTTTATGACCTCCATTTCTACATATAACTCTCAAAATTAAACAAATCCTTGACAGCACAACAGTGGAAGTGGACAGATGCACAGGTTACAGTCTGGTTTAAAGTTGTTCAAGCAGACAGATTTTGTTTCTTCACAGCAAACATTTATTAATTCAGAGTCAAAAATATGTTTCAGCCGCTTGTGATCATTGAGCTCAGAACATCCCTGGATAGCAGTTGCATGCAGGGAACTTTTTGTAGTTTCTTTCTGTAGATAATTAGATTTTGTGCTAATTGCAGAACCTAGTGGATGTCATTTAAGCCTCAGAATGATGACAGTCAGAGAGAGTGAAAGAAAGCATGGGACAGAAAGACTTCCGTTAAATCCTGACAAACGTGAGACAGATAAAATGAGAGCATTGCTCACTCACCCCTGCTGGTGGTTGTGGTAGGCTGAATAAATCCTTCTGGAGTTCTTTCTGATACTTTTGTGTCTCTTAGCTGCAGACAGAGACCTGCTGCTGCCAACCAAAGGCTCAGATACTGTACTCATGCTGTCTGTGTTCATGAAATGAGTGTGTGCAGCTCTGTGTGTGAGCACACACTGCAGGTTACTCAGTCTGACTGGACAGAGCGTCTGTATGAGAGCAACCTGCTGAACAAGAGCCCCACTGGAGCATCACACACTACAGCAGTGAGGCAGACTCGGACTGAAACACATTCCCTCATCAGTCCAATCACAGTCATACTGGCTGCTTAAAGGGACAGCAGCAAACAGATCTGACCATTACAACCTTTATTTTGACGATCATGTTAGATGTTTGTTTGTTTGTTTGTTTGTTTGTTTAATTTAAATTAGACACCAACAGGAGGAAAAATCAGCCCACTATCCATAAATTAAATAATTCTGTAAGGGGTTTATTTACTTTCAGGTAAATACTTTCACTCTAAGACTACTGTGAATATAGACAAAACTGTACAATCCACATGAAAATGTCCTTCCCCCTTTTATCAAGGTCAACAATAACAGAAGAGTTTTTAGTCCAAACCCTAAAGATATTAATTTTTACAATTATATGGACAAATAAAAAAGCCAGCCTTTACAATTTAGACTTTTAAACCACATGATGTTTTACTTTTTTTATTTTAAGAAAGATTAACAATTTATTTATTTTCAAAACAGCTGCTAGGCACTTTTCTATCAATCAGTGAATCAACAAAACACTCCAGATGTGGGGGAGATCTTCAGGCCCTTTTTCTGCTCTTGCTTACATGACTGTGCAGATTATAGACATAATTAAAAAAATTAAATAAAGAATGAGTCATCTAATGAGTCCACTTTCAACAGTGGCTTCTAAGTGCTAACTACAAGCCAAACAAGCTAATCAAGTTGCACTACAGTTAAGGGAACTTCCAAGCTACCGCCCTGATCACTTACAGTGGCAGCTTCACCCACAGTGTGTTAACACCACAGCCTCTATGCTTTCTACATGTTGCACATACAAAAAGAACCATGCTGGCCTTTTGTCACATTGTTGTTTACATAGCCAAGTGGAATTCTGTCATTACAACTTATATACAAACCTGTTACACTTTCAAATCACGTTGTGTGCACAGTGTCTTACCTGGACTGGCACATCTTCCAAGAGCTTGATGGGTCCTGAAGAAGCGAAGGCATGACGATTTGATAGCATGGCCGCTCTGCGGCTTCACACACGAAACCCTGCTGAACACAGGGGCCGAGCAACTGGCCGCGAGGACACGTAGGAGGCTCGCCATGGTGCACACACACACACCTGACACTCACACACCAGGAGGAGCTCAACAGGACAGACAGCACCCCTCCTAGGAAAGAGGCAGGCGAGAGATAAGGGCAGCAAGAGACAGAGAGGGAAGGGGAGTTGTGGGTAAAAAGGATTAACAAGAGGGCAAATGTGTGTAAACGGGAAATAAAAATAAAACAATAAAATAATCATCTTCTGAAACCATTTAACACACACTCACAGTTGCACACACACACACGTGTTCCACACAAATATGTCATGCCCTGCTGCTTTTTTAGTTCACACACTTATTGTGTTTAAGCCACGGGTCAAATTCATTGACAGAACACATTTGCACGTGCATCACTATCTAAATCCAACACATATTCTGCTGTTGGAGCCCCATAATGATCATTAAGACAATCATGGACAAAAACAGCCACTTCTTTCGATTGTGGCCCACTGAATGACTCACAGCATGAGGGACAGCCTGTTTACTTAAGAGGGAGATAATGGAACTGGGATAGACTGGGACAGCTGGGCTGGTGTAGTAGAGTTTAAACTAGAATTCTCCAAACTCCAATCTGAACTCTGTGTGCACAGAGCAGAGACACTGTTTTATAGTCAGAAGGTCAAAAATGTTCATCGATTTAACAGTCAGCCCCAAACTGAAACTAAATTTGAATCAATATATACATACATGATTTAATCACCAGAAAATGTGTAATAAATGATTTTGATTCCAGCTTCTCTATTATAAAATTGGCTTTTCTCTATTTTTAATATCATCATTGATTTTTTATATTTTCTGACCTTTTAAAAACAACAATTAATCAACTAATGGAACATATAATTTTGTTAATTCATAATCAAAATTATCGTTAGCCAATAGCCACAGTCCTGGAAGGCATTTCCCACTATGCGTATTTGGGGCACATAGGCACATTTTAAAAAAGGAGAGTCATTGTAAAAAAATAACTATATTAATCAACTGCGTCCTCGTTAAATCACCGGTGGAGAATTGACTTGGTTGGCAGATTTAAACATAGTTGAGTCAAAGGCTCAATATAAAATAAAAAAGTGTAAAATCTGCAGTCCAAGTTAGTGTTATAGTGTTGAACTGTTTCCCAATTTTACCGTTTGTTTACCAGTGATTTTATCTTTAATGTTATGCTAATTTCCTCTTGACCGGCTAATTACTATCTGACCTCAGCACCTGTTATCACATCACCAACTGTCCCGAGACCCGCCGGTGTGTTGTGTTCAGGACTCTAATTTTATGTCAGAAAAACCTAAAACTACCACGTCATCAAAATTGTTGCTGCCTGTAAATATGAAGAAAGCAGCTACAGTTAAAATTTACACATAATAAACGACAGCTCGTAAAAATTTAGCTTAATTATAAACACGAGATTAAGCCATAAAGGCGCCCTGTCCTGAAACTCGGGTCAGAGACTGAATGGATAATAAATAAATAAAGCTCCGGTTATTAACGTGGTTGACGTTTATGACCCAAAACTCATCAACGGCTAACACTTGACATTACTGTCTCAAACGTGAGTGTCATTCAGAGAAGCTAAAGGGTAAACACTGGTGGATTAAATGTGTTTTTGGTTGGGCAGTTTCAGTGTCGCTGCTCTGAGTCAGACATCAACAAGATTAACCCGGGCGGGCACCACTTCTCTTTTGTCTCCGCTCTCTAACCTTACAAAAATCTAGCGGGGATGAAAGCTAACGCGAGCTAGCCAGCGCACTAGCCGGCAGCTAACACACACATCTGTTTAATGCACGAGGGCGACGTATGACTCACAAAGTCCTCACACGCACACACGCGGAGAAGTGCAAACCGAAACACATGCATGACGAAAAGTGAGAGTAGAGAGGTTAATGACAGATAACTCGACTGACCTTTAGAAAAAGTCCTGGCTCTGTGCAGCGCCAGCCGACTCTGATAACCCGGAAGGAGTCTAGAGAAGCGGCCGGTATCGAAATATGATTGGATCATATGCGACGCATCAGAGGATGTCCCATGACTTTTGATGTGCTGTCACTGGAGAACAAAATATACAAACACAACGTGCGGTCACTTAAGACACATGAAAAAGTCATTAATATCGCATTTATCTATTTATATTATGAGGCCTATGTTTTATTCATTGACAGTAAAAATTATTGTTCATATTTTGCATTATTAAGGTTTAACTTGGACACAGTTGTGTTTAAAAAATTTCTGTTAGAGGTAGGCTACAACGTGACACCAGTATATTTTTAGACAAAAACGGGATTTCATACAAATGCACATTATGAGAAAGAATTTGCTTTGTTTTATCTTGTTTTGCACATTTACGTGTCTTCTACTATATCAGAAATGGCGTCTTAGGCCGAAATACAGCCTATCTGAGCTGCAGCGCCGTAAACTTCCACTGGGCGCCGCTCTTTTACCATTTTACATCAATTACTTCAACGTAGGACAAAAAATCTCATCATCAATCGTGTGTCTATGTGGTATTCATTCAGTTTTTTCACTGACTAAAAAATGGCTTGCAAATATATTTTGCGTGTAAATCTGGATATGACTGATATTTCATGCACGGTCGAACGATCTTTACTTTGCATCCTAAATTAATATTACTTACCTTTTCCCCTCTTTAGCTTCCTTGCTTTTAAAAAATGAGACACTGCTAATTGATCTAATAATCTGATTATAGTAATCAATATTAAAGTAGACTTATAGCTGAGGTTTTAGGTGTTGGGCAGCGTTTTCACAGATGTTTAATAACTTTCATTGGTCAAAGTAACAATCAGCTGTACGGTCATCAAACAAGCCTATTCTTTCCTCTGCAGCCTCATTGCACTGTGATGTTGAACTGTCTATGACGGCACATGCGTGTTGCCTCGTTCCTCCAGTGCTGACGTGCTTGTGAGGAACTTGTTGCATCTGTTTTTCACGTGGAAAGCAGTTCAGCTTTCTGGTAAATCTTTGTCAATACAAATCTAGCAGTGATGGAGGACCTGTATTGAAGCAACAGCTTCTTTGTCTGTGATTTATTCTCTCAGCAAAAATACCTTCATTCCCTCACAGTGCATTGCATGTACTGTATACAGTAGACTGTCTCTTACACACACATGCTGATCATCTGGTTCTCTTTATCAGGCTCAGAGAGTGGAATGCATTGTTTCTACGCCTGGTTTTCATTTCAGCATCTCAACATGAAAACAACACTTCTAAGTGACTTTGTACATCTTCTTTTTTCTGTATTCTCTGTTATTTTCTTTGTCTCCCAAAATGACATCAAAACTATTTATCAATAAATGGGTAATTTTAAAGTCAGGAAGCAGGTGTTGGAACAGTTCTGACCCTAACACCCTAAAAGTCATTGTTTTGGGTCATTGTAATGCTGCAGTACCGTCCATTTATGTAGTAAATTTATAAATTATTACAATTTGCATATCCCTCTTTTATTTCAAAAAATGTGTACTCCTTCTCTGAAAGGTCTTCTGTTTTCCATGTAACTATTTTGAAAATTAATGATAGAATGAAGACCATTTATCATAAGTGATGCTGTAAAGGAGCCACCAAACATGCGATATGAATAGCTGATTTATTTTGTTACAGTTGAAACAAAAAGAAACATTACAGTATCTTCTAAAATACCACACACCAAAATATCTCCTCCTTTTATTCAAGTCCCAACACGTTGTAAGTTTGGAGAACTGCAAGGATTTTTGTACTTCAAAAGCCACAAAAATTTGACTTGACTGTGGGCTTAAATCAAATAAGGCTTTACAACAGGATTGTGAATCAATCACATTCACATATGAATTTTATAAGAACCTGTACCTTAATTCGATTTTTGATGATCGCTGCCGACAACTTCAAATGTTTCTATTTGACTTCATGTTTATGTTGAGATGCTTTGATAATCCCTTTTTTACAGAATTAGTTAGAAGAATCTAAAATCCAAAATAAATATGCTACATTATTCATGTATGCTTTCTTTTGCTTTAGTAATTTTATCTTTTGCAAACCCAGAAAGCCATTTCTGGAAGTTCAAAGCTTCCAAAAATAGAGTTTACTAACATGCATTTCAGTTGGAATTATTTATATTACTACTATTGATAACATTTATATCATTTTAAACAATTTCACAACTAGTTAAGGCTTGGTTTGAGGTCAAGATTTCAGTTGGTGGAGCACTTTGGTGCAGTAGTGGGAGGGATGAACACCTTTTTCCTTGAAATGTCCCCGAGGTTAACTTGCCTGTGGGCACGTTTGCCTTAGATGGGCAACTTTGAACAAGTGTGAACTTTTCCACTCTGTTAACCTGCCTGCACGATTTATGGCCGCTGCCATTTCCCTTCTGTGGAACAAATGGCTTTGAGCTGAACAGATACCTCTAACCGGCACGTTTACTCTGCCATTCTGTCAACACTCAGTTTTTTTTAAACCACACTGCTTTCTTTTTTCCACTACACACGAGACCTCCCAAAACAATTCCTGATTAATATCAGTCAGGTCCGAGTCAGTCTGA
>JAPZDX010000001.1:632463-643396 GCA_029783625.1 Naso annulatus | reverse complement strand
TGTGTGTGTGTGTGTGTGTGTGTGAGAGAGAGAGAGAGAGAGAGAGAGAGAGAGAGAGAGAGAGAGAGAGAGAGAGCGCTAATCCCCTCAGAGTGCGAGAGCTGTGATGTCACAGTCTCGTGCTCCCTCAAACAGCTGAGCAGTGCTGACCTCATTCTGAGCGTGACATCCTGCAGGTCAGACTGCTGGCCAGTGATGTCACAAAGAGCTCAGGCGCCATCGATCAGCCAACATGTCAAGCAGTCACCTGACGAGCCAATGAGCTCCATAACAGTGCAAGTCAGTCGGGCAGCCAATCAGCAATATCAGTCAGTTCATAAGCCGGTCAGCTGGAAACAGGCCATCAAATCAAATCATCTGCCAACAAATCAAACAAGCCAATCATCTACTCATCCATCCAGCCAATCAGGAAGTCTCTTGTAAGCTAAGTAGCTTTCCAGCAGGCCAAGCCTCGTCCTCTTTTACCACCTCGGTCCAGAGGTGTGTGTCCAGGCTCTAACATAGCAGCAGCATTACACACGACCTCCTTTCTTCAGCTGAAACCCCACAAACACTGAGCAGAGAGACACACTCCGTTTTATTACAAACACTGACATGACAGACACACGCTTAGTGCAAAAACACGCCTCAGACAGCAAAAGAACCATTTTACTTCAGGAACACGTGTGTTACTTACATACTGAATAGAAAGACACATAAAGCACTTTGCAGATTTTGTATTGTAGCGCAGGACTCTGACAAATTCCACCTATGAACATGTGATTTGTTTTTATTTGATTTGTCTGTATGTGTGCAACTGTATCTGACAGAGACTAGTGGCTTTTATTCATACAATCAAATATCTGGGGGGAAAGGAAAACCTTCTCCCACACATCACATGCCCTGGAGTTCCCTCACCTTACCTGCCTAACGCCACACCAGCAGCCGATGAGTACGACCTTGGGCAACCTTTTATTGTTAAAAACTCACATAAAGTTCAAAGTCAGAATTATCATAATGAATGTAGCCGTTACCTAATTCAGCAGCTTATGATTTTGTTAAAAAAAACAAACAAAAAAACGTACTTTCCTTTGTAACTGGTTCAAGTGAAAATGTGTTTCTTTGTAACTAATGTTTATCTGTTTGTGTGTATGCAACGTGCTCTTCAGGTTACAGAGACGGCTGGTATTTACACAGTGACTCTCTGGAGCAAGAAACCGTCTCAACTTGGTTGTGACTGAATCTGCATTGTCAGAACACACCAGTCACACGTTCAAATCAACACTTTCCTTTGTGGAAATTCTGTAACCATTTATTTGCCTCTCAGTGAGCCTGTATTGTTGCTCTGAGCAGGATGGCAGCGTGAAGACAGAGACAGGCAGCAGTCAACATGGAATGATAATTGGATCATGTTGGCGCTGAAACTAGAAACAAATCGAGCTTCTCTTTGTTTTGCAGTTGCAGTTTTTGAACACAAACTGTATTAAACCTGAACTACACGACCACATACATGCACAAAGTTACCACACAGACGCCTAAAGAGAGACAAACACAGAGAAAAAAATAATCTGGCTGAGGCAGAAAAAGTGACATCTAAAGAAGTTTAAATGAAAAAATGGAAAATCTCACACCACACGAGGTAAATACTGCACACAAGTATAAATACCAATGTGCTGGGTGAGACCTGCTGAAAAAGTGATGTAGACAGGCTTTAACATTTGATGACTAAACCACAGCAGAAAAGGCAAAACAGGCAGAAACACGCAGAAATGTTTGGAGATGTCACACGTGCTCTGACCGATCTCGAAGGTCATCCAGGCAACGCTGGAGATGAACTTCACCAGCAGTGACCAGAACATGTTCTCCTGTTTCCTGGATCAGAACCTCAGCACAGGGATCTGCCTGGTTCAAGAGACGCATCCCACGCATCAGCTTTGGCATCTCACCTAACATACAAACACATGAGAAAAATATGCATTGATTTGTTTACGATCAAAGTTTATTGGCCTTATGCTGCATTCAAAGGAATCAGACGGCAGACGGCATACCGGATGTCGTTGAAGTGGATGAGAGCACGATGGTAAAATTTAATGAGACCAGCAGAAAATGCCGGCAACAATAACAGTAGATGGTATTGCTGTTTAAAATTAAAATATTTTAATTTTTTGTCATCCACCGCAACAGAATTTACAACTGGATGTTATGTTAATCCTTAAATGCCTCATGCAAAGAGAAAACATGTCCTATCTTTACAATGAGAAGGTGATTGTTGTATTTACCACAGCCTGCAAACCTACTGAGATGTCAGACGAAAAGCTGACACATGGAGGACAATCAGCACGAAGCTGACCGTCCTCCAATTTAACTTTTTACTTTAAGTTTGCAATAAAAAAACCAAGAAAAAGCTGCGTCTTACAGCTACATGCATCACTGGAAAAGATACATAAAACAGAAGTCAATAAATAATTTCTGTCAATATATTTTACTCCATTCTTTGTAAACATTTACATCACCATAGCAACACGTCGTCATGGCTGTCTCATTTTGCCGTCCTCCCATTCCATTGGACCGTTTGTTTTTTCCCGTTCTGTTTTCAAGGCGTCTCCTGCCGTCTGCCTGATTCCATGTGAATGCAGCATTAACATTAAGGACTCTTCCAATACACTGGATGATGGTTTTTATTGAGACACCCTTAAAATGGACCAATCCTAAACACAAAGATGTTTGTAAATGTGCTTTGGTGAACACTACCGCACTACTCACATATAACCGTTACAGAAAAGCTATTTGATTCAGAAAGTAGTGACGTTACCATGTTACTGAGAAATGTCATAAAGTTAGTAATGTTGCTTCTTTCAGCAACACCACTGCCCCGCACAACCACGTCTAAGTGCAGATGCAAATACACCCGAGACAGATTAATGACAAACTTTGAACTGATTGTCCGAGCCACTTCTGGAAGTGGTCACTGATGCACGGTGAGCACACTGATCACAAGTGTAAATGCAGTTAATGGATAACACTGATCCAGTCTTCCAGAAATAGTGCAATGATGCATTTGTTGGTTTGACCCCCAGTTTTCATCTGAAGCGGTCCCCATCACAAACATCTCCGACCAGCCTCGACTGCACTCTCACATCCAGATCAGACGGTGGTGAAATTAAAAAAAGGGTCTGCATCAAACAGCACTCTCCCCTGCCTTCATTTTGGCATTCTAGCTGTCAAAGATGGTTTTTAAGGTTTTTTTCTGAGGCTACGGATAGGCTTTGATTATTACCAGATGGAAATGTAATTGAATGAAATCATAGAGAAATAGTCTGAATACAAGATGCATTTTAAGCAGGTCTGTCAAAGTTAACATGTTAAAACACGCAATTAATCTCTAAACTTTAACAAATGAATTTTATTCTAATGCAAATTAATCTTACTAGTGCTGTCCACACAGACCATGTCTGTTTGGAACGGGCTGATTGCTTGACCTGCCGTACTGCTGCCTGCAGCTTCATCAGGTTGTACAGCTCCATGACATCATGATGTGCAGCCCCACAGAGCAGAGCGGCTCTCTGATCGCTTCATATGAATCTATTTTTAAGTCCTTAACGATGAAAACAGATGCAATCCCACCTTGACCACAGTGTGGGCTGCAATGGCAGAGTGGCGGAGTTGTTGTTTGAATGAGAGCAGCTCATCCTAGTCCACTGTTCTGTGAAACCCCTGCGCTGCGCACTTTCAAACAACATCAGAAATGAACTTTCAAACCCTGGCAGATAAAACAATCCACCTGTCGAGCCTCTTCTACAAAAACAGCAAAAATGTACGCATTTTAAAAATCAGTATATAATAATCAAACAATTTTCCAGCAAAACTTGATTTACAGACCTACTTGGGAGCCTGTTGTACAAGAATATGGTTGTGTGCGCGAATAGAAATGTGATAAGATCTTTAATTGGATTTTTAAAAACCTGCCAATGTACAAATTAATGAGGCAATATTATGATTTTAATGTCTATTAATAATATACTGTTGTGACAAAAACAAGAAAAGTAACGACAGATGTGAGTCTACGTATTTCAACAAAGAAACCAGACAAAAACAGAAACTCTGCTGTTTTAAACAACCTTCACAGATAATCAAGTATAGATTTTTGAATTAAAGCAGCTGCACCTGAATGCATGAAACACCTGTCCCTGTGTTACCAGTTTACATTTTCTGTATTACTGGTGAAGTAAAGAAGGAAAGTTAAGGACGCTGAAACATTACTCTGCTTCAGGAGACAACAAAAATCTCCTGAATATCATGTGAAAGTATTTACGAGTTCGAAGAAGTTTAATTGTCAGTGCGGTGTCTACAGACGTTCCTGATTCAGTTAATTTTTTAAACAAGAAACCCCCCCCCCCACCCATTTGGATTTAATTATAGTGAAAATTATGAAACGAACTTTGTGTGCTCTCAAAGACCTACTTGGATGTTTGGGTTCTATGGCAACCCGTACAATGGGTGTGGCCTCAAAGTTGAGTGGGGTGAAGGGCGGGCAAGCGGGGGAGGTTGACAGGGTGGCCGACTTCAAGACACATTCCTCCAGACCCCCAATACCTGACAGAAGAAGACAGATAACAATAGACAACATTACACAGGCTTAACGTACGAGCAGTGCTGAAAAGAAATTAAAGAAGAGAAAAAAAACAACATCAATTTAAAGCTGCGATGGGACATTTTTAGATATTTATAATTGACACATCTGACATCTGTGGCAAGTTTGGTGAGATTACGCGAATCCCTTGACCCTAAAAAATAATCTCCTGTAATTACAAAACACTCAAAATGGCCGCCCCACCACAGACACACACAAAGGTCTCAAGAATGCCCAAAACAAATTTCAAGCCATTCAGATAAAATCTGTAGGAGGAGTTTGTTAAAGTACGACACATGGCAAATTTTATTCATTTCCTGCTGCCAGTAGATGGCGCTGTGACTATGGCTGAATATTGGCATGGAGATGTGTTCAGGCCAGGACTCTTGGTCAGCATGTGCAATCCTACTTTCAAATATATAAAAATGGGATAAAATTAAAGAAAATGTGTACAAGAGTAGGATACAGACAGAGGCTGCTGGAACATCCTGAGATTTACTTGGAAAGAGATTTGAGCTATCAATGAGAGAGAGACTGATGCTCCTGGTCACAGATTCATCTCCAGCCTTTAACTCCATCCAGTTTTATACTGACGCCGACACGCTTTCCCTCTTCTCAAGCTATATCTGAATGCTGCAGGCAGGGAGCTGGACTTGTTTATTTACAGATCTCAATAGGTTTCCACGGTTCTATTCACATATCTGTACATGTACAACAAGTCCCATACTGTAAACTCAAAAGGGAGAAACATCCAAATTAAGAGCGTAAATAGCAAAAAACGAAACAAAATACAATAATGTTATACAGTATGTATCCTAGATATTAGGGTGTCACAAGAACAAATACATAGGTGCTAAGTTGAGGCAAAAACTCAGAAAATGTGAAGGTACTAGGTTTTCTTAAAAAAAAAAAAAAAAAAAAAATTGTTTATTTAGAATAGAATGACATCCCATCAGTCCTCAGTGCATGGAGTATTTGGTTTAAGCCACTTCCTTGTGATTGCTTTTCTTGCTGTGATACTTATAGTCCCAAATAAGTATTTAGATTTTGTGTGTTAGTGTTGAGTGCGGCACCTCAAAAAGAAGTTCATCCCGATTAAAAGAAATTTTTTGGCCCAAATTTAGTTCTTTATTCTGTATAAATTTTATGCCAAAATGTAGGCCTCATTATTTTTGGACAGGTCCAAAACAGGTGGAAGTGGTTGACTTCCTGGGAGCCACAGTTCCTCCAGCAGCTGGTACTAGGTTATCTACAGTAAGGTAGGCACTGGGGATGCAGTATGTACTACTACATGTGTTTTAGTCGACCATTAAATTACTGAAGAATACCTACAATAAAGAAAGAACAATGACACCAACAACATGTGTAAGATAACAGAGTACAGTCCAGAGTTAGAAAACGTGAGCAGGTTTAAATGAATGATAACATGTAATTAAAAACTTTTCCAAAGTGTTACACCTTTTCAGTATTTTTGTTTGAGACAGCTGGCATTGCTGTGCAGCCAAATACGACTTTTACTCTGGCTACACGCGACTGTGTTCAGGCTAAGATGTCTCCATTGCTGGTGGCGTTAGCCTACAGTCCAGATCTGACAGTCCTTCTCATCTGTCATCAAAATGTAATGCTGCTGTTTGAAACAAATTCCCCCAAACTAATGGTTTGTCACAAATTTATTGTTTTGTTTTTGCTGTTTTGGGGAGCATCACGGTTCATGTTTCCACTGGTATTTGTATCGAGTACTAAATGAATTTCTGGTATTGTGAGATTGCTACAAGATATACTGACTAAAACTCCTTCTCATACTGCATCAACTGGAGCTGTTCACTTAAACAGAGAGGCTTGGACTTAAGTCAGACATAACAGATCAAATGACACTTAATGATAACAGTCACGAACATTGACAAAGACTCTTTCACGTTCATGGTGAATGCCATGTCAGTCTTACACAGAACGCTGTAAAGTCATCTGAATAGAACAGGCTTTTTCAGACCAAACGGCATTTGTTGGCATGCACACCACAAATAGGAACCGCCCACATAATTTCAGTATGAACAGAATTTGACAACTGAGATAAAGTTTTATAGTCTTAGCTTACTGCCTCCTCAACACACACACACACACACAAACAGCAACTTTCCATGTACATGTGTGCCATCACTCACATTCAATAGAGCCATAAGTTGGCAAAAGGCCAAAGATGACAAGACATACGTCATGAAGAGTTGACTCTGGTAAGTCCAAGTGGAAGGGGAGTCCATGTAGAGTGCCTTTGTGTTTTATAAAAATATTAATATTAGGTGTCAGAGTATTGATAATGTATTACAAGAGGAAAATATGAGACATATTCCCGTATCAACATTTTGTGCCAGCCTAAGTTAAAACTTCCACAGATTCAGCAGAGCTAGAGAACATTGACTGATTTTGAAGGGCCTGCTCCCACTCACAGATAATGACATAATCACTGGAACTGTTGGTGGTACACACGAGGTCAGACATGAAAATAGCAGGAAACTCTGTTCCTCCGAATAATGAGGGTCACGCCACTCAGCAGACAAAATCTAACATTGTTACACTTCTCTCTGCGCTCCACAATTCAGTGTTTTGCTAATAAGTGGGGCAGAGGACTTTGTTACAGCTGGCAGGTGCACGCATCAGGGCAGTGCCCCAAATTAACTTCTGATGAACATGTCCACCAGCCACACATATTTAAAACGTATGCGCATTTAGTCAGACTTAAAGTGAGATTTAAAACAAAAAATTCTGCAGTACGCCAACTGATTATTATCACAGAGGGATGAGGATCTGTTATCAAAATAATATGGTTGAGTTTGCTAAAAGGTGACAATTCATGCTCATTTCAGGTTCCTACTTTCCTTTTAAGTTATTTATAGAACATGCAAGCTTCCTTAATTGTTCAGAAAACACTTCACTTTTCTTAGACTGTATATTGCTGCGTCTTCTTGCTCTCTCTGTGTCAGGAGCACCGATTCAGTGCTTGTCCTTTTAGGTCCCTTTCAAAAAAAGCCCAGTCTGCTCTTATTGGCCAAGTCTCAGAGCCCCGACTAGATACCGTCCATCACTTCCACATCAATTCTGCTGGTGATTCTGCAGTAAGTATTACTATTATTAGGAAGTTTATAGTCTTACTATTACTTATAACTTACTAAAAGCAAGAAACAGAAATAGAGTGGTCATTAGAGCCACATAACCAAAATTAAAAGAAAACAAACAATATAAAATATAGGACAACATAAAACCACAATACGCAGATCTGGTGCATACAGGTTACCCAGAGGCCTGGCTAAATAAGTATGACTTCAGCTGTTTCTTAACAGACACCACAGGCTCTGCAGACCGCAAGGATACAGGCAGAGCATTCCAGAGTTGAGTTACTACAGTCTCAAAAGCTCGACCACCACAAGTTTTGAGTTGGGTGAGGAGAACAGACAGCAAATTTTGAGCATTTGACCTAAGGGTGAAACTGAACTGACGAGCATGGGTGAAGCAGGTCAGCAACATAAGCGGGAGTCTGATCATGCAGTGCTCTGTAAGTGAGAGGGAGAATTTTAAATTGGATCCTAGATGCAACAAGAAGCCAGCAAAGAGATCTGAGCATGAGGGTTATGTGATAAAGTCTATTTGATCTTTGGTCTCACAGCAGGGCTCTCAGCCTAAAGATGATCAAGGTGAGTGAGGAAAAGAGCAAATTACAACAGTCAGTGTTGGATGATACAAAAGCATGTATGAGCAGCTTAAGTTCAGCAGCTGAGTTGAGACTAACTTATGTTTCTAAGATGACAAAATTTGCTTTACATGAGTGTCAGAAGACAGTGACAATTTTTTGAGACAACAATGAAGACCCCTGTCCTATCAGCATTGAGGGGTAAAAAGCTGTCCATTCGCTAATAGCACAAAGACAGTCTAGGAGTCTGGATAACCCTAAGACTTCATTAGGTTTCAAAGAGAAGTGGAACTAAATTTGGTCTGCATATGGGTGATGTTCAATGTTAAATCTGGTTATAATCTGTCAAAGGGGCAGCACATATAAAGAGAACAGTAATGGCCCTAGAACCAATCCCTGTGGGACACCACATCACAGTGAGAAGGAGTCTGATTGTCAATCTACAGCTGAAAATGAAAAAGTTCTAGCAGTACGACAGGAGGTGAACCAGTTTAATGCGGTGTCAGTCTACATGATATCAGTCCGCTAATGGCCCGACCCAGAAGACGTAGGGCATCGTGTGTGCTCAGAAACGAAAAATGAGCATCTGGCGCAACAATCGATCGTTTTCTTGTGTAGTATGTCGTAATGAACAACAACCAACAGAAAAATAACCAACAGAAAGACGATCATGTTTGATCTTTTGTTTACCTCCCACGACGGTTTGTCAGTAGTAGTATTCAGTAGGGAGCACTTCCTTTTTGGTGACATCACGCACATTAACCAGCAGGCGATAATTGGTCAGGGAGCAACATATAGTCTGTCATGTCTGTTGGCCACGACACGACACAAATTTATGACTCTATAATCACCTAATCTGACACAGTGAACATTTAAACACAGAAAAAATCTTGTAGTCTGACCTCGGCATAAAGCTGTGCCTGATATAGGGTTGTCAAAAATACTGACTTCGGTACTTACTCGATAAGAAACATTTTAAACAGATACAACATTCATTTGCTACCATCTCAAGGTTATTGATACCAGCAGCACTTTTTCTGCCTTCTGCACACCAACACATAGGGACGTTCACACACACACACACACACACACACACACACACACTGCGCTGCCGCAGGAGAGCCTCTCTCTCCTGCAATCACTAACTTGCTCCGGCTTGTTGTTGTTTCATATGCATGGATATCTTTCCCAAATGAAAGAGCCTTGTCAGCATGACAACTGTAAGTGTAGACTAACTGATGTGTAGATTAACATCATCTCACACACTCGCACAAGCTGGTTTTGAGTAAAAATATGTGGCTTTGTGTGCAGAGCATGAATACAAGCACACACAAGGTCGAGAGCAGGCTGACTGCTGGAGCAGATGTGGGACATTGTTGGCCCACCTCCTATGTAACCTGACACTGATATTACCTTAAGGTGACTGGATCCTTCCAGCCCTTCCAAGCCAACAAAGAACAACAAAAGTAAAGAAAAAAATTAACTCAGAGGACCTCAACCAGCCTACAACTGCTGCTGTAGACACACAACACACTCTATTTGAGGAGAAGCTCATTGCGGCAGAATTGCAGCTATAAGACAACTTTCAGCAGGTCCTAACAAAACATCCTTTGACTGCGTGTCACAAACACACACACACACACTCTTACCAGCCGCCATAGTTACTTTAATCTGGCTGACTTGGAGAAAAGCATGGCCAGAGGCCGACGTGCCTTAACTCCAGCACTAGAGCATATGTTTAAATTAATGAGTTAGACACAAATCAGGTTTTTCATGGATCATCTTAACTTTGTTAACAACAGTACCCATTTTTCGGAGGCTAAAGTGGTTTCACACTAGGAGCTAGGCTTGGGTTGGTGTCCGGTTTTACCAGTCCAGTCTGGTGTGCGCGCTCAAACTTAACTTGCACTGACACCCCACGGTCCGACAACGTGCATAAATCTAACTCGTAAGCAACAAGCAACAAGACAGCATGATTAACATGTTATGATGTTTGATTCGACTACAAACGAAAACGAATGACAGCCAGACCGTGCGTGCTATTCAGTTTAGACCTCAGCTGCTGCTGCATAACACTGTGTAACGTTATAAAGACATACAGCCTTACGTTTACCTAGTAGTGTCAGAAAGAAGGGGAGTTTCTATCATTAACTGCGGCTCAAATAATCATTTCTGCTCCATAATAGTTGCAGAAATTCCAGAAAGCTTAACAATGATGCAACTGTGTTCATAAAATAAACTGGAGGTCTGTTAACGTGTCGTACAGCCACCGTTGAGATGTTAACTTGGCTAGTAGCGTCATATAATCATCATATCTGCCCTGTACCAGTTGGGAAAGTTCCAGAAATGCTAAAAAACTTAACAACATTGTGTCTGCGGTCATTGCCTAATTCTGTGGAGTAAGTTAACAATATTCATTTTGTTGTACAGGTCTGCAGTATTTACACGAAGCACCTGTTAAGTCCCAGTGTCTGGATGTCAGTGACGTCCGGAGAATCTCAACACTGATTGGCTGTCTTGACACAAACACTTTGTGTCACTCAGTTCAGTTGGCTGAGACGTGCGAAACCTAGCAGTGAAAGTCTGGTATACCAGTCTGATTTGATATTTGTCTTAATATCAAACCTGTTAATAAATTTTTG
>JAPZDX010000001.1:613978-624314 GCA_029783625.1 Naso annulatus | reverse complement strand
AATTGCACTAAATAACATACTACTTTTCTTCAAAATCAAAACTGTGTCCCTACATTAACGTACGTTAACCTCATATACTGTTTCTTCAATTGTTCACCTTCTGTCCCCTCTGTTTCTTCCAACCACCACTGTTATTTAGTTTCTTCTTCCACAGCAGGTTTTATAAAGTCATACAAAACATCCACAATGTGTTAAGGATTTTTTCACCATTGTCATGACAGCAGGTGAATCGCATGTGAATGAAGCTTGTTATTAATCACGTAGCCGAGCAAAACCAATGCACCAAGCAACATCACAATAACCAACTGCATTCCCAAGTTTGTACAAAAGAACGCACCAGTAGATTTCCTTGAATTGTGGACAAAGAGCTTATGCTCATAGATGACGTGACACAGAATAAAATTGTATATTATGTGGGCTATTATTCCCTAACTGCACTTAGAGAGACAACTATTGTGGGGATAAATTGACTGAAAACAAGTCTGTTAACTGAATGCCACTTAAAAGTCTTTTGGTAAAATCTGCTGTTGTGTGGGAAAGGTCATGTTCTCATATCACCAGAAAAATGTGGGGATATCAGCTTTCAGAGAAAATGATTTCTGATGTAGGCTACAGTGAATAATGTGACTGAAAGTTTGTTGTGCATTTATGGCTGCAGCGCTCTGGGTCTCAAAATAAGGAGTTAATAGTTGTTTAGATTTTTAGAAATTAATTTCATACACATTACCAATGTTACACTTGCTACTTAATTCTAGCGAAATCATAATGACCATGTTTTCTAGTTATACAGAGAAAGCATTCTTTTTGCCGTGCAGCAGATATCCTCAGTGTAATTAATGTGTTAATAATGCCATTCTCTGAGCAGCAGCATTATTATGTTCTTGATAACGGATTAAAACTGTTCTGTATTAGTTAACTTTCATTTTTTCCTTTGTTCACTGATGGTATTTTGGTGTCCAAGTTTAAAAGTTTAAGCTGTTGGAATCATATTACAGGTGAAATGCAGGACACTGTGGGTGAGCTCTAGAATCTCCTGCCAATTGTGTTTGCAGGTCATGTGACCTTCCAGGTAGGTGTCTCTTGCAATAGCAGTCTATGAGAGAAAAATGTTTCTTGGGCCATACAGGACTTTCTTTTTGCAATACCACAAGCGCCCTTGCTAACACATTTCATTTAGGCCAACCTCATGCATGCTAGCATGTTGCTTGTGTATGTGTGTAAATGGATGAATACGAGGTGTATTAAGCACACTAAAAAAAAGAGCAACATAGTCAGAAAATGTGTTTTTTTCTGATACCTAGAGAAGAAAAACTGTTATTGTTACATGGTATTTTTACCTACCAGTGACAGGGCATTCCAGAGTAAGGTTGGTGCCCAGATGAACACTAACTCGTCCCCCAACCGTGGCCTTCAAGCTGTGGCCCAACACTACTCCATGGTCCGAAACATTTCTGGATGACACTGCAATGGCTGGTGACTCTGAGGTTTCACACAAATAGTAAGATCATACAGTAAGTCATTTTAAATTTTATCTGTTTTGCAGGTTTCTTGTCTCAAATCTTGATTGTGCATGTATTTTAGAATATTGTTTTATAGTTGAATATTTTGTCATGTTACAAATGTTGGTAACTCATAGTAAATTGTCATAAAAATGAGATGCAAAGAAAGAATTCAGATTTGATGGGTAGAGGATCAACTCAGTGATCAACAAATGCCCATCTGCGCACAGATATCTGAAAGTGGGACCAAGAATGAGTGAGTAGTACACCAAGTAAAGGAGGGTTGTAACTGCGCCACACCGGGAACGCTGTTCTAAAGAAGACATCAACCAACATGAAGCATCACAATATACAACTCTGTGGTGGTAGGTAATTACTGGGCTGATTACGGGGTTAATTAACCTTTCTGATAAGACAGGGCACTTCCATTCAAACAAATATTCTATTGGTGGATAACAAGTATCCCATGAAGGAGACAGTCAAACATGCTAATTGATAAAACGACATGATAAAGTGAGCTAAGGAACTAGCTAGATCTAAGATTTAACAGAATAGATGCAGTGCAGCAGTAATATGATCTTGCCAAATAGTGAGCCTGCATTGATGTATGAATCTTGTTGTAACTTGTTTATAAGTGTTCACTAATGATTTATAAGGTAATTATAATCTATTTAATAACATATTTTTTAAACCATTTATAAACCTTTATAAGGGTAGATTTAAAGTGGTACTCATTATCATGATGTATTATGGTGACAGAAGATTGTAATTACAAATGATATAAAGGACACACCTGCCAACAGGAGCTTGAATGTTTCGGAGTCTGTGCCGTGTATATTGGCAGCTGTGCAATTGTACTGGCCAATGTCAAATGTTCCAGGCTGAAGGATTTGGAGTCTTCCAGAGCTATCCCAAAATACCCTGCAGACAGACAGGGACAATATGTTGTTTGTTTTTTAGTTTTCCATTTTAGTTTTCCTATGGGGCTATCTATCTATCTATCTATCTATCTATCTATCTAGATAGATAGATAGATAGATAGATAAACTAAGTAAAAGATTATGTTACAAGGTCATAGAACTTAGTAAAATTGATTAGCACCTATAAGCACCTGTATGTTACCTGTGAGTTCGCTGCAGCAGAATGCCATCTTTGGACCAGCTGATTCTGGGAGGTGGGAAGCCTGTTGCAGGGCAGAGTATTGTCAGCGATTGTGTGGTGTTGGTAAGGAGGGCACTACTTCCAATACTGATGTTGATGTCCCTCTGAAAAGGCATCAGAACGGTTTGCTGCTGTCTGAGGATCATTGGTCTGTTCACAGTAGTCTGCGATGAAAAGCACTCTGACCTGTTGAGTAGGCTGTCTGTGAGCCAAATCAGAAATAAACACAGCAAAAGGATCAAAAGTGATAGATCTAGAAGTGAGACCAAACAAATATGGTGATCTGCCAATGTCATACTCAGACACTTATTTTTTTTTAACTTATCTTCTATACAGGCGCACAGTCTGACGTCAAAAGGCAGGACCAGGCTGGCTGCGTAACATTAAAGAGTAAGAAGTTTTACGTAAGTATACTTAAAGATTGTATATCTCCTTCAAACCTTGCTGAATAAGGAGCATTACTTTTAAAAGTGCCTCAAACACAGCATTTAACCTCGATGAGCTCGAAATCCACAGAACCAGCCTGAAAATGAACAAAATCTGAAAAGATTTTGTCAGTTTCAAAGGAGCACAGCCTTTTAGTTGTCAGATCCCAGTCAGAGCTGGCAAATGCTATGGTCTGATTGGCCTGTATGCTTTCAAGTGCTGAACTTAGTGAAGGGTCAATTGTGAAGCAGCAATTTAAAACTTTACTTACTTGAGCACAAATTAAAATGTGCACTTTGTTCAAGGATTATGGTTCCTTGATAACACAAACACTGGTCACTTTATACAGACGAAAGACACAAGAGTGGTGAAAGACAGACTTTGTCTCGGGGAAAATAAGAAGAGCATCTTAAAAAGTTATACCTACACTTCACGGGACAGCTAAGATTATAATTACCTTTACCTTGTCCTCTTCCTTCTGTTGTCCTGGTCCAGAGCTGGTCCACAGACATGTACGTCAGCAGTGAGGAGATGAGTTCTGAGGCCTGCTCTTGCTGGATCTCTCCCCTTTCGCCCTGCAGGGTGATATTAATCAGCCTCTCAACCACCCGTGGCTGCAGTGAGGAATCCTGGACACCAGAAGGCAGCAGGAACACACTAACTCCAGGCCAGATCATCTCTGAGCCTGAGTAGTGCCTTTGACAACTAGGCAGCATCTCTTCCCTGTTAGCACTAGGGCTGGCAGCAGACAATATGCCAGTGGACTTGCTGTCAATACCTATCAGTTGAAGGGTGAAGATGTCTGAGGCAGGTCCAGCAACACACTCGTACACCCCGATGTCTTCTGTCCCCAGGAAATGAATCTTCAAAGAGCCAGATTTGGTGACACCAAGGCGAGTGGAACTGGGAAGGGGGCGTCCATCTTTGTGCCAACGGATGTAGGCTTTGGGAAACTCTCTGACAGGGCATTTGATGACCAGGGAGGTTTTGGGTAAGAGGTAGGCATGGCCGCCAATTGTCAGATGGAGGCGTTTCACTTTGTGGGTCTGGATGTAGATATGGTGCATACCATTGATGAATGGACACCGTTTTACTCCTTCCTCATAGCCTCTGTGCTTTGGTGGATGTAGCACCAACTTCTTGACTTGGTTCTTCACCAAAAGCCTCTTCACGTCTTTCTTGAGCTCTGATGTAGTAAATACATAAAGTGAGAGGGTGTTTTTGTCTTAAGGACAGTTTCTCAAGTTTATGTCTAAGTATATATATTGTTTGAAACTGTAAATGGTCCTCAAAAGTAGAAAGAAACACAAAAACAGTAAAAAAAGATTTAGTTGTTGTTCACAAAAAGTATGTATAAAGCCCACTACACAGTTTGCGATTTTTACAGTCTTAAAAGTTTATTGCTAGCCGGGACTTCCGGTTACACAATGTGGTGTTAAGACACACGCTGTCCGAGCTCCGGACAATTTTATTCTTTTCATTTTATACCATTTATCATCACAAAGTGTTTCATCTTGAACAGTTACTTTACTTCACTTAGCAATTCGATAGGCAAAATGAGCAAAGCAGGAAAAGGTGTTAGTAAAGCCGAAGAATCAGGTAAAAGGGCTGCTAGCAACATGGCAGACGACGACCTGGCATCACCACTGACAACTGAGATGCTTGTTCACCATCACTACCATCTTACCCAGTGAGCCCTCTCTGCCAAGGTTTCTACAGGCCTGTATGCTTGACACAATCTGCCTTAGTTTGTTTATCTTTATGAGATATACATACTCATGTTCACACATCAAAGCCAGAGAGGAGACTTAATGCCTTTTCCTCTGATTCAGTTAATCCTTTCTCTTCTGAAATGGGTGAGAAAGATTTGGCTGATGGTCGTCCTAACTGCCACTCATCGCTGAGGTTCTCCTAGATAATGCAAAGGTTGGATGCCAAGCCTTTGGAAAGAATGATAAGTGTGATGCCCACACTGGGTTTCCCTCTCAAGGCATTGTACAGACTATCTGAGCAGCAAGGGTGGGATCCACCATTGCCTGTTAAAAGTTAATATAGTTGGGATTTTAACATTGGCGTTAGAGAGAGTCTGGATCCCCTGGCTTGTCCAGTTAGTTAAATTCTATCCTTTTTGAAGGATTTGTACCATGCCACATTTAAGTATATGTATCTGCCATTTCCTTTTGCCACAAGGGTCTTGCAACTCACACTCTTCACCCATCCTCTCATGGTTCTTGTGGAAGGTAAGAATGCTACTGTAATATGTGCATCCTCCAAAACCAATAATAACTTTGCATGGAGATAGAGCAAAGGTTAAGATATTGTAACCCTAGTTCTGTAAAAACAGGTGCTGCCCTGCCGCTACTACACCTTTTGCTGATAGTGGTTTTTGGATGGTGGTTAGTAGTATCTTTCCGTTTGATAGGGACAAGGAGGCAGTCAAGAACAGATGTCTTGATTAGCCTGCTAGGCATATACACATTTTTAGTGGATGAATCGAAAAGTCCAACAAAAGGTTCCACTTGTGTTTGTAAAAGTATGGTTACAGTATTGTCACCTTTGTTTTCTTGACCAATAGGCTTACACTGCCAGGCCATTTCGCTGGGAACTTTTATATGTATATATATATTTTTTCAAATATGAACATTAAACATGGGTAATGCAAGGAATAACATTGTGTGTATGTGTGTGTGTGTGTGTGTGTTCGTACTGGGACAGGGCATCATGCGGCAGGTTCGTATGAGTGGTGGGGAGGACAGATCTGAACACAGCTCCCTAGCCAGTGGCACCTGGTGACCCATGGCCGTCAGCTGGCGGCACAGTGGTTCCCTGCGCTGAATTCCCAAACCACAGGATACTGAGCACTATGGAATAAAACAGAATGGAATTAAACAGAAATGTTTCTTAAAAACAAACCCAATTCAACATCACTAATGTCAGACAATAATAATTCTGCCCACTGAAGCTAAAGTCAAACCTCAGATTGGTTTGATTTTAGCAGCGATGGTTTTAACATCCAATGACAATGTTTTTTCAATAAGGGAAAGATTTTTGTTACTACTAAAAAAAAAAAAAAAAAAACCCCGCTAACATTAACAGAGAAAGCTCATGGAACAACGGCAGGTGGACATAAATGTGCCCTGCAAAAAAAAAAAAAAAAAAAATCCCAAACAGTTAGGCTGCCTCCGTATAAACAGTATTGAATGTACACATAAATCTAAAATAATACATACTCTTTCCTATATAAATAATACAAAAAATAAAAATTTAGGACACTTTAGGACTGTGTAAGCAAAAGTAAGTATAATACTGATATTGTATTGTCTGTGGAAATTCTGATTTCCAGCTCAGCACAGGTGGGGCTGCTGGCCCTGCTGCGTTCTTTGGGGTCAGGGACTTGGCGTTTGGTTGTGATGTTGCAGGAGGCACAGGCTGGTCCAGCTTGCAGCTGCGCTTGCGCTGGGCTACTGTTGATTCTTTTTGGTCCCTAGCTGGCTCTTGTCAGTGTTGGCTGCACATTTTGGTGGATAGGCATTGGTGTTAGTTTTGTGCTCTGGTGCTTGGTGTTTTCTCCCCCATCTGGATGAGTGTTGGGGCATGTTTTGTGGGTCTGTTGTTTTGTGTGGGCAGCTGGCTCTCAATTGTGTATCAGCATTGGTGTGGGGTCCACAGCATCTGCTGTGAGGCACGCTTTGTGGTCGAGGGATTCTCTAATCTCCCACTGCCTCTGACAATGGCTCTGCAGGGACTGGATGGTAGGACTGCAGTCTGGGAGAGAGACATCAGTTTGGATGCGGGGGTGTCTGACCTCTGTGGGCTTGGCTAGGTAGGGCCTTTGGGCTGGGTAAAGGGCCCTCTGCCAGTGGTCTGGGAAGTTCTGGAGTGCTCTGGGTTCTGTCTACACCTGTAAGGGGGTTTGGTCTCTGGCTAGAGTGAGGGTCTGTTCTCGACTGTCTGCCTGGGAGCTGGTCCCTGGTTGAGGGGTAGCCTTGCAGATAAATTTCAATACAGATTGCACAGGAGGAGTAAATCAGATTCCTTCATAGCAGAGCAAATCTGTTGTGGCGCCACAAGACACACAGACCATTCATACTGCATACCTGAGCTGCCGAAAAGGACAGGTTTAAAAAAAAGGGATGAAATTACTCATGTTTTTGAGACACAAGTAAGTATAGATTTTAATAGGCTTTATGTCAAATAATAAATTGTTATGTGGAAATAATAATTTATCAGAAACAGGGGATTTGTGGAAATTTGCAGCCTTCAGCCTCTCTCCATCATCTCTTTCATTTCTCTACTTTCTGCTGCTCACCTTTTCCCATTCCCCTCCTGCCATGTAGGGCTGACAGTCAGTATTGCTGCAGCTTCTGTTAGTGGCAGGTTTGGGACCCTGGCAGGCCTTGTCTCTTAGCCTCCTATAGGCCCCAGTGGACAGAAGCTGCTTACAGTAGACCTTTCGAAACTGGACACCCCCACCACAGGACTGGGAGCACTAGTAGGGAGCAAAAAGAAGAAAAATACAGTGGTAGAAATGGGGAAATTTAATCCATTTTTATTGCACACACTATCACATACTTAGATTTGCGCACACACACACACACACACACACACACACACACACACACACACACACATTGCTTATGGTTGTCCATTGAGTTTGATGATGATGTCCACTTATGTCCTTAATGGTGGGTTCTTAGATGGCTGAAGAGTCCAGTCCTGGAACCACATTTTATTGCAGGTGGGGCATATGTGCAGTGGTGGTGGTAGTTTTGGCAGTCACGGGTGTGTTCTTCCTGAGTCTTCTTTGTTATTTTTTGGCAGTCCTCTCCTCCTCTGGCCTACTGGCTCCATCTGGGAGTGCTCCTGCCAGGAGTTGTGGACAGCAGTAGCAGCTTCCAGGTCCTCAGGCCTGATGCTGTATGTCTTTGGCGAAGTCTTCAGCTTGTCCTTGTAGCTCTTCTTCAGCCCACCTGTCAAACACTGGACATGGTACAACTGGTTATCCAGCACTCTGCGGGGCAGTTGGTCTTGGGGCATGTGGATCACATGTCCAAGCCAGCACAGTTGGTTCAGGGTGATCTTGGCCTCGATACCTCTGCAGTTGGTCTTTGCAATAATTTTAGTGTGAGGCACCTGATCACAGCAGGTGAGCCCCAGAATGGATGCGTTGTTGATATCCTATATGGAAGCGCTACAGTGACTTGATACGTCGGCAGTATGAATCCTGTGCTTCCTGTGGACCCTAAGAAGATTTACTGCTGCAATGAAGTAACTAATGAGTTATCCTAAAAGACTAAACTGTAGAGGAGGGTGGCAATGCAGACAGCCTAGTAAATAGCCTTATGTGCTGTTTACACACACACACACACACACATAAAAGTAAAGTCCTGACCTGCACCCACGGTTCAGTTTCCCACGCTGAGGGACAGTCCACCTGGTTGCAGGGTTGCAGGACGGCAGGTTTAAATTCTCTGCATTCGTCCTCTGAAACAGTCAGAATATCCTGTTGGTCAAGAGACAACAGACGCATGCAAAACACACTCCTTGTCTGTATGCCGACGCCACAGGATGCAGAGCAGCCCGTCCATGTTGTAACTTCCCATCTGCAGAGAGATATTGTAAACACAAAAGACACAAAACACTGATAAATACTTGGCTGCAAATTCTCTTAAGGAGATAGACTGTTGAAGTGCTTTTTCCTCTTCTCACGCACAGTACAATGACCCATCTGTGGCATGTTAATAATATACTGTATCATTTTCAAAGTAATTGCAGTACCCTAGTATTTTGAATAAAGAGAAAATGGTGAACATTTTTGCCCAGTTTCTCCGAAGCCATATTACTTCTCTTGTTCCTTGTCTCTTCCCACCTACACTGTGTGAGAAAGTTAAAAGGGGCTGAACTCGAGATGGAGTACTCCAAAAAGAGAAAAAATTCTTCCTCAGTCCAGGATTTGTCCTGAGGGACATTAATAACACTTGATGCACAGCTTTCACTCCTTGTAAAGGGATATTCTGGAGTTTGATTTTTGTTTTGTTTTTCTTAAAGTAACACAAGTCTGATATCGTTGTAACTGTAATAATATGTTAAAAAAAAATTCTTTTTGGCTATTTGATAAAACAACAACAACAAAGCAACCCAACAGAAAAAAAATCTTATGAACTATTTAATGTATATGAATGCAACTCATCAACAGAATCCAGTAGGCATATTGTTTTGTTAAGTATGCCACAGATACAGTAGTCATTAGTGCTGTTACTGTTTATGAACTGTGGGCACATGGGTGTCACAGACTAGAAGCCAACCAGCTTACAGTTATCTTTTATTGTGTATTATAAACATAAATCCAGATGAAGAGACAGTTGCATTTTTTAATTTTTAAACTAAAGAACAATTAGAAAATTGTGCACATTGTTAATTGGCTCAGTGAATTCAAATTCGTTTTGGTCAGACTGAAGTGATCACGCATTAGTTTAATCTCTTCAGGCTTTGTTGATGTGGATTTCTGGAGCTTTCCTTTCTGCTCTGGCGGCAGGAACATCCTCACTCCATTTTGAAGTGTTTTGAAGGGCATTACCACTTCCTAACAGTTTGTTCATGGCTTCCACCACTCTCATGTGAGTCCACTAATCACAGGTAGTGGTTGGTGGTCCAAACCTTTTCACAGTATCAGTTCCTGTAGTTTAGTTTACATGTAAATTTATCCAACCTTTTGGACCTTTTGGGTTTTGATACTTTTTCTTAGTTTGAGAGAACAATTCACACAAGTGATCTCTTTCACTGCAGCCTGCCTTGTCTTGTTCGAAAGTCCTTCTGATTCAGTTATGTCCCTGTTCTCCTGGGTTGCTGCAGAAGAGTCCTCTGTTTTTGATGGGTTTCTACCTGTGCTGCCCCAAACATTGCCTCTGTGCATTACTCCTAATGTATAAATACATTTGCAATGATAAAGTTGACTTAATCTACTAAATACATTGATTCTGTATCCACCTCTTATACATGACATATCTGTCTCTGCTAAAACTCAGTGGAGGACTGTTTGTGTCAGAAACACTGACAACAGCAACTAGACTAAGTTTCTGTAATCACACATGGGAAATACATTGTTTAGTTTTAGCTGTAGTTGCTTGAATAATTACTAGGCATTAGTCTCTCATTAGCTATGTTTACACTGACACAAATAACCTGAACTGAAGCCTGATCAGAATAAAAATGCTTCATGTAAACACAGAGCTGCCAACTCTCATGCATTG
>JAPZDX010000001.1:562984-574287 GCA_029783625.1 Naso annulatus | reverse complement strand
CTAAAGTGTCTGCGTAACTTAAATTTGGAACAGGGAACAGACTTTTTATCTGGAACTACTGGAGGAGTTCCAAATGTGTCTGTATATCAAAAGTTAATTAATACCCTTCAGCCAATCAGAACTGAGTATTCACCAAGACCAACATTCATAAACTGCAGTATTACCCTCTTTAGCTTTAATAAAGTAGCTATAGTTAATGAGTCTAAAAAATTCAAAGCAAGAACTACCATCGACAAATCCAGAGGATTGCAGGTTTTCTTATTGTTTGGGATGAAAGTACAGAAATGAGAAAATATCACCCCAGCTTTCCAACCGTAATCCATGCCAGCTGTTTGCAGAATGAAAATTCACCAAAATGTTAGTGAGCGTAAACAGAAAAAGGAAGGGAGAGCTATGCTTCAAAGCTCGAAATCAGGCCCTGCATTGGGCTGATATGATCACAGTATTGGTTCGTTCCCAATCGCATACTTTTGCTTTCTACTTGTAGTAGTAGTAGTAGTAGTAGTATGCATACAATTGGGACATACTACTCTGCCATGATAGCGCGCCTTTAACTATGACTCTGATTTTCCTGATCCGTCGCAGCCTTAGTGTGAAAATTTGGAGTACAAGTTGAGCCAGAATGCTTTTGAAGCCATTCCGAGGTAAAATTCGTTCAAATGTAACTTAACATTTGCACTTATTTATTCACTTGGCTTTGTGCAGCAACGGTATATTAACATATTAATTGTACATAGGAGTCATAAAACTCACAAAGTACTTTTGTCAATCATCTGTCATCTGTCTCAGGTTTATGTCTGAGTGACGCTGTGCAGAGGATTGTGGGTCAGAATGGGCAGAGAAGCGTGCTGTCCTGCATACTGCAAAATCTGACCAAATGTAGTAGAACATCCTGGTACTGCTGGCATGCTGCATTTTGCGTACTACCTACTGGAACATTGTAAATCTTTTTCTGGCATACTAAATGGCAAGGTAGTATGGGTATTGTAACACAGTGTGCGTGTTATTGTGCGTTTAAATGGTGTGTGTGTGTGTGTGTTGTCATCAGGTAGAGGGCAAGCTGGCAGACACAAAGAACCAGCTGACCTCTGAGATCCTGCGGAGGGTGGAAATGGAGAACAAGGTGCAAACACTCACAGAGCAGCTTGAATTCCAAAGAAACATCAATGAGCAGGTAACACACACACACACACACACACACTTTCAGTGGCATGCCCAATACTGACAGTCTTAGCAATGAAATATCTCACGAATTGAACCATTTCTTGTTTTTTTTCGCTGAGAGACTTTTGTTTTTCTGCGTTGTCTCGGGCTGACTCATGCACACTTTGCTGTTTGTTTTGTAGGAAATTTTTGAGATAAAAAGCAGACATGAAAGCCGTCTGGTGGAGGTGGATTCAGGACGGCAAAGAGAGTTTGAGAGTAAACTGGCAGAGGCGATGCAGCAACTTCGCCAGGATCACGAGTCTCAGCTGCAGCAGTACAAAGACGAGATCGACAGGACCTTCAGTTCAAAGGTACGATTACCCGCCCAGAGTCATTGCACATTGGAGTGTTTGATATTTTACAGATTAGTACCTCTGCATTGAACAATTTCTCCACCACAGTTGCAAAATGCCCAGCAGGCTGCACTGGAGAAAAACGAGCGTATATCAGCCATCAAAGACGAACTCGAGTCCACCAAGCTGAGAGTGGAGTCACTCAGCTCCCAGCTCCACCAGTGCCACCAAGACGTAAGTTCAGTATGTGTGGATACACCGCAGCATTCAAGATTTTCAGTTGGATTCACAGTTGTGCCAAATTATGACATGACTCTAGTAAGCTGTCCACATGGATGGCATCTCATACCGAACCTTCACAGTTC
This sequence comes from Naso annulatus, assembly GCA_029783625.1. Classification (NCBI taxonomy): domain Eukaryota; kingdom Metazoa; phylum Chordata; class Actinopteri; order Acanthuriformes; family Acanthuridae; genus Naso; species Naso annulatus. The sequence continues at coordinate 572,423 of JAPZDX010000001.1, read as the reverse complement.
TGTTTCCATGGTACCTGCTGTGGTTTGAGGTGTGCGCTCCTGGTTGTGTTAGATTTTCTGATTGTCCCTCATTTTGACGGACAGGGACGAAAAATATGACATAATTACCATCCATCATTGTAATTTAAGTTTTTCAAAAGATAAGATGTAATAGTTTCCATTCATTTTTATTCTAATAAAATAAACACACCAACCTACTGATAAAACATTTAAGCCATGGCATGAAGAAAAAGGCTGAATAGCTGACAACGACCGTGCGCTCATTTTTCATGTAGTCACACATTGTGTGCTGTGTTAGGTACGACACTTTCCTGTTTTTCTCAGACTTTTCCTGCTGTATGAACGTAATAAAACACCACACTGAGCAGAGGAATGATTTTTCCCCACACAGTAACAGCAGAGGCCTCCAAAAACATTGTGCCATTGTGTATAAACAGACAAATGAAAAGTGCAATTTTACAAAATTACTGTTACATTTAAATCATGAACAAACCACTAACAAAAAAATTCACCGTATTTAACTGAATTGACGTGCTGTGGCCGAGCCTGAACTCAAACCTTTCTCCTGGTTCGTATCTTATGTATGTTGACTGTTTCTCTCTCTGTTAGAAAATGTTGATGGAGGGCCGCTGTCAGGAGCTGGAGAGGACTCTGGACAGGGAGCGGGAGGTTTGGCAGCAGAAACTCGGTCAGAAGGAACAGGAGCTGCTGAGCATGAGAAGCCAGATGTACAGCCAGCTGGAGGACTACGAGAACCTGCTGGACGTCAAGTTGGCTCTGGACATGGAGATCAACGCCTACAGGAAGATGCTGGAGGTGGAGGAGCACAGGTACGGCTCTCCTCTGTGTACGTCATTGAACAGTTGAGCAAGGCATCATCAGTTTTATTGTTTGCTTTTATAGCTTAGAAATATTGTGTAATGCATGACTTTCTGTCTGGTGCTTTTGCTTCCAATTGGAGTTTTTTATCTGAATGTAATTTTTCTCTCAGATTGCAGCTGTCACCGAGCCCCTCACAGCGCACGGTCATACCTCGAACACATGAACACAGTGGCCACAAGGTCAGAGGAAAGAAACGAAAACACGAGGGAATCTCCGGCAGCTCACCGGCCTATAAAATGTCAGCTCATTCAGCAGAGCAATGTGCTGTAAGCGTGGCCGAGGTCGACGTGGACGGAAGATATGTCCGACTGAAGAACAATTCTGAGACAGTAAGTCTGTAACGCAGCTGGATAATAGGTTTATTTTGGCAGTAATCCTCATTTGTACTTTTAGTTTGAATGATTCATCTGAGTGTTCCAGTTCTATCATGGCATAGCTGTGTCTTACAGGAACACTTCAGTGGTAGAATGTGTTAGTGCATGGATGGGTTAGCAGAGCCTGATCACTGTGATTCAGCTGTTTGTTGAAGCTGGATTTACAAGGATGTAACGGTATCATTAATGTTCTGGTATCACGGTAGCAAAAGTGCTTCGGTACCATCGTGGACATGTGATGCTATCAAACGATAGGTCCTCCACACAAAAAGTGTATTTTTGCTGTAGCAGTGGAACAGAGTGGAGGGAACGGGGAACTCCACAGACCATCGACCACTGCAGCTCTCTCGTCATCACACGCCGAAGAAAGGAAAACAAAGTGAATTGCAAAAATGGAAAGAGAGAAAAACACTCCGGTAGCGAGAGACCTGCTGAACTGTTTGTGGAAAAACTCGTCGTCTCAACAGACAAACACAGTCGGTCAGCTCACAGAGGAAGAAGGAAACAGAAAAATGCTTGTTTAGCTCATGGAATGGCCAAAAAGACGTTAGTCGTAGGAAATGACTTCAGACAGTCAGAAGAGCACGAGGTGACATTATGAAATGGGTCATTTTTAAAATCATCAGTCAGTCATTGTTAAATTTTAATTTTCTTCTTTGCCAAAGACAATATAGTTTGTGCACATGCTTACAAAGCAGTGTAGGTGAAAAACAGTTAAAAAATCAGATAATGTTAAGCTTTACATCCTTACTGATTTATGCTTCTGTGTTGGCTGCACGCCGAGCCTACGCCGTATAGATCAGTTATTCCTCTTTGTCATATAAAATTTTTGTGGTTATTGTTTAACATTGGCTGATTCAAGTGTCTCGCCACCAGTTTGCTGCCTTTAGACAATCTTTATATTCACAGACTTCTTCAGTCAGTCTCACTTAAATATGGCCCTTGTTCGCTGCGTGAGCAGGAAATGTGTAGAATAGAAGAAGAAGCTGGTGTAAGTGCCAGATCAGCTTGGGGTGCTGTGATTACAGATGATGTAATGCATTATGATTGGCTGTAAGGCCATCTCACGTTATAATTGGTTATTGCTTTCAGCACCCAGTCCATTCAGTACATGTGCAAGGAGGCCACCAAATACAAGGCAAACTTAAAATAAACTTTAAAAATGACTGTTTCATCTGCTTATAATGCTAGCATGTTGCCGCAAAATTACAAGATCTCTGTTAGCATGCTAGGGTACTTTTTGTAATTAGCTCTTTAGCATACTGACACAATCACTGTTTTAATCAACCAGTGCTTTCTTTTGTTTTTGTATGAAGCACTTTGTAACCTTAATGTCCATATTTTTGTCGACACAAAACAGAATCACATCTGGTAAGGTTAGTCTGTGCAGCCAGCACAGCACACACTCTCTGATGTAGCCTACAGTACAGTGTGTGACAGTCGTCCATGGCTTATGAAATTCTCATGATAATTGTACGTGTTTTGTCTTCATCATGCAGTTGGTACAACCTTGTTATTTATGTAATTAATAATGTGACAATGATGTCTTTTTTTTTCAATTCAAAACTTTATTACAGATTCAGGGTCAACAAGACAACAATACAGATTAAAAAAAAAGAAAAGACAAGGATAAATAACAAAAAAAAAAAAAAAAAAATCACACCAATAGGCAACTGTACCAGTGTCTCCACAAGTGGGACTGGTACCTAGTAGCATTCATCTTTATGCCCGTCAGGCTCCTGATAAGTTCATTTCCAGAGTCCTTGAGACGACACACAAACCTGTGCGTCAGGTTTCTGAGTACTGCTGACAGAGTTTACTCTGCAGGTTACAAACAGGTCATTTGCACTACTCCCTCTAGGCCTCTTCATCAGCAGTCACAGTGTGTCATTATAGGCCACTTGGAGCTTCTGGAAGGACACTTTGCTATAGTTGACCACAAATATAAAATATGCAGTGGTGTGCAATACGCTCTGAACCGAGACAGTTTTATTTTGTTTGTGCACGATCCAAATTTTCTCTAGGCAATGTTTGCTTGTGCGCATAGCATGCGACATTGCCTATAGATATCATCGTCACACACATCACACATCGGCTCTGTGATAATGCGCCCAAGATATTTAGGGGCCCAAGCAGGGAAGCTGCAGGAATCTCCTCCTCCTCCTCCCTCTCCTCCTCTTCCTCCTCCTTAGCTAAAAGTGGGCAGCAAAAACCATAAGGCCTAAGAAATTCATTTTTCATCAAATCAACACAAAACTTTAGACAAATGTTAAGAAGTGGTTTTTGAACGTATCTGATAAAATAAATTGCAACTCACCTGTAGAGGGTGCCAAAAAGCAAAAAGTTTATATCTCGTAAATGGATGCATCAATTGGAACGAAATTGGGTTTACACAATCTTAAGTCATCGCTCAGTCTATGCATAAAATTTCATAATGATTGATTAAAGTGGGCCTGGCCTATTAAAAACATCTAAATTTGCATACATGTCACATTCCAAACTTCAAAAAATCATAGAAAGTCGTACGTCCCACCGAGCTCAAATTTTCTCAGCATGTCCTCTGGACAGGGACAAAACTTTGCCGCACTGCAGCCTGTGGTCTATTGAAAAGTCTGTCGCTCATCAATCAGTTAACATCTCATGGTATCAAACCTGACACAAACATTCTTGACATGCTAGATGTCAAATGTTCCAAGTTGTGTTTGGATATGTCAAAAGATGAGTCTCTGGTGACACTGAACGCTTTACTGTAAATACTGTCCTATGAACAACATTTTTTATTTTGCAAAGAGTCTGTTCAAACATCTCCAAAATCATGTAACATGTAGTTGATATTACCATAATGTTACATGATTTTTTTTTTTTTTTTAAATAATTTTCTATTATACAGTAAAATTGTGGAGAATTTTTCAAGTTTATATTAGAGCAGTCAAGCCTGAAAATAATGGACTGCTCCTCCACTGCAGAATGAATTGTGATAATGGCTGACACCTGTGTGACTGACAGAGAGGGCAGACAGGGGAGAGCGCCGTGACATATTTGAGCCAAATCTGAATTACAAGACAAGTTAAAATTTATTTAAAAATCTCACCAGCATTTTGACCGTTGTCAGCATTTGAAATGTAAACAGACAAACAGCCCGAGTGAATCTCATTGCTAGAAGTTGTTGTGTTGATGTGGAGAAAAGTCACTTGTCCTTAGTGGTGCATAGAATAGGTTACTTGTCAAGGAGTATGGAGTTTGCTGGTTCAATTCCTAGTGTGTGCAGTTTGTACATATTAACCATGTGAAAATTTGTACATGTGGCATGCATTCAGATTCTTCTGAAGGTTATATTAAGGCCAGGATTGCCTGTTTTGTTAAATTAAACTCTATTTTTGGCCTCAAACTCCAAGCAAGTCAAGCCCAGCTTTAGCTCAGTGGTTAGTCTGCTGCTTTAACAGCAAGAGGTCATGTGTTCAAGCCTCATCGGTCCCATTCTCATAACTCCTCCTGAAGGTCATATAAAGTCATAACCTGCTATATCTGTGTAATCTGCGATTTCTGCTTAGACCCCGATCATTGCCACTTGTATCTATATCTAGCCTTGTTCCAGACATACATCTGACAGTTCAAAAACAGGAAATTGAAGGCTTTTGTCCTCTTTTGTTCAACAGATCATAATGACACTCCTAGCTGCATTATATTTGATATCATGTTCACCATATACAGAACACACATTAAGGAGTTGCTGCAGACCACCACTACTGGGCTAAGAACCACAAGGTCATCAGCATACATTATGTGATTCACTGAAAGACTACCAACCATGCACCAAGTGCTGCAGGTTTTCAAATTTTTTGACAAATTGTCTATGTACAATTTAAAAAGGATTGGGGACAAAATTCCCCCTTGCCTGACCCCATTAGTGACCCCAAATAGGGCCGAGACGCTGTTTCTCCATTTTACCTGCATAGTTTGATGGGCATACCAATAAACCAAAATTCTCATTATGTATTTTGGGACTCCACCCTGGCTTAACTTTAAAAACAACTTTCGGTGATTCACTTGATCAAATGCTTTAGAGGCATCGATAAAACGTATAAAAACAGACGAGTTATTACTTCTACATTTATCTACCACTTTCCTTAGGGCATATATACACGTCTGTGCCGTGTTTTAGCTTTAAAACCAAACTGGTAGTCCGTGGAGGCAATAAACTCGTTTAATCTATCAAGTAGAATTCTTTCTAGAACCTTTGACAGTATGCTGGCTAGAGCTATGGGCCTGTATTTATCTAAGCTTCCCACTTTTCCAGCTTTGTCTTTAATGACTGGAACCAACAGAACAGACAACATTGAGTCTGGCAATAACCCGTGCATCATAAGACTAGGAAAACAAATTGCAAGAAGGGGTGATAACCTCATACTAGCATACTTAGGATGTTCTGCAGAGATGTTATGTAAACCAGTGGCTTTGTTATCAAGTAGCTTTTTTATAGTTTGGTACACTTCATGTGACATGAGCAACATTGAGTCATTGCTTTCAACAGTATCAACCTTAAAAACATTACTTTGCACATATTTGAATAGACTACTATAATGCTTTTGCTATAACTCTGCAATATTGTCTGTACCAGAAATCCCAGCTGTGGCTTAGTAGGTAGAGCGGGTTTTCTACCAATCAGCAGGTTGATGGTTTGATCCCCGGCTCCTCTGGTCTACATGTCGAAGTGTCCTTGGGCAGGATACTGAACCCCAAATTGCTCCCAGTGGCTGCGCCACCGGTGAGTGAATGTGTGTGAATGAGTTCCTACTGAGCAGGTTGGCTCTTTGTAGAGAAGTCACTTGCCCTTAGTGTGTATGAATGGGTGAATGCTGACTTGCGCTTTGAGTAGTTGAAAAGATTAGAAAGGAGCTAAATAAACACAGTCCATTCCATTCCATCAACAGTGTATGGCTGCTTTGTAAAATCAGTTCTGGAAAGGTGGAGCCAATGTGACGTAGAGAGCCACCGTTAGTGGGTGTATGTCAAGAACTTTATACAACTGGTAGAGTGTTAACTTCCTCTCCCTCCACCCTTGAGTATGAGTGTCTGGAAGCAGCCCGCTGTTTTTCAAATAACCTGTATGCTGATTGAGATACATCATTCACAGTTTTAACATTTTTTGGTGGCTGTCTAACCTTGCAGCTTGATTACATTTTTTACTCAGAACTTTGCTTGCCAAGGTTGTGTTTTTCAATTTCGGCGCAGTAGTTCGGACTTGTGCTTTTACCGGCTATAGAAGCACTACTGGACTGCATCCGTTCTTGGACCCTCATCTGGCTCGGCAGTGGTTGCAGATGACAGGCCGTTGAAATTACATATCCTATCATTACACCGTATGTGAATGTTAATAATATTAGCCTTCTAATTAACATTACGTTACGTTATGACTCAGAGACTGCTCCCATTCTCTCCTGCACTTGCATTGCCTCAGCCCCGAGAGCTCCGGCTTCGGGCAGTGCTGGTGCTGGAGCCAACGGCTCAAACAAGGAGGGCTTGGTACCACCATGGTCCTCCACCACACTATTACCTGCTTCAGGGGACTCTGGAGGGGAAAATCCTCCACCTCAAAAGACCGTTCTGAGGCAAGTGCTCTCCATTTTTCTCTGGCCAGGGGATGTCACTACCCTATCCCTACACAAGATTGTATCTCTAGGTAGATAAATATTGCTTAAGGATTTATCAGTTCTGATGTAGTTGGCAGAAACATTCTCCATGAGGTTTGACCAATCCAATGATCCTGAGCTATACTTACCACCTTGCCTTGATAGAGCAGGTATAGCCTCAACATTTATTGACATAGCAACAGGTAAGTGATTAGTGGTTGCTACCTCATACACAATCTTTACAGACACCAATGAAGCATGTGCATCAGCTGTACCTATACAATGGTCCAACCATGATGTAGAGAGCCAGGCTTCACTAACGTATGCGTAGCTGTCAACGAGCAGAAGCTTTTTGGTTGACAATAGCAGATTATTGTCCAAGCAGAAGTGAGTCATATGTTTGGCAAACAGTGAATTCCTGTCTGAGATGTCTGCATTCATATCCCCCATGACATAAACAAAGGACAAATTGCTGTTTTGAATAAATGAATTGATGGAAGCAAGCCTAATTAAGTGTTCATCCTCATATTCGTTACATTCATAAGGTGTATACACATTCAGAATGAAGAATTCCTTGTCATTGCAAATAAACTGTAAACCAATACACCAGTCAAAACCAGGTCTAACTACATTTGTGAGTCTAGCTTCTTATTCCACAGAATAGCCACACCACCTGATATCCTCCCTCTGACTGTTCCCATGCTGAGGTCAGTTGTGGACTCCCCAGCCCTGTGAAAATTTTCATTAGAAGAGTTTAATTTTTCCAAGTCTTGCTTAGCTAAAAAAGTGTCTTGTAAACGCAGTATGTCACAGCTCTCCAGAAGGTTGTCAACAAGACTTCAGCGAGCTTTATCCCTTGCGCTCTGACCTAAGCGCAGGCCACGAAGGTTGTATGACAAAACCTGAATAGTCATTCAGCAGGCACACTTATTCTCTCCACTGGTGTACTGTTTGACCTATAGTAGTGTCACACAAATGCCCCAAAACTCTAGATCGTACATTTGGCACACCTCATTGCATTCAGCAGATACTTAAAAGGAGGTGTATCTGTTTCATACAGTACCGAGCTTTTGACAGTTGACCTTACGACCAAGCTTTTTTTAAGGTATATAGACAGCATTTCAGTGTCTAACTCAGGAGAGAACTTGGAGGTAAAATACTCACCAGCTTCATCTTGACAGTTTTAATGTTACCTGCAGCTCCGGTGCCGACAACCAGCTTAACAACACCGGCTGTCTTTTTCCGAGCAGGTGAAACATTGTGCACCTTTAACTTTGTAGCAACGTTCTGTGGAACAGTGCACCGGCCTTTTTTAACAACGTGACTCCACTTGGGAGAGTCTCAACAGAGACTTGACACCCCTGGCGCCGTACACATCCACAGCCCCCGGGTCAAGGTCCGAGGGCCCCACTGGGGCAGGCTCCATTGCAGTGACATCAAATGCGAACAATTTTAATAACTTTTGATCCCAAAGGGGTCAAGTGCACACACAGCGATTTTCATGAGAATCGGATAAAATCCCTAGGAGGAGTTTGTTAAATTCCGATGCCTGAAATCGCCAAAAATGCGCTTATTTTGAAACTTCAGCAGGAAATAGCGGGCTTCCTGTCGATCTGACAAAAAAGTCCAAGCGCGCAAATCTGATCGTCTTGGCATGCTCTACATGCCTACCAAATTTCATCTTCCTCGGTCAAACCAGTGACAGCACAGTGGTGAGTCCTGTCACCACTGCTGGCAGATCTAGAAGTACGCCCTGGATCTGTGCAGTCCGGGTCCAGTCAGCAGTACACTCCAGAGTTGATACACAAAGATCTATCTCCTCTGTGATGGCATGGAATTCATCACTAACTTCAGTCTGAAGCTGATGTGTTGAAGAGCTGCTTATTTTTTTGGACAAAAACACGCAGTTAGGGTTAGAGGAGGATCATGGTTTGGGTTAAAATGAATTATTCTCGTGAGATCTTTTGTGGTTTAATGTGTTACATCCTCTGTATGTGCAGTACCCTGAGCCGATCTGACAGGCCAAGCACACCTGGTACTTACTAGGGATGCCACAATTCTCAATATAAAATTGAACCGTTGGGTTTACTGTTCAATATGCTCTTTGAAATTGCAGTATTTCAGTTTTGCGTAAAGTTTTATGTAACTAGTTTGAATGTATTTCTCCCTGAATTGGCTCTGTTGGAGCTTCAGAGCAGCCCGTGAACACACCATGTGTTCCCGCTTACCAGCCGACTGCAGTCTCTCGTTTCACACAACATGCAGAGTTTAGGAGCAGAGTTTGAGGAGGCAGCCTTTTCTTTAAGCGCCGGTCTGTTTCTTTTTCCCTCCTGATGATCTGCGTAGGTCGGAAAAACGCTGATTTTTAACGTGAAACAACATTAAAGGGCCTCTCCAGTCATAATCAGTGTTTGCCTCATAAATCAAGTCACCTATGATCAGTTCATCTCATACCATCCACACACCCAACTGCAGCGTATGGACGTTTATATTCAGTTTTGTTCAAGAATACAGTGCTGAGTAAAAGTGCACGTATGAGCACCGGACATATTT
>JAPZDX010000001.1:535497-549735 GCA_029783625.1 Naso annulatus | reverse complement strand
ACATTTTCCCCTCGCTCCTCTCTACTCGGGTTCACTGGGCGCACAGACCGCAGTCTTTTCCTCCGTCGTCTCCTTCTTCTTCAGAGTAAAATTAAATATAAAGTCTCTTTTTCCTCTGTCAAATCCAGTGTCTCAGAGAAATTGCAATTTTACCGCTGGTTTGGGCCGTGGGCCTGCGGAGAAGTGCTAAGTTGGTTATCATGGAGATCAAAATTGCGCCACAAATGGTGTCATCCAACACTTTTCTTGAGACACCTGCTGACTCCTGTTTTTCAAGTGTAAAACAGCCTTAAGGTTTCCTTCTTACCCTCTGAGGTACTGAAGCTTACAAACACTACTGCTGCTTCTGCTTTCATAATCAAGTAATTTTTTCCAATAAATCGCTTGATCACTCAAATGTCTGTAAAGAACCTAACAAGATGTCATATAACTGCTTTGACAAAAACAGGGTGAGCTGGCTGCTGATGAAGACTTGGAAATGTCTTTGTAGGCCTACACAAAGCTTAAAAATACTATCTGAGTAAATGATGTTTGCTCAGTTTTCAGTAACAATTCTCTCCATGACAAGTCTGTCTGCTGATGAAGATCATGAGTCGTGGTTAAAACAGAAGACCTACCAAGTGGACCTTAAGTTAAGATGTTTTAGAGTTTCTTTTATGCCGTCTTTGAGACGACTGAGTAAACTACATCATTTGATGACGACCATGAAATACAGCTGGGCTCAGAATAAAGCGGGTTACTGGACCTAGAGTCGATGGGATTTTGTCACTTGTTAGAACTCTGTACTAATACTGAGCAGTTTCCATGAAAACTGAGCAAGGGTTCAGAGTCTCTTGTGAAACTCTGAAATGAGGTTAAGATTTTTGAAAAATTATAGCGTGTGTATCTTGAGCCAAAAACCAAAAATTAACTTTATATTCATTTTAAACAACTTACTTGATCAAATAACCCAAAGACCCTCACAGTAAGTTGAACCAGCTGTATTTCTGCTGCTAATACAGGAATAATTCATCATCCAAAGCGTTGGTTAACATTAGCGTTTGTGGCTCTACATAGACGTGAATGCAGATTTAGTGTGTGTTACTCACGGAACAAATTGCCATTGGTGGTGGGGTTTTCAGGCCATGACATTGGAACAGAAGTTATATGATCAGCTGGATGAGATGCTAAGACAGATGGAGATGGTGTTGAGCACAGGACAGCACAAACTAGTACACACTCATAACATGATGAGGAAATCATCTGAAATGTGAAACTGAACTTACAGCATACAAAGCTGCATGTACACGACTTCTGTCTGACCAGGGGAGGGCAGCAATAGTTTTTCAGATACTACCACAATCCCTTTTTACCTCCTGACAACATGAGCTCACTGCACTTATTAAACGGGCAGTCAGAGACACATTCAGCCCCAGCAACAAAATAAAGTTCATGTCTCTTTCATATGAAAGATATGAGAGCACAACAGCAATAGAGACACACACACACACACACACACACAAACAAGGAGAAGCAGGTGGAAGGCATTACATAATTCATTACAACATAATTACACAGATCGAACAACACAGAGACCTCACCTTCCTACAAATGTTAAATATAACTGAAAGAGCAAGTTTTAATTAAAATCAGAATTGAGTTTAAAAAAGGCAAACCACCTTCTGTAAGACTGTAAAAGACCTTCTGTTAAAAATTTCTAGTCTCCAGCTTGAAATGTTACCAGGGTCATTTTTTTATGAGACACCTCCGGAGCTGCAGGAGGAGACATTTTCTCACAGTGCTAGAGCCTGAACTGAAGGGGTTAAACTGGGCCTGTGACTGTTTTTCTCAGGGATGAATCTTGTTATATGTTATATGAGAATATGTCTCTGTATCGCTACTGATGGATTCTGATTCTCATATTGGACATGACAGAGATTTTGAGAAAATTAACACTTTAAATAGTAAAAAACAACTCTACCTTGGAGCATTTATATAAATATTAGTTTACATTGAGCTACTTACTAAAAAGCTGTAGAGAAAGAAAACAAAAGTAATGACAGACGTAGACTTATGTTTTTAAATAAAGAAAAACTAAAAGTAAAGAAGAAACATTACCATTTTTACCATTTTAAACAACTTTTGTTACATTGTAATATAGTTTAAAGTTTGCAAGATGCACATGAATGCACCACGAAGCCCCTGTGAATATCAGTTTACTATGCTGTGCAAAGTAATGTAGATTTCAGAGTTTAACAGGTTCACTGAATGCACCATGAGCTCTGTTGGCCCCGTGAACATAATATTCTGACACAGACAGGCAGCAGAGGACTGAAGCACGAGTATTTTGCTACAAAGACTTATGTGCCAGTGTGTTTGACAGCCTTTAACTCGCCAAAAGGAAAATCTACTGAATTTGACGCATGTTGGGCTTGAAAAACACACACTGGCCAAATTCTTTATCAACAGGTCTTTATGTTTCTACTTAAATATGATACAGTGTGTTCATGTTGCCAGAAGAACAATCTTCTCACTTTTGAGTGACGAATGGGGCAGAAAGATACGATGAGATGTGGAGTGAACACAAACCAGTTCTGTGCTCGTGATGGGGAACAAAAGGAATGATAACTGTCAGGTTTAGACGATAAAAATAGTAAATAAATAAATAATGCGCATTTTATAAGGTGAGAGAAATATAGTTAGTGTGTTTGATGTTAGGTTGACATGTGATCCTGCCACATTAGATCTGGACATGAGATACATTAATGCCAGGTGGAGGAGAAAACATACCATTACAGCCTATATTTTAACTACGTCACCAAAAAGATGAGCCTTACACCTAAATACTGCAGACAGCAATACCTACTTTTCCCAATGACTGTGTTGTTGATCTGGATATCTGTAAGGGATAACAGAAAACAGTATGCACCAAAAGCAAACAATGAAGATGAAGCAGACAGCCAAAGTTAGAGCAAAGGAAGCAAAACAAAGGTAAAATTCAGACAGATTTGTGGCAGCTGTACCGGTGGACTTGAGCGAGGAGCTGTAGGACAGGCCGTTGTGCTGACTGTTATCCAGGGTGTCGATGCTGTGTCTGACAGACTTTGGATTGAACTCCTTTTTGGGACGGCTGCTGGCTGTGGATATCCTGAGATGAAAAGGTAATACAGTGAAAAAAACCTGTTCCAACAGGCAAAACGCAGAAAATGACGTGACACTTCATCATGAATAAATAAAGCTTTTAACCATTCTTTTCTCTTAACTACTCAAAAGGGTGACAAAAAATGGCAACCATACTTTGTTTTGGCAACAGAAAGCTCGTGGCTGGTTGCCAGCCTGGCACTCAACTTTAAATGTTAGTGTTAAACCTGAAATGGACTTTAAACACACAGAGTTTTGGTGGTGTTTGAGTTTGAATGAGTTCATGAAATGGGAAAGTTGAGATCACTGACTGAGTCAAAGAAATAATACCTGATCATAGTTTAATCAACATTAACTTCCGCTGTGGTGACTGGTATAAATTTTAAAAGAGTGAGTTCAGTAGCCTATAGACACGTGCATGTTACCTACTGGAAAAATATGATGCAAATGCATACTGACAGGAATGGCTTAAAAAAACAAAAAACAAAAAAGGGTTTTGGAAAAAAAAAAAGTTTGTAAAACAAGTCTGTGGCGTAGCAAGAAAGAACAGATCATTTGAAAAATGGTACTGAAAAGCACTGTCACATTTGACATGAAATCAAGATATTTATGATGATAACAAACACTAGTTATGGCTGAAAAAACAAACAAACAAACAACAAACTGAGTGTGAATGAATTAGTACGATATATGGTCAACTTAACTTCTGAATACATAGAGTGCTAAAAGGCCTGCTTTCACATCTGGAATGCATGTTGTGAAGTTGTGAAAATATTCTGTGGATGGTAGAACTAGAATGACTTTGTGATTGTCTAGCTGAGGATGATCGCTGCAAAGTGATTTCTGAAGTACAACAGAACACATTTCTTACGTCTTCTGCAGCTTCCTGCTGAGTTCCTCCATTATTTCACATGACTGCCGGTGGTACTCTATGGCTGCCTGGATCAGTGCTGACAGCTGGCTCACCTGCTCCACCTAGTGGTCATAACCCCAATTTATGTGTAAATACAGGCACAGGGACACAAACACACACACACACACACACACACACACGAACTTACTTTCTTAGGTATTTCAGTATTAGGTATTTAGGTATTGTGACCGCCTCAAAGCCTTCACACATGTAACGAACAAACAACATGAAAATGTGAGTTGTTCGTACGAAAATATTTTGGACCAAAACTATTCACACCGACAGCGACACAAATTTGTGACTGAAACACAGGAATATGAATTTCCGAAAGACTTTAAACAGCTCACTTTACTAAACTTCACAGTTTCCTGCTCCTCGCTGCCAAGGACGAACGCTGTCGCCCCGGCGGAAGCTGACACGAAGCATCGGAACAGACACGGGTGTCAGCTACTTTTCCACAAGCTGTTCAATAATCACATAGATGTTGTTGTATTATGTTGTGATTGAGATTCAGCCATTGTTGATGTTTTTTTAGGAGACATATATTTCTATGAAGGATGTAGCGTTCGTTCTGCACAACCATCGTTGCTGGTTGATACCTTTGTTCTCAGTGTAAAAGTTCAGAAAAATGGACCTGGACGTGAAAAATTAGAATGGTTGCTTTTTCGCAGTGTGATATTCATGTTCAGAATGAAGGTACTCATAACTAATCAGCGGTTTGAAAAATAGCGTTGACGTAAGAAATATTTGCATGAAACCCCCCCACACCACATACACCTGGGGTATAAAGGCCTTAATTACTGTATCATAGGCAACTTGACTTGTTTCAGTTTTGTTGATGACGTTTTTTCTCATCTTAGAGGCCTCTTCAGTTCCACCTTACTAGACTAGACTAGCATGCTGCTTGTAGTGACAGCTTAGGACTGACAGTCTTTTTCAGTTCCTGTTTTCCATTTGGCAGTGGGTTCAGGGGAAAGGAGTGGGAATCGGAGGTCATAAGTCACCAGATCACATCATTAGTTCACCGTTTACCTTAGCTTTTTTCTTCTTCTTTTTATATGTATCAGTAGAGATGTATGCATACATCAGTTCTAAACAATAAAGTAAAATACAAAGATTGCCCTACTGTTAAAAGCTATGGGTGAGCTTAAGGCTAAAATGGACAAAAAACAGAAACTAAATTTCATTAAATTTCATTTCATCCTTGTAAAATGCTATGGTGTTATAGGCCTATTGATGTTTTGGATCTGAGCTTTGTATTTAAAGTGGATATGAAACAAGGAACAATATGAATGTAGTCTGATTTTTGCCTAAAGCAAGATATGGCACCAAATTCCAACTTTATATTTATCTAGTACTGCTGGAAAACTAGATAGTAACTCAGGGGACGTAGCCATCTTCAGACAAGCTAAGAGGTGGCATCACAGGTATGGTTCAGGTTCGACTAAGGTGAACCTTAACTGCTGTTCTGATGGATGAATTGGAGTATGTTTTATTCATACATACGTGAAAATGCAAGAGAGGAACTATTATGAACGTAGTGAGAAGTAAGCTTGGTAGTAAAAGATGTCCATGTAGTAGCCTTGTGTAATGAGTTTGGCAACATCATCTGGGTTGGACAGACGCACTCTGATGAAGTTGTTTGGTTGTTCCGTTTTTTTGCTTAGAACATGAGAGTGTATTATTGTAATGCCTCATTGATGTGGTTATTCTTTGATGTGTGTGGTAGTGATATTGGTTGATGGACCTTTAATGGCAACTTGTTTGATTGTTTTGCGTGGTTCTGTTCCACCTTGCCAGCTTCATCGAGAGTTTGGTGTTTTGAATCCATCCACGGGCCACAGAGCCAGGAGCTGGGTATCTTGGAAAAAACAGTAGACCTCTTCTCTGCACATTGACCAGTTTTTGGACTTTGACTGCTGGTTTGCATCACATAGTTTTTCGCAATGTGTTTTTCATTTTTAAAGACTGTCCTGTTAATGGTGTTAATGATTATTGATTATATACAATGATAATTGGTGGGGGTGAGTTGGTCTGTCCCTGCATTGTTCCAAGTCATCTGTTTATTTTAGGGCCTGTGCTAGTTTTAGTTAATTTCTTTGGATTTTGTACCAATATGAAGTCTTTGTCTTCGTCATCTTCTTGGTTGCCTAGCTAGAGCAGGTCGTCTACCAATCAGAAGGTTGGTGGTTCGATCCCCGGCTCCTCCGGTCTACATGTCGAAGTGTCCTTGGGCAAGATACTGAACCCCAAATTGCTCCCAATGGCTCTCAATTGCGCCACTGGTGAGTGAATGTGTGTGAATGAGTTCCTAATGAGCAGGTTGGCACTTTGTAGAGAAGTCACCTACAATTGTTATGCCAAATCATCAAATTATCACTATCTGATCTTAGTGCGTGAATGTTTGTGTGAATGGGTGAATGCTGACTTGTGTTGTGAAGCGCTTTGAGTAGCTGAAAAGACTAGAAAGGCGCTATATAAATACAGTCCATTTACAGCTTGGCCATGTAATACTTGCTACTGGCTACAATGGGAGATGGGTTATTTTCATTTATCAGTTAATTCATTTTTTAATTTACTGTGTGCAAAAATTGGACAAGCGATGTGTTCTGGATGTGTCTACACAGATCATGGAAAAAAGTTTGCATTGGTCCAAAAAAAAAAAAAAGATTTATTCATCTATTGATTGATTGATTGATTGATTGATTATTATTATTATTATTTAAAGATCTTCTCCAGTTCCATTGTTGGGTCTGAGCTCTGGTTTCTGTCCCTCAGTGTTGGCTCTAAGGCACTTTTTGATTTTTCTATTTCATGAACTTTGTGCAGAGCAGTTTTGATAAAGCTGTTTAAGCTCTGGGAGTCATCTTGGTGGAGATTAGTGGGAACTGGACCATGGTTTCTATTTAGCACTTTGTTAGGTCTTGGGCTTTCTTTGTTTAGGTAGATCAGCAGCAGGTTTTGGTTTTGTTGGGTCTGTTCTGACAAGAAAGGCTTAGCCCTCACCTTTTGCCCTTATTCAGGAGTCAGTGCACTTGAACTTTGTTTAGATGCCATTTTAATAGATTTAAATAAATACATTTAAATAAAATAATAAACACTAGTTAAAAAATGTGACTTTATAAAAACAGTGATTTGCTAACTAAGGGGCTGGGTGGTGGGGGTGAGGGGTGGGGGGCAGGTTCAGTTTAATGTGAGTAAACAGTCAATGGCTTATCCTAGAAAGTGCTTGAAAGGGCAATATAAAATATGAAATAGGGTTTTTAATATTTTTCCGCCATTACATCAGGATGTTATAAATTGGAGAAATTATTAAATTAATAAATATCTTATCCTTAAAATATTAAGAAGAGCAATATTAAGAAACTAAGGCTGTAATTTCAGATGTTATCTGGTGTGAAAACAAAGCTGTCAAGTGTCACGTGAACTGAGCTTAGTCTAACCTAAACTAAAAAAGGGGAACTATGGGGCAGGAGTGTAATTTGATCACTATTCAGTAAGTAAGTAGACTCATGGGTAAGGTGGGAATGATTGTGGTGACTGAGTGACTTGTTTCCTGTAATGAGGATATTAATGTCCAAAGGTTAACACTCCTTACTGCTGGTTCTAAGGTACGGTCCAGAAAGATGGATGAGGCTGCTCAGTGACTTGGCGTGCATGTTTCTCCGCAGCGGCTTGGGGCTGGGCTACTGTTGTCTGGGCAACAGAAACAGCTGTAGAGCTGAGGCAACGACTGCAGCACTTAGACTCCACTGCAAAATGCTCAAATTCCAGCTGTCACAAGAGTTTTTGGTCTCACAGAAAAGACACAGAAAACACAAAAAGGAGTCTCCTCCAGTAATGGCTGACAAACTAACTTCTTCTTCTTCTTTGGTGTTAATGGCGAATTGCACCCACATGACGCAATACTGCCACCTACCATTACGATGATATAGTTCTATAGTGAAATTTATTTACCAACTAACTGGTGAGTAGAGCGAGCTTCAAACCCTGTGTGAACCCTGGCACAGTCTTCAAGGACACACGTGCACCCTGAGTTTCAGAGTCGTGAGTCGTTGACCCAAGCGGTATTCATGTGAGTCGTTAGGCCCACGTGTCCCTGACTGAAAAGGCCAATTCATACTTTCCGCGTCCTCGTGTCTGCAGTTTTGACTTCACTACTTTTACTGTAGATACACTGATTCATGGCAACATTTGAAACGGAAAGATTTCTTGTTTCGTTCAAAAACAACAACAACAACTACAAAAAATAATATAATACGTCCCACTCAGGTAAGAATGAGCTCTTCTTCATGTCTGCAGAACCTTTATTTTTTTCAAGGATTTAGTTGTAGCTGCAAAATTAGTAACGTAAGTCTGGCTAAAAAAGATAAAGGAAAAGAAGTGAAGCCACTGAATGTTCTGCTATCTTTTGTTAATTCTGCTGCATTCTGTGTACTGCATATCACACATGGCCAGACTGGTGTGGGCCTTTGTTTTAGTATGAATGAAACTGCTTTCCCAGTCAGCATGAGCGGACGAGTCCACTGATGTCTGTGGACACGCAATGTGGAAAGCATGTTGGGGCCTTACGAGCTCACACTCACACAGGGTTTAATGCCTGCAACTCCCCACTACTTAGTTACAGAGGAAGTTTCTTGAATGACAGGTGAAACGTCTTTAAAAAAACAACAACAACAACAAAAAAACTTAAACCAGTCCAGTTTCCCATGATATAGCACTTATAATAGCACCATTTCTGTGAGTGAAGGCTTTATGTGTCTTGAATTTTAACATAGGTGACAAAGCTATCCAGGTTAGACATACAAAAATCTGGTTATTTTACCCTAACAGTAAAATCTTATTTATCTTCATGTTGGACAGCTTGATGAACTTTGCACTTCTCTCACCTTTAACATGTTGAAGTTGACATTAAATTGCATGTTGCATTTTATTTATTACACCTTATTGGTCCATATTTTACGCTGTCGATCAGTCCTCTCTTACATCATTCTCCAGGAAGTTGAACATGCTCCTCTCGGCCAGCTCTCTGCTCTCCTCAAACTTCTCCACAGCCTGCCTGACCTCTTCCTCTGGGATCTTCCCTTTACGCTTCTTCTTATAATCAAAGTCTAACCGGCGGCCCTCCAGCTTCTTCAGGTGGTGCTGCAAAAAAAGAAACAGGTACATTTTTTTCACTTGTCAAGAACATTTCGGGAAACATACCGTTTATTCAGTATGGTATGTACATAGTGGCACATATTTACAAACTGACATGCTACAGTAATAATAGCAATGCCTCCTGTACGTGCAGTATGCAGGAAAATATTTATTTTGGTTTTGAAATATCATGATTTGAAAAGTTATTTTATAGATTCCGGACTAAGATGTGTGATGAAGAAACGACACAGTCAGGTCTCTCATGAGAAAAAGCACAGACCAAAGCACAGGGGAGTGTTCAGAGGCAGTGTGAAGTCTAATTCAACAGATGTGTGGTTAAAAGTCTGACACTGGGCAACTATTATGAACAGATTTCTCCTCTCATTCTGCTGCCTGCATGTTTTTATTCTGCAAATGCACCGTCGGCGCATCCTGGCCTTAGTGCTGGCATGATGACTGTGACTGGTTTAAAGAAACAATCAAGCCAAAAGGTGTTTCTTCTGTCTTTAGCAGAAAGCTGATGTGTGAAGTCTGTCCTTTCTTTAGTGCTGTGGAGAAAGGGCTGAATATGCAAGACTACTGTCACTGATGCTACAGCTGCGCAAAAAACTTTGACTCAAGACCTAAAGTAAAGTTTTCAGAATTAGTAATGTAGTCAATTTCTCTGCTGAACCGATTCAAGTATACGAGCAGTAACTGATAAGTCTGTAGCGTAAGGCATGAGGACATGAGTCAAACTACTACAAAGTTTTTGTTTCAGGTGACTGAAAATTGAAAATCAGCACTGTTTCAGTAAATGGATAACAAATAGATAAGAACCTGTCCAGCGACAACCTGATTCACCTGATAAGGCCCTTAAGGAGTCTGATGCACCAAACTGATGGTGTGTGGCCCTACTCTTCCTGTTGTGTCCCTCACCACTGGCCCTGGTTGGCCCTAATCAGCAGTTTTTCAGATAATTTGGCATAACAAATCTAGAGAAGACTCTTTGACAGGCTTTCCTCCTATGGAAATACACTTCTGGTAGTTTTTTGCCTCTGGATGACTGGACTGGTAAATTCCTTGAACATGACTAAATGAACAGGAAAGAGCCGAGCAAAGTGCATGTTCTATTTAATTGGTATCATTTCTTCATTTAATATTCAACTGAGAATCCTTTTTCTTTTGTTTGTTTTTGTTATATTTTCAAAAAATGTAGCATGCAGAACTAATGTTTTGACATTGGAAGACCTGGACTCATTTTGGGGTGACACAACAAAAACAAAACGCGCTTCCATGGTGATTTCACATTCAGACAGAGATAGTCTAGGTTTGCAAAATGAAGACATATATTACAGGGGTAAAAAGAAAGACAGGCGACACTTCAGATACGAACAAGACAAAGCTGGGTGCCAGTAACGTTGATCATTCGCCGCAACTAAGTCAAGAAAACAATAACGACGCCCTCTTTCTCTTGGGTTCACAGTGAATGTGGTAGGACAAGAAGAGAGACCTGTCAAACGTGAAAAATTTAAAAGACACTTGGAGACATTACACCCCAACTGCATCAGTAAGCCACTTGAGTTCGTTGTAGGATCAATACCGACTGTGAACCGTGGCTTAACTTAAAAAAAGAAAAAAAAAGCCTTAATGATCAACACTAGCAAGTCGCAAAAAGCAGCAATTTTAGTGAAACAAGGCCATATTTCACGGAGAAAATGTCCTCTGATTTTCCCTCTGATGTCCTTCGACTGCTCTGTCTGTCTGCAGCCTTTTATTTAGCCGAGCTGTCCCCAACAACGACCCGCTGCAGCTTCAGGGGGCATGGAAATGTTTCTTCCTCCAAACGGGGGCATGACAGAAAAAGTTTGAGAACTACTGCTCTAAGATCTAAGACATTGATTAAGTTCATGATCATTACACATGACATGTTAATAGGGTTTTCTTTGTATTACCTTCTGTTTTTTCATTGTGAAATATGTTGCCTGATAGCTTGAGAGACGTTAGTTCAATTATGGTGTTTAAAAAATGCCTTAAAAAAAGATAAGTTGGATAAAAACTAATGTTGAAATCAGTTCTATTTGGCATCTTACACGCTTTGTTTAAATTTTTATTTATCTTATTTTAAATTGTCTTTAGTTATTCGGATTTTATTTTTTCCAATAATGTTTTTTTTTTCAATATGGCCTTTCAAATTGTGTATGATTTCAAGTTAAGGATGTCTTATCTACATAGGTTACATGAGATAGCTGTTGAGGAGGAGTATCATAAGCTAGTTCGTTGTATCTTTGCAGGAATGTGTCACTGTGAGATGGATACTGTGTGTTGTTTGTTCTTCTTTAATGTTGTGGACCCCAGAAAGATCATCTGTTGCCATGTGTGGCAGCTAATGGGGATCTTAATAAACAATAAACAATAAATGCAACAAATTTGAGCAGGCCTGTCAACTGAGAACAGCCGTTTGTTTAAGTCTGGTGTTTCACAGTCATACTCACATTCTCACCATTCACTCACTCACACAGCACAACATGGACACTGATTTGCTGACTGACACACTATTGCATTGTTTATTTAACTTCATTTAATTGAAAATCTTTGGCATTTGTTCTAGTCTGTGTGACCTCCTCTTTGTCACATACTTTTGAGCCAAGCTGCAATAATCGTGTCCACGTTACACAGAGTGAAGGCCTTTGCACACTGAGTTGAAATTGCTGCACGTATAACAAATAAGATCAAAGATCTCATGTTGTGTCAATCATGTTTACACAGTGACTCACAAACTTTCTGCTGTCATTATTTTTTTTGGAAAAGGTTGATTTTCTGTTCATAAATAGTTTAGATGGTTGTTTGACTAATCAGAGACTGATTAGAAAACTGTGATGAAGCAGACAGACGACACAACAACTGTTGGCCATAAAGGAAGGAGAATGTTGGAGGTAATGTGGATGTAATCAGATTAAGTATTATGTATGACTATGTACGGGGTATAAAGTAAATTATGCGCAGTACCAGGTGGTTATAGGTGAAGTATAGGAATAAGGGGTAGGACTGGAAAAGTTTTTGCTTCTTCCAACTTCTTTTCAGACACTTAAAATAGACCATTATCTTTATTTGCTATTGTTTTATATTTCTGATGTATTCGTAATTTTTGTTGTTGTTGTTGTTTTTCATTTTTTAAAATATGTCTGTCTTTTGTTCAAAATAAATAAATTCTATTCTACTCTAAACTAGCACACACTTCTTTTTCCAACGGCAAAATCTGGATTAACGGTGTGTGTGTGTGTGTGTGTGTGTGTGAGTGTAATTAAATTCTATTAATAATTTTGTTCTTTTGAGTAAGTAAAACTTTTGAGACATGACTTACTTTTAGCATTTGAATGATGTGTTTATAATAGTTGGATTAAAAAAAACAGAAATACAGATGTGGTGGTGACTTAAAACACAATGCATGCATCTTATATTCAGGGTCATATGTGCCTACACTAATGCTATATAACTCATTTCCATCTGCTACAAATGTGCTACAGAAATCTTGGCAAATTCTATTATGTTTTATTACATTTCCCTGTGTTACAAATATTGTCAGTGTAATGAGAACTTGAGACTAGGGCTGCAGCTACTGATCATTTTAGTAACTGAGTATTCTACTAATTAATCCAGCGACTAATCAAGTAACTGGATAAGAAATGAAGCTTTTTTTTAAAAATTAAATTACTTTGACTTCATTTAAGAGCAATAGTAATATACAAAAACAGAAATAACATAAGTCTCTTGAATAAACAAATAATTGGTCTCCTTTTTCCAAAAATCAACATTTTTCCTGCTTAAGATGAAATAATGTTTTTCTATACTCAAGTTGACCATAATATGACTGTACTGATATGTGTTATGTACATTTTTTGAGTCATTACACAGCCTTTTTGTGGGTTACCCGACCCGCTGCAGGACTCTGTACACAGGAGTTCACAGCTAGGTGCTACACAGCTCCATACAGCACCTCAGTTGTTATAATCAAGGATTAAACAAAGGCCTCAAGTGAAACAAACTGGATTTTAGGTTCAATTGTGCTTGAGCATGGTTCTGTTAGGTCATGGTAAAATTGTGCCCTACTCCCACTACTATTACTACTCCCACTACTATTAATAGCTTGCCTACCTTGCCGGCCAATCAACACATTCAAAATGGCATACCACTTGTGTTTCACCTTGTTCACGTTAAGCTACAGGTACAGCTGCTGTTAAGTACCATGATCTCTTTGAGGTCCTTGTCCTGTAGATTCTGCAGGGGGTCAATAAAATTTTGTTTGACGTTTATGTCCAGGGAGTCCTTCACATCTGCCATTTGCCTCATGGCCTCACCCATATCAACCAGAGCACAGCCTACAGACAGAGAGAGAAACCACACTGTTTTAGCAAACCTGTAGACTTTGCAGCAGGGAACTGGAACACAGAAATCATTTGAAGACACTCATTATGTTTGTACTTTTGGCTTCAAAAGGGTGCTGAGAGTCTGTGTCAGTGTTGTTTTTTTAAATATTAATCTTTTATCTTAAACATTGTAGTTTTTAAATAAAAAAAGTTTTCAGTATACCTTCATTTCCCTTTAAATCACTTAGGCGTTAAATGTTAACCTCAAAATTTTCAGAACTTTTAAATTTGCACAAATTTACATAGAGTGATTTATGGTATAAGCTTATGTATACAGTCAATCATCCATGATCCAAAACTGACAGTACTAGACACAGCAAGTAAGACAAGTGACAATGGACCATGAAAAGAGACTAAAAACCCTAAAACATGATATGTCTAACATCATGAAGCACTGTCCATCCAAAGCCATGATCAGGTGAGAGTATCATGATAAGGTACGAAAGAGGCATCCTCTAAAGGCTCAGGTGAGGTTCGCCACTTTGTCAAAAACTGCACAGGCAAATATATCAGTTATTAAAGAACAAAGATTGTCAGTGCACAACTGCAGAGAATTTAGTGACTTCATCACCTACAATCCATATCATTCCAGGAAGTCCAGAGAAGTATCTGCCTGGGAGGGGCTAGGTTGTAAACTAACACTAAATGCCAAGACCCTTG
>JAPZDX010000001.1:159423-170497 GCA_029783625.1 Naso annulatus | reverse complement strand
ATCACGTTGTGTACCACATTTTATCAACACAGAAAATAATACTGGAACATATCCATGTGCTTACTGAACACATATGTGCAAAGACAAAAGTTTTCCAAGGCACAAGCGTTGGGCACATTAAACTTGCATATGAGCCGCACTCTATTAATTTCCCGTCACCGGCAAAAATACATCAAAGATTGTTGCTGTTGTGAGAGTGTTCACTCGCTTACGTTGCTGCACCTACAATACGACAAAGATCGGCTGTGATACAGACATCACCAACGATAATAAAAAAGAATGTAAATTCTGAGGAAAGTAAATAGAACAAATGCATTTGTGCGTTATTAATATTTAAATGTGACTTGATAAAAATATCCATATGATTCAAGTGCAGATAACACGAAAGTAGACTGTGTTGCTAGAATGGCACTATTAAGTGCATGCAGTCTGGTTACTCCTGACCAGCAGGTAAAAAATAATTTCATCCTTTTATGTCATTATTACTTTTTTGATATTTGTAGCATTGAGAAAATTGGATAACATTAAAGTTAGATTATCTCCCTTGGGAGAAACAATGAAACTCTTGATAGTAAACAAAGATTATGTAAAAGAGGATCTAGCAGAGAGCCCCACTGCAGCCTATATAAATCCCCTCTTCAATAGGTAGGAGGTTACAAGGTTACAAGTCCCCTCTTTAACAATTTCTCAAAAAATAAATGAATAAACAAATAAATAAATAAAAGACACATTTCAAGTACAGTAAAAGACCTTAAGAAAACTTTAAATTCGATTTTTGATTTTGTGGATTTACCAGAAGTATAGGATCCCTGTGGGCGGGAAAGCCCAACAAGTGTCAAAAAGTGTGAATGTGTGTGTGTGTGTGTGTGTGTGTATTATCAGATAGGAAGAACTTGTACAATTTCCTGCATTTAAACAAGATTTATGAGAAGGAAAGCCTACACCTGTTTCAACCTGCATGTGACAGTTTCACATTATGCAGAAACGACATTGTATTTTTTGTAATATACTTGTTTGCTTACCTGTCGCTTTCTAAAAAGAGCTGGCCAGCGTTCCATCATCTGATTCATAAAGGCTGCTCTTCCACAATTTCTTTTGGTCTGCGAGGGTTTGCTCATCAGCTGTTTTCACATGTATTTTTACCACTCAATTCTGTTTTCAAGCAGCTGTCTAGAACTTTCAAGTGCTGACCCTGCAGAAAAAAAAGACAGGAAATTTGTCTCACTTCTCCTGGGTTATTTGAATTTTAGAGTATCCTTCCATGCACAGCATCCTTAAGTTGATCCTGGTCTCATCAAGGCAGGGATGTTGAGCAATCAGTGCTTCAGCAACTGACTATATTTCCCACTGTGTTGACATGCAAAAGTGGCAAATATTGTTCGAGACAAAATTGTCAGAATCCAGACAGAAAATGAGCTGCCAAATTATTTGCTGCATCTTGTATATACAAGATAGTTCCTTTGACATTTGATCCCAGTTTTTCCACATACACACCATGCTTCTGAAGAAGCACTAGATCCTTAATGAGTGAAGGAATGCCACAAACTCACATGCTGTGACAAGTGTGCTACTTTACAAAGGAGGGCTCTCTGTACTGAACTGAGAAAGAAGAGTGGAATTTGGGGGCATGATTTGCCAGCACCCAATATACTGCACAAATTTTGTATTGTTAGAGTTTCCCAGTGGATTTGAAACTTCGAAATCGTTAATGTAAAGACCCAAGGCAATTGCAAAATCTCCTTGAGCCAAGTAAAGAAATTTCTTTGAAATGTGAAACATTCCAAAGGTATTGTATCCTTGTATATCAATACTCCTAACTCTGAGAGCCTTGTCTGAGATTTAACCTTTGTTCAACAGAGTCTGAGGCATTTTAAGGAGAGGAATGTCGGAAACTGACTGCTTCTATTCACCTCTAACAAACTCAACAGATTCCACAATTTTAAATTCTTTCACTACATATGTACTACATATATACTACACGTTTTGCAGGAAATAGACAGGGAACCTCGTTTCTCAGTTTGTCCTAAATTGAATTTGCATTTATGAATTCTCTTGCTCTGGTTCTGATTTTGATTCTGGAATTCAAGAAGGTGTAAATCTTCATCTGAGTCTCTTCAATAGTGCAAAAAAGACAAAGTCAGAAGTACAAAAATACTGATGCATGTCATGCATCAGGGTTCAGGAATATTTTCTGAAGATCAGAAAAAAGGCTTTGACAGATCCATGCTGCATTACATCTTGCACTGCATTTTCAGATATACACGTACACGTACACGTTCTCAGGAAAAGGGCTGCCAAATAATGCTCAAATTGCAATCCAAGTATTCAAAATGATCTGGCAATAATTCTTCTTCTTGGATGTCCCCTTCATTTTCAGTTTTAGTTTCTTCTTCAACCAAAGATTCGATGTGTGTTACTGGCCATGTGTGCTTGGTGTGCTTTAAATGTGTTATAGACTCTGGTCTTAAAAATTACACTGTTAGTAGGGGCACTTTCCGCATCTGGATATGTGTACGCAGATGAGATAAGATTAAATAAATAAATAAATAAATAAAAACAATCTTTTTCTGCACATGACTCTCTTAAGTCACAAAGTTGGCATTGGAAAACATTTTTTCGCAGTATCACTGAGATAATCATTGGTCTGCTGTAAATAGATGCATCTTCATTGCACTGAAAGACTTAAATGCGCAGAGACACTCATCATGAACACACAGCAGTGGTGATGTTCGTGTGTAACCACCGTGTCTGTAGTGTTTGAGTAACTGCCCTCTCTTTTGACAAGTAAAGTTGCAAAACTTACTGCCACTTCATCAGCTGTGTTTGTCAGGTAAATTAGTGGATCTTACAACTTTTAGTGCTGAGGTAAAGTGAGTCTCATAAAACACATTAAAACTCACACACATCTGAATTATATTAATGCAGCTTTTTTAACGCAGGCGCACACGAGTACATCATGCGCGATGCATTTGCATTCTGAGATTGCAATGACTAATTTTGTAGATGCATAAACTTAGCATTTGGCTAGTGAAAAAATGTATTGCGCGCACCCATGTGAGGTAAGATATTTGCATGGGTGGTTTGCAGTATGGTTAGCAATTAGTTAAAATGTGGTCCACAAATCTGGGAAGAGCTTTTATGGGTGTAGTTAATGTAACAGGCTCTCATGTGAACGACGCTTTAGCTAGCTAATGTTATACTTGCTACTGCTAGCTAACAATACAGTGGCCTGCCAGGAGCTGTAGTTAACACCAACAGGGTGTGCAGAAAATAACTGGCCTGCCAAAATTCAGTTGTGACTTATATTTTAAACACTTAAAAATGTTGAATAATGAACAAAGTAACGCTGTCATCATGATGATGGCATGAATCATCACCATCACCATGATGACGGAAATTCTTCTGTCTAAAGATACCTGATATGTGATTTTTCTGAAAATTTAAATGCATGCTTATTATGCAACTCTTGGGTGATTGACATGCCAGTGATGACTCACACACATTGTCGCATTACAGCATTCATCATAAGTCATGACCTAGACTACATTAATTGCTATTATGTTTTGAATAATTCTCTATGTGAGATTACATAGAATGCCATAGCCATGATGCAGCGTTGGTTGCTGTTGTTGTAACTTCACTCGATGTTCTCTGATCTGTCTGAAATTCAAAAATTTTGTTTTATGACACTCCGAGGAGACGGAAATGCCAGGAACAACTGACACATTGCACCCACCACTGAGAGTAAGAAAGTAAGTATCATAGTTTAGCTCATAGCTCACAGCTCATTGCCATTTCCTTTTGTTTTTGAGCTTTTTAAGCTTTTTTTTAGCTTTTTTCCTCCTTTGCTTTTGAGCTTACTGTTGCCCTCCCTGACGGGCACAGGAGTGCTGCTTTGTATATGCTATGTATAAGGAAAGCATGAAATACGATAAACTATAAACTTTTATGTATCCCCGACGTGCAATGTTGAGTTAAAATAATATCACTTACACCACCGAGACTCCCATTTTACAGAATCGACAGGCTACAGTAAACAATAAGGAAAAAAACATGGAGTCTGTGATGTTCTTTAAATTATGGCATTTTAGGGCTTTGGGAAACTTGAGTGGCCGAGTGGCCGAGCGCCGAAGGCATGCTCGGCCTTACTCTCCCCACCAAAGAGGGTCCATCATATTAGCATCGCCCCACTCCTTCTACAGCTGATGACCTATGCTACTGCTCTGGTAAGACAAGCTACTCAAAATGCAACCACATATGCCTCAGAGCTAAAGTAGAATTCTTTTTACGACCAGTAAAACACAGTTATTAACGAGTCTTTGGGATAATGGTTTGAAATCAGCCATAAAGGAGTATTTTGGGTAACTGCTCAATACTGTGTTTCACTTTACATGATGGTACAGAAAGGAGTAACAAATGATTAAGCAATCAGTAGTTAATGATACAGATTACTTCGCGCCATTCAATGGCTGGTCAGTTAGCTGGTTAGTAGTTAATCAGGAACAACTCATGACAAAAGTAGTCAGTTCACAGATTAATAAACTAATCTTACCTAACGATTCATTCGTTAATCTCCCAGTCTGTGTGCCAGTAACTCATCATTGGTCTCAGTCTCAGTCTCACTTACCATAGTCGCATTACCATCGCATTCAGTAATTTTAGAGACACATAACACAAACACCAAAAGATTCAGCTCTTCAATTTTTAGGCTACATGTTATTTTTGAGGAGGTGAATTCACTTTAGACACCCTGGGCCTGGGTCTGTTGCGCAAGGTGCAAATCGTTATAATTTATTTAAGTGGTGTAAAACTCCACTGTTGCCGTCTCATGCCAGGAGAAGTGGGCCACACTCCCTGCGCTGCTTTTACGCACAGCGGACACAACGGACAAATTTTTTACAGACATCAGAAAGTCTGCTCTACCTTCAGGGGCACCCATGGCTCAAACGTTGGCAAGGTAACCAGGTGCGAACTATATTTTAAAGTTATGAGTCAGAATTTCTGGCTTGATTATTCAAGGCGCAAGAGCGCACGATGAGATGGCAGGCGCCTTTACAGGGGTGAAAAAAGTGATCTGAAATTGCGGCAATCATTTCTTGGTCTTCTGGCATCACAGGGACAGTAGCACAATACATTCCTAAAGTAACATTTGATGGAGGAAATGAAGTATTTCTAAGGTAGAATTAACTGTGTACAAAATTACACACAGTTATCTATCCAGTTCTTACAGAAGTAAAAATAGTTTTTCTTCCTGTGTCCGAACAGTCTCTTTCAGAATATGTTTAATCCGTTTATCTGGATCTGGCTAACGAGCTAGCGCTGTTTAATCTCTGTATTGAAAAGATAGAAAAAGGAAAAAAGACAGAATAAGTTTCAAAGGTTATATTGTCCAAATCTCCACTTTGATTTGAACCTAACTACAAAAGCAGTTTGTTATTTGTGTGCCTGATGTGCAAAGCCACATACACACCGCACTTGTTATTCCTCATACTTATCTTTCTTGTTATTATTATTTTCGCTTAATTTTGTTGCGTAACTTGGCTTTGAGGGCAAAACATATATCAAAACGTGCAAAATTGTCAGGAATGAGGGCTCAGGTTGAAAAATACCAAAGTTCTTCTTTAACAGTGATTGCCTGAGACAGTTTTGTTGGCCAGCCATTGATAGGCCTCTAAGCTCTGTATTTGTATGAAACACTAAACAGACTCTTCAGACAGAAAATGTCACGGAGCCTTAACAAGCACCTACATACATGGGTAATCTTGCATCTACGTACAAAACTATGTATGTAGGTGCATAATTACCCATTAACCTTGATCAGTTAACTACACACTAACTTCATAGGCTGGTCAACAAGTCAGCAGTTCAACTGTTGGAATTATTAACTGTGGTGCCCTACGCTGTTTCATACACTATATATATTACTGAGTTGAGAAAAGGTGACACCAGCATGCCAATTAGAGAACAGAATGTGCTTTTAAAACTATTATTGAACGTCTCCCCCTCTTCTTAGCGTAATTCTGACAGTCAGCAGACTTCAGTTTGCCATGTTTTCATTTCTTGCTTATTAGTACAAGTGTGAGCACACTGTTCAGAGACGAAATGTGATATTACAGGAAAAAAGAAAGAAAGAAAAGAAAAACAATACTCTTTGTCACATGAATTTTTGGCACTACTCATGCTGTCCCAGTCCTGAGATGGAAGCAATGGTCTTTTCTGGGTGGAGGCACAATCCAACTGCAACTCCATTGTGACCTTCAGTGCTTGGTTATGAGCACCCCTCACACAGGGCTTCCGGACAGCAGCTGAGGATGTTCTCCAGGGTCCCTCTCTTCAGGCACAGAGAGCAGGCTGGTGACTCCACACAGCAGAACAGATTGGATGGGATGGGTAGTACATCAAAAACAGCCTAGATTAAGAACTTAATTCGATGCTGCTTGGCTATCCAAAGCTTGGCCCACGAGACGTTGCGCTTCATCGCTTGCTCCCATCTTGTTCGAGATCCCTGCTGCCGCACTCCAACCCCAGTCCTGTTGGCTCAACCCTCCTCTGGTACCTTGATCTTGGATCAATGACCTCCTTGTCCTTCCCCTGTGCATTGTCGTAGGGGGGTGTTACCCAGGGCCATGAACCACTGTACCCATCAGAACCCAGTGCCTTAGCAACATTCATGGCCTCTGCTGCCCTCCACTTTTATTCTGGCCTAACCTTAATCCCAGCATGAGAGACTTTTGGGTCACAAGACTCTCGGTACTGCAGCATCGCCCTAGTACAAGTGACCATGAATTCTTCATTTAGACCGCTGATAGGGAACTTCAGCTTGTTGTTCTGCCTGTACAGGAAGATGCTGCTCAGGCCATGAGGTAGTCTCAACCAGTTCCGAAGTCCTCTCAAAGCCTTCAACAGTGGGGATCAGAACCTCATAGACCAAGAGGGGCCAGAAAATCCATGGGAAGATGCCATGCTGATAAATCCAAGCCCTGAACATGCCAGGTAAACCTGACTTATCAACTACCACTAGCCAGGCTTCCAGCTCTTGGTAGGTCACTCGGGCGGATGCTGCATCTCTCAGGCTGCAATCAAACACTTTTCCCAGGGTCTTCACTGTGATAGATGGTACCTGGGTATTGCCAAATGCAAAGCGGTACATGTTAATGGTCTTTCCCTTCTTCAACACCAGCGCCCTACACTTTACAGGATTGCAACTCATTTGAGCCCAGGTCAGGGAGCCATATATTGCTTTGCTGATCGATTATTCTGTGTTCAATTGGTTTTGTCTGGTTGCCATGGTGATATGCAGAGTTTTGGGTCACGTGAGCACCGTAGTTGACAGCCGGTAGGTTACATTAGATGCTGCTTCACCTGCACTGGGGGGGAGAGAGGTGAGCCTAGGATAGCCATAATTTTTGTTGACCGCTTTTGGTATCGCTTTTGTTCTTTTGTTTGCTTTGATACACGTTCGCCATAAGTGTACACATTCAACACCATATGTGCGCGTGTAAGTCCTAAGCCAATGTAGTAGCTGATTGTGTTATTAAAACTCCGAAACTTCTCTGAACTCAGTGTGCCTCTCTAGAACAGCAGCAGCGTGTCACAGGACCTATTCTCTGCCTCACAAGCAACTTTTTTAAGGTACTGGAAAGCCGCAATATTTGTCAACAAAAAAGGCATCAATTAATAAAGCGATCGCTTGCAGCGAAAAGGAATCAGCAGGACTCACAGTGCAGTGGTGCCAAACAAAGTAAGACAAAGTACCACATCATACATCTGTCATGGAGGGACAGGAAAGCTCACCTGTGCATGTATGTGTGTGGAGAAAGAATCCGGATTGCATCAATGTCGAAGTGCCTCCGTTTGGAACAGTCGAACGAATGAATGCTGGTCGGATATGCAATGTTTGTGCATTATGTTTGCTCTGTGCTCTGAATGACGTCTGCACTTTGATGGTGATATGCGAAGCTTTTTGATGTTACATGGAGGAACGAGGATGCCGCCTTGTTGAAATGAAATGTCCTGATTTGTTGTGCATTGTGGATGGATTTAAATGACACGTTTCAAAACTGAATGAAAAAGTGATGAAATGCTCTGACATGGATTCTGGGAAACAAAGGTAGAGGAAACACTGAAAAGGGTTTGCTAAAAGTGAAAACCTGCAAAATGAACGCAAACGTGTTGTTAATAAAATCAAAGGTTTAATACCAAAAATGAAAGAGCTCATGAAACAAAGTGAAAATGTGTCTGATGTGAAACAATGTTTCGAGAATTTAAACACCCTGTGTGAAAATGTCACAACAATGAACTGTTGCTTCTACTCCCTGAGGATGAACTCATCAAACAAAAGGAATGGTTTTCAAGCATTATGAATTACAGCAATACATTTTAAAAGGGCACTCAAAAATGGATGGTTGAACTGGACAAAAAAATCTCTCAGCAGTAACATGATTCACCAGAAATTCCATTATATCAAATGAACGAACCAAGTCAAATTGAGGATGACTTAAATCCAAGTGACAGTGTTTCAAATATTGTAAGCCACAAAACATCTAAGTCACAATGCTCTTCTACTTCTTCTGCCGAAGCTGAGCTGGCAGCCTTAACCATGAGGCACAAATTATTAAAGGTAAAGCATGCTTTGGAAGAAAAGGAGCAACTCCTGTCCAAAAAGAGAGACGAGCTCCAACTGAACACTGAAATTACAGAAAAAATGGCAAAACTTAAAATCCTCAAAATACGAAGTGGAAAACGGACATCAAAGGTCTCGGATGGAATGAAATCATATTTGGAAAAGGCACAATCGCAGCAGTTACTAAATGTCAATGCAGATGAATTCATTCCAAAACAAATTGAAACGAACACAAACACAAATATAACTTCATATTAATAAAACCAAATGTAATTTCCTATGAATCATATGGACAACTAGGAGTTAACACAGTGGATCTGGAAACCAAAGATGAAGCATCATGAGGAAACAAAGCGAAATAACAACGTTGTTAATACAACAGCAAAGCCTCTCAGCCCTACCTAAGAGAGAGATCCCAACCTATGACGGTGATCCATTGAAATATCACACGGTCATCAGAGCCTTTGAGAAAGGAATCGAGAGGAACACAACTAACAGCTGTGATCGTTTATACTTTTTGGAGCAACACACAAAGGGTCACGCAAAGGAGCTTGTGAGAAGCTGTCAACACATACATCCAGAACGAGGAGATACTAAAGCCAAAGCTTTACTAAAGGAGCAGTCCGGGAACGAACAAAAGGTTGCCTCTGCTTACATGGTCAAAGCCCTCTCACGGCCTCTAATTCAAGCAGAGGCTATGAAGGTTCTGCAGGATTACAGTCTCTTCCTTAGAGGCTGCTGTAACGCCATGGAGGATGTGCAGTATCTTTCAGACATGGATATGCCTTCCAACATGTGTTGAGCATCATTAACAAGCTGCCTTACAAACTCAGACACAGATGGAGGAACCTCATGCCTGCGAGCCACAGGAATGACATAACTGGAGAGCTAAGTTCACAAATATTGAAAGGCAAGTGAAAATTTTGACGGATACTGTGTTTGGCAAATATACACAACTCTCAATCAATAACCATAAATAAAGGAACAAACAAACCCAAGCCACAGCTTCATCCTGGACACAAGGGGAGCAGCTTCGCTACCACTGTAGACCCTGTGGAAAACAAATATCAGTCTGCAAGGAAAGAAAAGGAAATCAAACAAACGGGAAGGAAAACATGCATCTGCTGTGTAGGAGGACATGTGTACAGATGGGAAGAATGGCTTATGAGAAGAAGATAGGCTTCTAAAAGTAAAATGGCATCTGTTTTAGTTGTTTGTGCACAAGCCACATCAGTAAAGATTGCCGGAAAAGGATTTCCTGCTCAAAGTGTAGCCTTAAACATCTCACTGTACTTCACAAGGTACCCGTTAAAGATTCTGAGCAGATGGAGAGGAGCCAGAGCTGCATGTTGACAGGTGTCAAGTGGCTGGAGATTGGGACTGCAAACTGCCCTTTGTTCCAGTCCAGAGGAACCAAAACTGTAATCACTTACGTTAACTTGGACCAGGGGAGTACTGCAGTGTTTTGCACTGAGAGCTTAATGCACAAGCTCCACCTCACAGGGAGGAAGGGACCCATTCTCCTCAAACCATGGGCCAGGAGAAAGTTGTAAGCAGCAACATCGTGTCAGGACTGAAGGTTGCAGCAATGGAGGGGGACAATTTTCTCAAGATTCCAAGAGCCATGCCTGTGAACAGATGAAATATTCCCACTGAAAGAGATATTGAACAGTGGTCACATCTGAAACACATTCACCTACCTCAGATTGATGCAGGGATTGAGCTACTTATAGGAACCAATGTTCCTAAAGCACTGGAAGTTGTGTGTAGCATGAATGATGAACCATATACTGTCTGAACCTTGCTGGGCTGGACTGTCACTGACACAGTGAGACAGTCTCTCCACTGACAGGAAACAGTGGAGAGACTGTTAACTGGGAGCATCCACAAATATTACCAGAATATATACCAAATATTTGGTACCAAATATTACCATTACCATTACCATTAGATTGCGTTACCTTTAAGGAACATTGACGTCAGCATACCAAATAACAAGAGAGTTTTTGAACAGCGCCTGTGTTATTTGAAAAGAAGGTTTCAGAAGGACTCAATGTTTCATACTGAGTATAAATCAAAGGCCAGAATGTCATTTCTCACTGAGAAAGTGCCCAAAGAGGAGCTGGACTGCAGCGATGTAAAAGTATGGTACATACCACACCACGGAGTCTACCATCCTACTAAGAGAAAGAACAGAGTTGTTTTTGACTGTGGGCAAGATATCAAGGAACATCACGAAATGCTCAGCTTCTACAGGGCCCCGATCTTACCATTTCTTGGATTGGAGTGGTGACTCGGTTTAGGAAGGAATCAGTTGTGATCATGGCTGACATAGAATCCATGTTCCACCAGGTCCAAATCCCTTCTGATGACAGAGACCTCCTCAGGTTCCTCTGGTGGCCAAAGGCTCAGCCACCCGCTGATCATCGTATAAAGGTGCACTTGTTTGGG
>JAPZDX010000001.1:143652-157667 GCA_029783625.1 Naso annulatus | reverse complement strand
TGTAATCCGAAAAGATTTCTTTCCAAAGGTTTTGGTGAGGGTAAACAGTGCAGACAGGAAGTATTTAAAGAACAGCATCTCAGCGAGCAGAG
Organism: Naso annulatus; assembly: GCA_029783625.1. NCBI lineage: Eukaryota > Metazoa > Chordata > Actinopteri > Acanthuriformes > Acanthuridae > Naso > Naso annulatus. Next base: position 157,575 of record JAPZDX010000001.1, on the reverse strand, counting down.
ATGGAACATGACATCACTTTGTGCTTACACTGTAAATCTGGCCATTTAAATCTTAGGAATGTGACTTCCTTGCAATATATAAAAATGGAACTTGTGCTTCTGAGAATAATGGCACTGAGCACTGTTAGGCAGTTTGTTTACACTCAAAATGTAACAGTGAGCAACATGATGCTCACACAAGAGAAGAGTACAAATCAACAGGACGCTAGGAACAGCAGGTCCTTCAAAACCTCCCTCTTCACCCACAACAAGCAAAGACATGCCTGCCCATGGTGCATATTCCAAAGAGCACATCAATACATTTCTGCATTTCTATATAATTGTGCAAAATTAAAAAAGGCATGTCTAATCTTTACACATTAATGACAGAAGGAAGGATCTCCTAATGTTCTGTATCTCACTGGTGAGAAACTGGCAGGAAATTCTTCTCAGCAGGGTCGTTTGGACGGATTGATGGAGGCTGTTTTCAATACCGAGGCTGCATCCAAGTCCTTCAGGAGACAGGTATGAACTTCCTGCATGAAAACATGACTCACATTTGGTTTGACCCTGCTTTCTCTGATGTCCTGAATGATAATGTCATCAACAAGAAAATTCTCCCCGGAGTCAAATGAAACTAATGGCTTGTTCCTTTTGAACACATTCAACAAATAATGCTGCAGGATCATAAATCCTCTGAGTGTTTTCTAACTGTTTGCTGTATTTTTTGCTAGTGGTTGACAATGCAACGCCTGGCTTGCTGTAAAATGTAATGTATGGGAAAAGTTTTACAAAGAAGCAAACAAGCAGCTTAAAAGGTGAAGAAATTTCTAATGTTAACATGTCAAAGTCTAGGATTTAAATGTCACTTCATTCTTGCAAACAATGTGAATGAAACTAAAGCATGGCTGATTACTAAAAACTGATCATGTTTTAATAGGTAACTGTCTTAATCTTAACCAGCTAGCTAGAAGCAGTTGATTAACTTATGAACATTTTGTGTAAAGGCGTTGTGTTTACTTGTTTTCCAGTAGTTAGCAGTCTAATGGCAGTTTGTGTGTGAGATGGGCCGTGAACGCGGCTGCGGAGGACTCTGACTGTATGACGGGGGAGAGGTGCTGCTGTCCTTGGTGTGGTTGTCCCGCGCTGCAAGCCGTTTACCCTGCTCCTCCTTCATAAACAGTTCCACCATGAGGATTTTCTCCTTGTGAATCTGGAGGCTGATATCCTTGGGGATGTCTGGGATTAGCCAGTCCACAAAGTCGCTCATGAGCATCACCACGTTCTGCACACAACAGAGGGAACACAGGGCCGATTGGAGCACATCAGGCAAAGTCATCACCAAACCAACCACAGATTACCTTCAAAGTTGAATTTAAAAAGAGAGGAAAAATGTATCAAAGAGCAAAAAAGAGGATAATGCTTTCAAGTCTATTTCTTTTTTGCTGCTATATGAGAGTTTTATTTATAAACAGCTTTACATCATCTATTAATTATCCAAGACAGGTTAGGAATGAATCTCTTTTACTTGTAAATGTAGTTTTGATTCCTGACTTGTATTTTGGATGTTCAACTAACTTACATGGATGGCTGGTTTAAGAAAAAAACAACAGCAGCTAATGTTACAAGTGCAGCGCTTTTGCTGCTAACCTGAAAATGTAAATCAATTTTAAAAAATCAGTTTTATTGCTGAAAAACACAAAGTAGAGGTTGTTTTTTAAGAAAAAAAAAATCTACAACTAGTAGAGGCAGTTTGTGTCAGAAAATTGAATAGATTCGTAAATATGATTTTTTTTTAGTATCAATAACATATACAATAATATATAAAATACATAATATCCATCCCTATTATATTTTTAAAATGCCATACTTCATTAATGGTATTTGAAGTGCTCGAGATGACAAGGAAAGTCGAACCTTTTAAGATAGAAAATATTAATTTTAAATCCCTTTCTTTTTCATTTCTAGTGGAAAGGTTTTTCTAAAAATAAAAAAAAACCCAAACTGATACAGATCCCTTTTTATTTGTTTATGTGATCTCTGTACATACTGAGTGGGACATTTTACATAGTAAAAATCAACCTCACTGTGCAGACGACGTAATGGTCACACCGCTGCTTGATATGTTTCCTACATATCTGACGTTTATGATGTTTTGACTTTTTTTCTTGCAAAATCATGAGATACCTTTTTCCCTTTAGTTATAAATTTGCTATCAGATTATTATGGACTTCCACTCGGAAGATTTACCTAGTCAGGTGCTTTTTTGTCGCCAGAGGAGTTATACATCAAAAAGCCTCACATCAATAAACAAATAAAGATTACGAATAATGTTCAAAAATTTTCATACACTGGGGCAAAATTCAGGAGAAGCATGAGTATAGTTTGATTTGAAAACAACAGTAGTGTTTCACAACTACGAATTTTTACTAAGTGCCAAGTTTTTCAAAATAGTAGTTGACTAGTCGATATGTAACAGGTTCTAAGAGGGGTTCTCCTGAACAATTAAAACTGTATTCTGTAAGGCAGAGGATTCAAGAAATCCACTATGACATGTCAAACTATGCTGGATTACATTTTAAAATCTTGACAGAATGTAAACAGCCTACCAGTGTGGTTCTTCTAAACAGAAAAAGAACAAAAAGACTGGTTGACCATGAAACTCCTACAGTAGTACTCCTCTCGCTAGAATCATTATAATGACAAGTAATATGCTTGTATTTTTGCAGGCTACTATGGACACAACAGGTTTAGTGACAAATTCAGGAAATTCAGATGAATGGAGAAGAAGACAACAGCCACATTCAAACTGTTAAAGATTTTATCAAATTAAAGTATGAAGAGATGACATTTTCAATCAGGTAATTCCCTCATTTTTCACTCTGAGACCCTAAATTCTTTAAATATGAATGATGCAGCTACATGTTTGTTTGCTTTGCCTAAATTACATAAACAAAGAATGTGAGAGTCATGCCTGTTTGAAAGCATGTAGAGACATGTCATATGCATGCTCTGATATTATTATATGAGTGTTTTTCCAAACCTGAAAGACAATGACGAAGGCAAGGCGTGCAGACAGAATGGCCCAAAACTCCTTTGAGAGTTCATATGGTGAGTTGGACCATGGAGGCTCTCTGTAGTCTTTGTATCTAGGAGAGGAAGACAGAGTCTCAACATATGATTTATGTATGAAAGCTTTCATTCAATGCTTAATACTGTTTGACAGGAATCCTTTTTTTTGGGATACTCCTCACAGAAATGAAATTAATATTATAAATGGTAATAATGGAGATGATGTATGAATGTAAATGCATAAAATCAATTTGCTTCTATGAGACATAATTAATATTTAGGGAGGTTTTGCCATGAGATTCATCAGTTTCAAATATATCAATCATTTCCCAGACACATCAACAGATTTGCTTCCAAAATCAAGTGCACCCAACAGTAAAGTGAAACCTTACCTGCATATTTCTACCTTGTAACCGAGGTGCATTGGCTGGAGAGGATCTGTGCCCGGCTGGAAGTCACTGACGTTAAAGTAAGACAGCGTGTGATTGACAAAGCCATGCATGCTGCCATCAGGGCTATACATGTACTGGTAGACGAGCCGTGGGATGAAGTCCGAAGTGAAGGAGATGACGAAGGCCTGAGGGACAAAAAGCCTCATGAACCTCATTATCTCATGAAATCAAATGACTGAGTTAAACCATGTTTTCCCTGATTTCTGGATAACCAAAGTTAAAACACACCACAGACCTCCACAGACTGAACATTCATTTTCAGGTTATGACGTTTTTTTTAGGGACTGGCTTTGGCATGTTTAAACAGGACATTGATGTAGCGGCTGTAAAGATACAAGACTTACATTAACGATGACTGCTACTTTGCTGAGGCCTCTCAAGAGATTGTACCAGATACCTGCAGAAACACAGAAGAGTCATCACTGAAGGGCAATAAATGGCTATTTCCCATGTTTTTGTGCCTTAGTGGTAAACGGGGTCAGCCATTTTTTAATTGGTCCAGTATAAAGTGAGTACACTGCAGCTGTCATCTGTAAACAGGCTGCAAATTTTTTTCCCTAAAAACTGGTCGCTGACACCCTCGTTCAGTCATGAAATCAGTCATTAAACGAACTCCCTGAAGTGAGGTAGGTGTAGGAGGACAGCATCCTTGTCCTCTAGCGTCACTAGAACAGTGAAACAATGCTGAAAGAGGTCAAGCGATGTCAGGAGACGAGGAAAGCAAAAGCTTTGCTGCAGACATTGATGCACTGACAGGCTGACAGGCTGTTTATTATGAGGAGTCTTACTGTAACTTGTGATTTGTGGTTTTATTTTATTTTGACAGGGACAGTGCACATAAAATATTAACCTTGCATGTAAAAAGGAGAGATGCATTGTACCCGGTTTTAGCATAAATGCTAATTTCCGCCTGCAGTCCCTGGGCAGGTAGGTGGAAACAATAAATTAATGACAGAAATCAATGTAAATAGAGTACAAAGCACCAAGTCATAAAGTTTTACAGACATTATCATTCCCACATCCCACCCCACTCAGTAACAATGATTCATGAATTTGTGCGAAACTGCAGCAGTAAAAACAGTCATTTCCAGCCCCCCCAACCCCACGCACAGATAAATACGTGCCTATATGTATCCAAACAGTGCCTCCTGTAAATAACAGGGATCTGTTTCACGAAAGATGTTCAACAAACTCTGAGTCCAGCCCTGAACTCTGAGTTGATTTACTCTCAGTTTTGAAACTCTGAGTTTTTGGTTCCAGAACAGCTGATTTGAGTTCGTTCAGTTCACTCTGAGTTACCCGCATGCATCATGACTATAAAAAGTCAATATTGGGTGGGTGCTCGGCGTGATGCTAACAAATGTGTGGAGTGGAAAAAAGCACTGCGTGTGGCCTTTGTGACAGGCGAAGATAAGTCCAACTGTCTCCTTACATTTTCAGCTAAGGCCTCTGGAACTGACAAAAGACCTCTTATTAAGGATTTTAGGCTACGTAACTGCATGTACAGCACTAAAACATCAGAAAGATAACTAAAGAGCTTTCCAAGCAATCAGTAAAACTTTAAAGTCTACTCTTAAACATAGTGGAAACCAGTGGGAACACACTAAAAGAGGAAGAATGAGAAGATCTAAAGCACGGGTTCTCAAACTTAATATTAAAGGTCTGAAACTGACTTCTGTTCAAGGTCAAAGGTCGGCAATGGGAATGACTGGTGATAAGTAAATGTCTAATTACCTTGCTTATACGTTTAAAATTGCCACAAAGAATAATTCTGTCATTAAAAAGAGTCTATAGAAAATTCTTTAAAAAAACTGCCAGTTCATGGTAACAGTCACAGATAATCAGTGTGTCAGGAGGACGGGGCTCAGAGGCAACTGCAGGACGAGCAGTGGACCACTTGCAGTTGGATTGTGGAGAGGAAACGTGTTGTTGGGAACAAGCCCTCTCGGGTGTGAAGGCCTGATCAGGAGAGCTACAGCGAGAGGGGTAAAGTGCTTGCAGCTGTGTTCTAGATGGATAACACATCAAAGTTGTGGGGACTGGAGACAGTGACAACGGGCCATCAGACTTCAGAGACGACGGGTATATGGGTGAAGTCCTTCTCATCCAAAATGAAAAAATTTGTTCCACAGCTGGAGGGCCTCAGTTGGATGGAGACAACAAGCGTTTTGGTAATGGGGAGCTATCCATGGCTTAGTCAACAGGAATTGTGCTCTTGGGTGCAAGTATTTTTAAAATAATTTCGGACATGTTCACATCTTGACTTAAACCAATGTCCACTCAGGAAAGCAGAGGAAGAGTCTTAGTTCTCATCCCAGGCTGCTCATAAAAGTTTTGTCCCTAAAGTGATATTTCACCACAAAACTACTGTTTGGTGTATCAGTTACATGCCCTTACATGTCTTCCACTGAAGAACACATTTTTCCTTCCAGTGTTCCTCCATGGTAAACAGATTTTTTCCCAAAATGTCTTTTTTTTGACTGTGTATGTACCACAGTCTTTAAAGTGCCTAAGTGTAATTAAACATCTTGTCAAAAATGCAATTCTTGTTTCTTGGGTTCAAACCAACTACAGAACTTCATTTGAGCTTCCCCTTCTGTCTAAGGTCCTTAACGAAGCTGTCACAAATCATTTGGGACCTTCTTTTTAACTGTGATTCATTTGAGGAATTTCAGTTAGGATATAAAGTACATCATGCATAGAGATAGCACTCGTGAAAGTGACAAATGTCCTTCTACAAACATCAGACAAAGGAACTGTCTTGTGGGAATTTATCATGTATGTAGATTTATATTTTGATTCTGGACTTCATGTGTGAAGGACATGTTGAATCTCTGTGCTTAAGTTGTGAAGAAGCTGTAAGGAAAACATTGAGTCTGTTGACAGAACTCTCTTAGGTAACATTAAAGGGATTTTACACAAGGTAGAGAAGACCTAATCAAATACTTAAAAGTGCAACTGGTTCAGTCAACTATCATGAGATCTGCAACTGCTGTTCTATCGTTCACCCGATGGTACATGAGTCGAAACAATCCAAAGTCAATAGAGACACCATACTTGGCTCTTTCCTTCATGCTACATGTATTAAAGAGATTTGATTCATAACACTGCAGTCTGTAATTCTTTAAAGAATTAGCAGCTGTTGTACTTTAACAAGGAGAATTTCTCACACTATTTACTACTCTCGTTGAGGCCTTTTTATTGAATTGTTTTCAGTTTGTACATGTTTATGATAATGAATCCTCCATGTAAGCTAAAGTTAGTCACAGATTTCCACGAGGTTCTATGCTTGGACTGACACTATTCACCTTGTATTTGTTTTCCTTATTAAGAAACTCACGCAAAGAAACCAGAATTTCCACAGTTATGCAGATGACACCCAGTTGTAAGTAGAAACTAGCAAGTCAGAGCTCTCAGCTATCATGCTGCACTCATGTGGAGTCTGCTCCCTGTTTCAGTTTGTGAGGAAAACACCCTCTCCATATTTAAAAGTAGGCTTCAGGTCTAAATCTTCACATTTTGGTGGAAATTTATTGAATTTTACATATTCTATTACAAATGTGCGTAGCAACTGCCCTCTACTGGTTGAAACTTAGCTATTGCAAATGAATTTTCCTATTGGTTGATCAGGGAATATTTGACATGTCTGGTGGTCGCTTTTGTCACAAACCAAGCCCTGTACCCCGTACCCTCCAAAAAAAAAACAACAGCTCACGATTCGGAAGAGTGTGGCGAGAGAAAACACATACAGTCACTCTAACGTTACTCTTTCCCACGCTCTGCCACACATCACCTGGGAAACAGTACACACACACACACACACACACACACACACAAACACACACACATGCATGCATGCATGCACAAACAACCAACAAACACAGACACACCGCTATAGATTGGTGTGATAAAAGCTAAGTCCGTGCTCAGTCTGACTTCCCCGACACCAAAACTAAAGTTACTGCACAAGCCCGGTGCAAGGAGTCTCTGCTCTGCCGCTCGACTGAGTGAGGAGGACCTGAAACAAAAAACGTCAACGGCAACCCAACAAGGAAGTAACTGATGGACGGATTTTTGAACAAGACAGAGACTGTATTGAAGGAGATCGCATGTATGAACTGTTCTCTCACAGTGAAGTGTTGAGTTTAACTCGGATGTGTAAAAGAAATTAAGGAATAACCGACTGGAGTTCAGCTTCACTTCCTCTTTGGTAGCAGCACATCACTGTGGAAAGTGGGGCTGCTTATTAAATTAACTGTGGACACGTGAAAACTTAAACATGCTAACAGCTAAATCTAACTACAATCTCTATGCCCAAACTACGCAATTGTCCCGATCTACTCTCAGTAAAGCCCTGCCACCTGCTGCTGCTTGAATTGAGACATTTTTTCACATTCTAGAAGCATTTTTTGAATTTTAGGCAGGACGCACGTCACCCCAATTTGCAGGGCTTAAGTCACACTTTAACGATGCACTTTAATATGCCGCGCAAAACAGCAATTTAATCAGGCTTTACTGAGCAGGTTATATTTTTTGGAGAAAATGTCCTCTGGTTCTCCCACTGATGTTCTACGACTGTACTTTCTCAATTCTGTGATTCACAGAGGTTCCTTAAAGCAACATGTGGGCTGCCTGCAGACTAAAGGTGCAGCTGCAGCAGCCGGGAGGTGTCGGTGTTTTGTCCCGCTATCAGAGGAGGTTTGGCTTGTCAGCAGATGGAGGCCCAGCGCTGGAATGAACACCAGAACCAGAGCAGAGTGAGTGGGCAAGGTAACTGGACTCAACAGTCTCTGACTTCATGACATAGGAGAGGATTCTGAAAACAGGACGCTGATGGAAGCAAAAAGACAGTGACTGAGCCAGAGGAACAGCAAGAGCTCTCTCAGACTGGCTGGTTGTTGTTGGGGACAGCTCCGCTAAATAAAAGGCCGCAGACAGACAGAGCAGTCGCAGGACATCAGGGAGAAAACCAGAGGACATTTTCATTATAAAATTCGACCTGATTTCACGAAAATTACTGTTTTGTGCGACGTATTAAAGTGGACAGCGGGTCACAGTTAAGTTACACACTGTATTGCTACTTTACATTAATCAAAACAAATTCCATATCTCCTCTGCCTCCTTCTCTAGGATTTTTCACCTCAATAAAGACAATGTAGATGAAGACACTACAGGAATAAGTAAAACATTTTGGGAATGACCTGTATTCTTTTTCTATTAACTTGAGTCTTCGATACCTACCAATGTCTTTGGCTTTAGCTGCAATTGGCCTCCGCAGCTCCATAACAAATTTTTTGGCATCCAGGCGAATCTCAATAATGTTGTTCAGAAGAGCGAAGAGTGGAGCCAGAGGAAAGGAGGCCACGAAAAGTGTCACCATCCCAAACTGAATGACTAAAGACAAAAACAAGAGAAGAATTTAGAGAAGTTACGGGATGAACATGCTGTCATTTGCTTCATAAATGGACACTGACTGTGAGCGCTGCAGGACAGTTGGAAGACTAGACTGTGATCCATAAAGTTTCGGTAAAATAAAATTTTGATGGACATGTGACTTTAGTGATTTGATCAAGTAAATGTATAAATTAAAAAAAATTATTTGAGCCTAAAAGTGAAATATGTAAGTCAAGAAGAAGATTGAAATGCAAGACCCAGATGACCTATTGAGTCCTTTTGTCATAAGACTTGTTTGTTATGAGGTACCTGATGCTACCATGTTAACACAGCACATGCCACATACTGTACCACCCCAAAATTTAAAAAAATCAGAGTTTGCCTGAAGACATCATCAGTGTGGTGCCAAAAACATTACATTGCACAGAGTAAGTCACTCTCAGCTTCTTCATTAATGTGAAATAATCAGCCATGCAGAAAACCTTCATGTCTGTGTTGTTAATGTTAAACTGAGTTTCTCTGAAGCTTTATATATTTTGTTTTGGGAAGGAGGGAGGCGGTAACTACTGCAGAGCATGATTGATTCGTTCTTCAGGTTGGAGCTCTAAAAGCTGCATCAGAGGCGGAAAACCAGCTAAAAACAGGCTAAAAATAATCAAAATCAATTTGAGTTTATGCTGTTTCAGCAGTTTACCTTTCCACCAAGACAGCCTTTTAAACAGGAAACTAAAGCTCCTCTCTCCAAAGCTGCCAGCATCTTTCACAAATGTAGAAATTTTAGATTGTGGAATCATGGAGTTATTGGTCCACTCCTGCCTTGACAGGTTGCTTGCCTGTGTCATTGTGTGACTTAGGTGAACCAAAGATCAGTTAAAAAAACCAAAGTGACACAATAACACAAATAAGCTAACTGACTGAGGCATCAGAAGACAAGCAACTCCAATGTTTTGTTACGTAAAATTGCTGATTTGTCAAAGAAGTCTAGGAGCTATGGAGACTGCAAAGATGGATTCAAAAACTCCTGTTTCCTGCCAGAAACCACTTAAAAACACTTAAAGTGACCAACTTTTTTGAAGTGGAACTTCTTCCATATGGCTAAATTGTGTTTTGCTGATGTTCTTATCCATAGCAAATCACTGATAATACACAGGTTATGAATAAGCACCTGACACAGTCTCACTGAGTAACAGTAGGAAGGCACGTACGCACTGCTGACTGCTAATGTTGCAATCAAGATCTCATTTAATGAGACCAAGCCTTGATCGAGAACATATACACAAACACATTTATATACATCAATCACACCAATTATGTTAACAAATAAATCCGTTGTGGTCTCAACTGGTCCCTAAAGTCCGCTATGTCCAAGACTGAGACAAGAGCGAGTCAAAATGTGTTTAACTTCGAGATGAGCAACCTTTCTGTTAAATGATCATTGTTGGTCAAAGAAAATAAGAAGAGCATTGAGCTTGAAGCAGCTTTTATCCTCTCTTATTTGTACAGGCATGTTTGCTTACAGGAGTCTCTGCTAGTCATTATTATAGACGTCCTTCCTTCAGCAGAGATGCTTGGATAATATAGATTCTAAAAGAGAAGTTAGACGGTTGTTATGATATACATGAGATCTGAGCAGCCATATGAACAAAGCACACTTTAATGTCTCGCTTAATCTAATAATCTTTATAATCTCACACACACACATGCAGCCATGCATACGTAACCTCTGGCTCACACGAAGCACCTGCAGCTCAAAGATTTCTACATAATTGACATTTTCTACAGTGAAGTAAATCAAAGGTCAGCATAGTGCAACTCAACATGGAATGTCATTTCAGGTGTTTTTTGTTGTTGTTAAATCAGAGTCATGTACTTGCTAGTTTATGCCATGAAGATGGCAGATTCTGCTGAAAGGAGTTGACATTTGTGATGTCAAGCTCTGACTTAAAGCAGTACTAAAGAAGTTGCACATAAAGGTAATTGCTCCAAAGGATGGCAGCTGTTACTCCTGTTAGTTTTGATCTCAACAAGCGTGATCTGCAAAGGTAAGAATGTTGAAATGGTCAACATTCATACAGAACACGAGCATTTCTCAAGGACCATCTTTGGCTGTAATGCATTAATTACTGAAAGGGAAGAGCAGCATCAACAACTGCTCTAAATGACTGTTGTCATTTTTTTGTTCAATTTACTCTCAATAATTTGTACAGACCCAAAAAACACCAAAGGGCAGCGCTGTGTTATGCTGTGTACTTTTGCGTATTGATTTACAACTGCCTGTTTACACTTACTCATCTCCATGTACTCAGGGCTGAGGCCAACAAAAGGACCCAGGATGTGGTCTTTCTCATGTCGCTGCAGGGTTTTGTTAAGCTCCTCTTCTTGCTTTGAGTCCAACTCGGACTTCCTCCTCCGCAGCAGTTTCTTCAGCTTCCTGCATAAACAGCCAGTGATGGAAATGGCACATTTAAGTTTTGTTTCTGAGGCCTTTCCTGTTTAATGCTTCTTTATAAAGTGGTGTCACCTGCTTGTGAAGGTTGGAAGCAGTGGAATGTTGAAGTGAAGTGTTTTGGGGGGTTTTGAGCAAGTTTACACCAAAGATTCTCAAATTGATGAACTGAAACATGCATCTATGTGCAAAAGAATGAGGTCTGGAAAATTGAATACAACCTGCAAGTTTAAACTAATGAAGACACAGTGGGCTCTAGTTTAATGAATCTAGGTGCAGGGCAGGCGCAGGTCTTAGCTCTAGGTGCAGGGAACGCAAGCAGGTGTGGTAATCTTTTTTGGATTAAGACCCTGATTTTGAAAATGAAAACTTTTGAAAACTGAAAAATTGTGAGCTGAGCTAGTGGCTAGCCGAGTTAGCGTGCTAACTGCAGCTAGTGACGTGCAGTTATAGCGACGTTATACTCGAAATCCTTTATACAAGTTAATGTGAATGGGGTTTTAACTGAAATTTTTTAAATTAAGAGGGGCCTTAAACAAGGCTGCCCTCTACATTTTAGCCATTAACCCCTGACTCCACAGAATTAAAAATGACGTTGGGCTCAGTGGTGCCAGGACCAGCTCAGGGAACAGAGTGGTCGTCAGGGTCTGTGCTGATGATGTCATAGTCACTGTAAAAAATCAAGAAGAACTTGACATCTTTAATCACCATTTTCGCGTGTCAGGATCCAAATTAAATCATGATAAAACAGAGGGAGTCTGGTTTTGGAGGAGTGAGGCTTGTCCTGCAATCAATATGATAAGGAGGAAATGAAAATTCTAGGTGTGAAGTTAAGTAATAAAAATTGCTATGAAAAAAACTGGGAAAGTAAGGAAAAAGAAATAAAGGAAGAGCTGGTGAAATGGGAAAATAAATCAAACTCTTGCAAAACTAGAATCTTAATTGTTAAATCATGTGTCTTGTCCAAACTATTTTAGCTTCTTTCTTCCCTCCTAAAGACCAGACAAAAAAAAAAAAAAAAAGTTATCAATTTTATATGGGGAACCACCAGAGAGGTCACAGAAAGGAAATTATTACACAAAAATAAAAGAGATGGAGGATTTGGAGCAATTGACCTAGGATTGAAATTAAAAGTGGTGTTTTGTAAAAACATTGCCTCTGGCCTGAAAAGGTACGCCATGTGGATAGGTGAAGCTTTGAGCTGGACAAAGAACATCGGCTGTGTGAGAAGCTCAGCCGATAGAACTTGTTTATAGGGATTTGATTTCTCAATTCGCCCATTTAGACATAGACTGAGTGGATATGTCCAGCAAAAATGTACATTTAAAACTGTCCAGTGAGTTGTATGGTTGTGCTTTTCCATATAAATATTTAGATGAATCTAATAGTGAAATTTGTATAAAAAACATTCTTAGTAAAAACCTCTATGAAAAAAAAAAGATGTGATGTGGCTAGTCTCGGTTCATAGACTCGCTGTCCGGACCGTTGTGAAGTGGAGCTGTCCTGTTAAAACTAAGACATGCTCTGTTGAAAACTGTACTTCAGACAAAACCATAGAGCATTTATCACTGGAATGTGAAAGAGCTGTGTATGTGTGGGGGAAAATGATAAATATTGGTTTCACTATTAATGTAAATTATAATGCAATTATGTATGGTGTGTTCCTGAAAAATTTGTCTAAGTTGGAGCAGAACTTCTTCTGGACTATCATTTGCACTGTTGTAAATAAGTTATGGAAAACCAGGTGTGCCATGATCATTCACCAGGTCTCCATCCCCAGTGACGTAGTGTTCATGCAAATCGTGACAGAACTGAAAAGACAAAAAACCCTGGACAAAAAACAGAAAAAACACACACCATGGCTCTTGATTGCACTTTAGACTCTTTTTTTTTTTTTTTTTTAATATTGCATACATTTCTAATTTTTCTGTGTTTTACCCTTCCTGCCTTATCTCAGGACCACAAAGGAAAGAAGTCTTGTGACTTTTTTGTGACACTAGGTCAGTCTCTCTTGAGGAATGTTTAGTACTGTACGCATTTTGTGTATTGTATAATAAATGGCCAATCAGACCAGATCATTTCCTTTAAGACCGCTGTGACACTGCAGCTTATTGTCAATTTCAGCAGAGGAGGGAGCACACAGGTGCAGACAAACTTTACGCAGGAGGAAACTCACAGAGCCTATCCTCCGGGAGGTTCAATTTATTTAGAACATCACCGATGATCAGATCAGTTTAGATGCTTCATATCCACAAACCTCACAAACCTCACAAATAATGTTAAGAATGTTATCACACAGCAACAGCAATCACGCGTGTTACAGCTCGCACAGATGAAGAAAAATCCCAAAACCTCACAGAACGCAAGTCCTTTCCTGTTCTGAAAAAAGCCTTGTTTTTTCTTACAGCTCTTTATGGTTGAATCCAGACTAGAGTTTGTGGACATATTCCATCTGTCCCAGGCTGATTCTTTATGTTATTAAAAATGATATAGAATAAACGAGTAGCCATGTGCCCTGCTGATGTAGGAATCTTACATCAAAGCTGAACAGTTTCTGTGTGATCCGAGCATGTCTCATTA
>JAPZDX010000001.1:94675-105798 GCA_029783625.1 Naso annulatus | reverse complement strand
ATCATTAACATTTTCATAAGTAACTGTAATTTAATTACACATTCTTTCTCTGTAACTGTAACTGATTACAGTTACATTTATTTTGTGATTAAATTATGTAATTTCATTACATGTAACTAGTTAATCCCCAGCACTGTATATATCTATAATTTCATGTATTGCAAGGGTCATTTCTGTATACACTTATGGTCATTTTGATAATTGAATTACAGAGAGCAAACACTGTGGTCTAGTAATTGAAAAGAATTGACCCAACGTTGTATTTTCTACTTGTGGCATTTATTTGACCCTTGAATTCAGCGATCTCTGCCTTTCACTGAGTCTGTAGAGAGCACCAGTATTTTTCACACTCTTCTTCAGTTCTTTAAAGAAGTGGGAAGGCCACATTTACTCCCATGCGTATGTTTCCCCCTGCTTTGGTTTTGCCTTTAACTGTTACTCCTGCTCCAGATTTTCTTTTGATAATATCTTTCTTTTCCTACACAAGTTGGACCAGAGTAAAGCTGTTCCTGCATCCAGTTTGACTTTCGTTTTCTTGTAATGTCTTTATCAGCCATGATTGCTGCTGTCTAAACTCTGAGGTTTTTCATATGAACACACGCTGATGATCAATGAGCTGCATATAGGCTGACAATCAGCTGAACACTTTACGAGTCAGTAACTCAACTCAGTTTAATTCATAAAACACCTTTCATAGAAATATGCAGCTGAAAGTGGTTGAAACAACACAAAGAAAACAAACAAATAAATAAAAGCAAAATAGACAACAATGAATAAAAAATATGCAAGATAAAACCGTAACAGTGATTAAAAACCACAAGATTAAAACAATAAAATGTTTAAAATCGGTGAATAAAGTAAATATAAGTAGACGACATTACTTTTTGTTTCATGTTAAACTAACCTACAATTCATTTTAAAATCTTATTTGGATTATTTGGCAACATATCTCCTACAGTATTTCTATGTTGAATTTGTTGACAGAGACCCAGAACAGCCAATCACAGCTTCATGAAACATGACATCATCCATAGCAACAGGGTCAACCCCTCCCTTTGCTTACTAACGTTAGTAGACTAACTTCAATGCCATTTACTCCTAATTTTATTTGTGACATGCTTTTTCATTGCCTCTATGTGTGTAATTTTGGAACTAACTCTTATCATAAGTGTTATTTTATATTTGCTAAATTGTAGTAAAACTCATTGGGGGACAAATGCTTTGGTGATGCACTGTATAGGGCCTTCATAGGTTTAAAGAGGTTTATGGTTGTCATTGCGATATTTGGGAAAGAGTAGCCATCTTGGGCCCTCTTTCCCATTTTTTTTCACTGGGCCCCAAACAAATGCCTGGTTTGCCTGTCCTGACGTTGCGCCTCTGCTTGTATTGACCCAGCGGCACCTCTTCCCATGGTCATTTTGTTTGCCTCAAGTATTTATTTAACCAAAACATAACCTAAAAGGAAGATAATGGAACTTAAGTTGCCACATAGCCTGGGCTGGTGGTGTATGATTTTGGTGCATGATAGTCTGGGCACTGCTTCAGGTTATATCACATCAATACATATAAAGTGCAACCAACATCCAACATATAGTACATACAGAATTAAATGCATCCAGTACATCGATACCATATCTTAACAAAGTGCAACAAACAGTACAGGTTCCACTTATACACCAGATACAAGCAGAGGCCAGTGGGCCACGATAATGCTCAGTCTTTCCAGTGGCATTGAGAGTTCTTACGGATGTGGGGAAGAAGCTGTTCTTAAAACGGGTGGTTTTTGTAGCCGGAAACCTAAGTGGGTAGAGCCTGAAATGAGTGTTTGCTGGGTGGAGGGGTCTGCAATGATCTTACTGGCCCATCTGGCTACTCGTTGGTGGTATACTGATGGGATGAGGGGAGGATGATGTTTGCGATCTTGGAGGCCTTGTTGACTATGGGCTGTAGTTTACTTGGAGAGTGACTGTCAGTGTTTCTGTACAAGACTGATTATATGATAATGTGTTCTGAGTTAATGTGCCACTTAAGATTATTGCAGATGTAGTGCCAGAAACTTACATGAATCAGTGGAGGTTACTGGATGGGAGCTGATGTGGACCAGGGATTTGGGGTTTTGTTTGTGTCTAAAATTGATGGTGGTCTCCAAGAAGAATCTCAGGAAAAGTTCATTTTCCAACCTTGAAAATATGGTGTACATAAAGCGAGTTGATCTTCTAAATGTTGTCTTTGTGGAAACTTTATTCTGTCATTACTGGAGTAGAATTCCATCCATTCTTCTTTTCTTTTATCATTTCCATCCTCATTTCTTTTTTATACCTTGTACTTTCAAGCTGCAGCAATAAATCTAACTTCCTAAACAAGCTACTGAGACATCAACCTGCATTCATGTCCACAACACGAGGAAAATGTGTCCAACCTGTTCGTAGATGTCCATTTATGGCAACTTGTAAACAATTCTGAGCAAAAATTTTATAATGTGTTTCAGCATTTGTGTTCAACTACGACTTTGAGTACGGTTAGGATGAGCAATAAGTGATTTAAATATGTGAATTAGTTCTTTCATTTATTCATCCACTCTATCTATCTATCTATCTATCTATCTATCTATCTGTATGTGTGTGTGTGTTGAGTAGTTCTGCCCAACAGATTAGATCTCTGTTTGCCTCTAGGGGTCACTGTTTACAAGTGAACCTTCTGTAATGCATCACTCTGCTCTGAGCTCACTGGCCATGTTTCAAATACCACTGCAGTTTTACATTTGCATGCCTCTCTCAGGTTGCCAGAATTCTCTGATAAAACTTGTGAACTATAAAGTTTGGACAAATTGTGGTAACTGCTTGCTGTAGATATTTACCAAATTTGAAGCACTAGTAGTAGCTTACAAAAGAAGAGTTTTTTTTCTGTAATGTTATTTAGTAAATAAATAAACTGTCAGCTGTGCTGGGCCACATCATTTGAAGATGACTGCTTTGCTGGCTAAAAGTTAAAAATAAAACATAATAAAACTAACATTTAATTCAACTTTATTATCTCACTTTTTCATTAATTTTTATACACATTTTGTACATGATGATGGCATACCAAACATTTTTTTATAAAAATGTGAAGGGTGTGTGCTCTCAGTGTAAGAGAGGAAGTACCACTTTCTGAAAAGGTACCCTTTGGAAACAATCAGATTTAATTAACTTTAGTAATTGTTTGTCACTCTGTCGGTCATTTTAAATTGTCACAACCTGTCAACCAAATACGTCTGATATTTGAAGAGCTGTGCATAAGACTGACATGACATTGTCATAATCATAGCATGACACTTATCTTTAACATTGAACACAATCATTGCTGTATGTGATAAAAATAAAAAAAATCTCATTTTTCTTCCTCTAGGTCTCTAAACAGACAAAACAAAATATATATTTTAATGATGCTTTGAAGTAGCATGAGCTTATAGGATTGGTTTATTTGTTGCATTAGTAAGCAGGCACAGCTGCAGATGAAAATTTCAAGGTTTCAAGGTGATGTATAACAGTTTTATCAGCTGTGACCAGTAGCTCTACAGGTCGCTCTGTCGGTCGGTTGGTCTACAAAATTCTCCACTCTTTGCCAGCCACAGTGTTTGCCTTAGGAAGCTGAAATTTGGCATGGAGATCAAGTGTGTGTGTATGTGTGTGTAAGGGTGCGTGTTTTTGATCATGCCCATTAGCTAAAAGGAAATGTAGCAATGAAGGTGGCCTTTTGCGAAAAGGTGCGTGACTTTCAAATGGATTCACAGACTTGCACAAGATTTAGTGGAAATGTTGGTCATTAGCCAAAGAACAGCTGATTAACTGTTTGGGCCATCTTGCAAAAAGGGGGCGTGGCAGTGGAAGTGACCTGTAACAAAAAGGAGCATAACTTCTACACATATTTATCTAACATTGCTAAACTTTAGAAACACACATACACATTTCCATTGGTCATAGCTTGGTCTGCCCCTACACTTTAGCCCTGCCCCTTCAGTAACTCATCAACTGTTTGTAATAGACTCTTGTGGGAGGCATCATTGCAGACAGTATTTCAGATGTCTTCACTTTCTTTCTTTCCAAATAAACAGTAAAGAAAGGATTTAACATTTAAACAAGTACACCGTATTTTGCATCCCAACAATACATTTTACTATACTCAGCACAATTAAGAATATAAGAATTTTAGCTGCTGGATGCTATTGCCAGTTCTTGCTTGTTCAAATGATGTTTGTCAGATGTCCTCCATCTCTGAGTCAGGATCTGTTTTGAGGTTGCTTGCCTGTTAAGAGGAACTTTTTTTCTCAATACATTTCCAAGTTCTTATAGGGTGTGGTCTGGACCTGTCATATGTGTTAAGTGTCTTGGGACAAGTTATGTTGTGGTTTGGCACAATATAAATACAACCGATCTGACATGACTTTCTTCTTCACTCTGGTTTACCCTGGAAGTTAGTGAGAGGCAACA
Source organism: Naso annulatus (assembly GCA_029783625.1). Taxonomy (NCBI): domain Eukaryota; kingdom Metazoa; phylum Chordata; class Actinopteri; order Acanthuriformes; family Acanthuridae; genus Naso; species Naso annulatus. The sequence goes on along the minus strand of JAPZDX010000001.1, from coordinate 101,329 downwards.
AAACGAGATGCACTGTTACCTGGAGAGAGAAAATGGATTTCTCTGGGTTTGAATATTTGGCACTTTGCTTATTGTAAGTGTGCAACTAAAAATATATAACAAAGATATTGTAATATTTAGACAGCTTGATGTGGAAATGTTTGACGTTTTAAGTTAACAGGAGCTCTAGCTCCACAGCTAACTGAGCTTACCCAGCTAACTAGCTAACAGCAGGTAGCTAAAATTTGTAGCATTTAGCAGTTAGCCTGTGTAAAACAACTAGTCAAACTGCCTAAAACATCGTGCTTCATAGCAGCATAGCTATGCTGATGTTTGGTGATTCGCAGGACCAGTTGTTGTGTTTTTTGTTACTAATTGTTGCCTTCATTCAAAGGAAACCTATGTTGCTATTTACAGCATTGCATTACATTAATAAATTTTAGATTTGTTCAATGAACTTCACTGTGGCTGTTGAATTATCTCTGTTAGTCCTTTTACCATGATGTTATGTGTAGCACCATGATGAAACGTCAGCCCTGTAATGAACTGACGACTTGTCCAAAACCCTGTCCTCGCCCAGTGTCAGCTGGGATTGGCTCCTGTAACCCCGCAACCCTGCATAAGGATAAGTTATGGATGTTATGGATAATGAATGAATGAATGAAACATATTACATTTTCTGTGCTACAATATGTAATGTCAGTATGAACAACTAAACAGTGAAACTATTGGTATCTTGTGTGTGGATGATCCAACTAATAAAATAATAATAGTAATTAGTAATAAAAGAAATGTCTCTATAGTTTTCATAAAAAATTAGTTGTTTGAACCAATACTTCTGTAAAGCCAAGGTTTCTTTAAAGATATGAATGCACATGCAATGTTTTGAACTTTGGACAGCATGTGCTACAAGTGGTTACTGTTTTCAGTTTTGTGTCTAGAGTTTTGAAAAATGACATCAAGATTCTGTGACTCACTTGAAATCAGTTGAAAAAGACTGTTTTCTCGTACCACAAGGCGAAAACAATCATCATTAATAAATTGCTGTCAATGGATCTCGTTATCCTAAAACTTTCATGGTGTGAACACAGTATATTGTTCCTCAATTTCAATAAAACTATGCTTTAGGAGTAATGCAATGGTTATTTATCAGTTTGAGCAGTTGTATCAGTTGATAATTGGATCATTGAAATGAAATTAATAGACAGTCATCTCAACTGCAATGTGTGAATTGCATTTTGAAATGATAATACTTTGATGTTGAGTTGTGTCCTTTTGAACTGGTGATTTTAGTCAAATGATCTTTGATATATATGTATTTCATGTCAGCAATTGGAAAATGTGCTGGAGTTTTGAAAAAATGTGCATCTTAATTATCTGTTGTGAGCTTCTTGAGAGTTTTGAAAAATTACATTGAGGTTCTGTAATAAGTGCCAAAGCCATTGTAAATAAATTGTAACTGATCAAATGACACTTAATGACAGCAGTCAATAACATTCATAAAGATTTTTTTAAGATCATGACAAGTGGTTATGTGGGCGTCATGTCAGTCTCCAAAACACTGTTACCATCATTACAATCTATAAAGTAAATGAGTTATTTGCTTATTAAAAGGCTTCTAAGTACAGTTTCTAAACCTTTACAGAGGGTGAATTTGAGTTGTTCTCAGATAATTTTCTACCTAAACACACACATTTCTTGTGAAACACCTTGCAGGACAAACACTGCAGCTGTGGTAAAAGGGATCTACCATTTCCTTCTTGGAATTATGGGCTTAGAATGATTTAGACATTCTATAATTTAAGACAAAAAGCCCTATCCCTTCATCCCATCAGCCTATTGTGGATATTGCAGATAAATGATGTTTTTATTGCCTGGCTGATACATCTAAGTAGGGCAAATCCTTCAGCTGGATGCCATTGATAGAAAGGGCATTTCGGAAGAGATTGAGAAGATAAATGTTGCTAAATGAAGCAGACAGACAGGGAGAAAGAAAAGCCACAAAAGGACCTAAACTCTCTGAAGTCCTGCATTCCTGTTAAGTAATATTAGAGTTTGGCATTCATAACAAGCCATAGCAAGGTGTTACACTTTGTATGACACAGTTTCTGCTTTCAGGAGGATCTGCCTTGTTTATTGACTCTGTGGCTTTTGGTCGGTGTTTCAGATAGAGCCTAAAAGTCTCAGGCGGCATGGTTTCCCAGGCCCCCCTTGGGAGGAGCTTTTGTCCTGGCCAGGAAGCCTCCCCAGCACGCAGGTATAGGATGACAAGGCTTTATATTCAGCGACCTATAGATGGGAGTGAGGCAGGGCGAAAGCTGAACATCCAAAGGAGCCTGTTTGCTGCTTGTGATGAATTTTGGATTGGTGGTCATCTCTGTAGTTTCTGCTTGGCCATGTTGCAGCAACAGGTGTGGCACTTTACGAATGAGCCACAGCAGAGAGATAGAGATAGCAGGAATGCACCCTCCCTCCCCCTCCCCCTGTCATTATCAGTAGATATGTGTGTTGTAAATCTTTTAATTAGTTTGTACCATTAACAATGTATTGACTGAATATTTTACAGTGAAATTTAATGACACAATTCAAGGACTATGAAGACAAACTTTGTGAAAACTTGTTTGAATAAATAAAAGACAAAATGGAAGAAATCACTGGCTCACCATTTTCTCAGGTCAGTACCAATGTGTTATGTTGGAACAAGTTGTGAGGGAAAAGAAACGGCAACACTGATAAATATCTTTATCAATAACTTATAACACAGGCACAAAATAAATATTCATATAATTAGTACAATATACATCATTCACTTTACAGTAGACTATCACATTGTAAGCATGTTACAAAATTATAAACAGAATTCCCTCTCACGTGTCCCTTTTTTGCTTTTTGACAACAGAAAGTGCTAAATGGCTAAAGTCCTCTCTTCAGTGTCCATCATTATTGTTAGCACTTTAAAAAGCAAAAAATTATCCTGTGTTTGTGATTTCAGCTTTTGACAAATGTACACGCACAGTTCATACTGAATATACAACAGCAGAACCAGGTTTAAAATTTTTTATGCTCCATGTGAAGTTGATGGTAAAATATTCTTCAGTAAAAGTAGGATGTTTTTATAAGCTACATCAAAGTTTTCAGCTACATTAATATATTTGTTTACAAGACAGTAGCATTTTGAGGATGTCAAACATCACTGAATAAAAGATTATACAGCTGTGTTTGTGTGTGTGTCTGTGTGTGTTTGTGTATGTGTGTGTGAATATGTCCTTGATACATGTATCCCATCACCTTAGGTGGCCCTCTATCTTCCCTTCCTCTTCTTTATAGATTTTTCTTCTGTGCATCAACAAAAAATCCCACTGATCCAGAAGGCAATATCAAAACCATTTTACCAAATCCTCCATTGCAATCAAGCTACAGTATGTGCTGAAAACAGAGGTCTATGTTCGGATGAGTCATGTGGCCACCGGGTAAGATGCCCATTCTAAAATTCTGTTTAGTCATCTGGTCATTGTGCGACCTTTCCTTCTCTGATGCTGGCGTCTCCGGCGACCACTGCTGCCATGGTGGTGTGTGTGGTGGTGTGCACTTTGACTGTCTCTGAGACGCCTCACCATCTCATGGTCCTTGTTGCCCAGCACCCGGGGCAGAAAAAGTGAGGCTTTGTCAGTGCTTCGAGTTTTAAAGCCTCGCCGCGGCCGGCCTTTGCCATTAATAGAAACATACCACTGGCGTTTGGCACTGGCTCGCCGCTTGGAGCTGCCACCCCCTGGCGGCAGGGGCTGCTCTGTGGAATGGTGGCGGGATGCATATGTGTTGTAACCCAACTCATGGATCCGTTCCACAAACTCACACTCTCTATTGAACACTTCCTGGAGTGATGAGAAGAAGAGAAACAGTGAGCCACATTTGTCGTGCAGGATTCTGGATGTTTTTGATTAACAGGAAGACCTCTCATATTCCACTCAGCTCTGCTCTCACAACACAGACTGTCACTACTATCAGACACCAAATCAGCCAGAAAATAATACAATTTATGCCAAACAAATGTGTAACATCAAAGCAGGTAGGCATTAAAACTGTAATCCAAGTAATAATAATATTTGAGGCCTTTAACCAACAGCCGCTGGGCCACCGTCAAGCAGGAAGTGTGTGTGTTCAACAGAAGGTGACGGGCATGTTAGATGATTAGATAACATCTGTACCCACCGAGGCATACAGCTGGCCTTTATCATTCATGGCCAGATATCTTCCAGAGAAAAGGCCTTTAATGGCCACAACACCCACATCCACTGCAGTGATCTCCATGATGCCTGCAATACAGATAAAAATACCAGTTATATGATATTACATTCATATGTGACTGCAATAGGCTATTATATTTATTATGATTAAATTCGTTAAAAAGATCATTTCTTTTTCTCTGTTAGTTTTGGCTTATTAATCACACCTCAAATAAATCTTGAAATGTGGAAATCATGTAGGCCTACTAAACAGACACATGAGTTAAAATGAATAATAAATGAATAAATAAAAAAAATTCATAAGTGATTTCATTTCCGGTTGTATGTGCCCTTCATATAGACCAATGCAACGTGTTTACTATCTTTTTTTGATCAGTGCTTGATTAGTTAATGGCCTATTCAGCAACAGAAAGCCTCGAATGGTTGCTGATTAGTTAAACAGCCTACATCCGCTGGGACAGGCGGTGCTCAGATGAACCTTCATGTCGGAAGCTTTGACATGATTTCACACACACACACACACACACACACACACACACACACACACACGCTGAAACTGTGATAGACAGGCTACTGATGGGCCAATTATTAGATATAATATCAGAATGTCGGCTATCAAAATAGACTGACACAAACTAAAAAAGGAACTCCATTGACAAATATACTGAATATGTATATATTAATATGACCCACTAACAGAGATTAAAACGTGTATTTACCTCGACGTGAAAATTTAGGGTAAAAAAAGTAATTTAACCAATCAGCAGAAAAGTCTGGACAATTTGAATAAAACAAACTGAACCCCGTAACTTTGGGGGAAAAGGATAAACGAAAACTTCTTCTAAATAAATCGATAGATTATAAAGCGTCACATTAACATTTTTTGTCATTCATTGTCACATGTATCTGTGGGAGTTTTCCCTCTCTCTCACTTCGCTGTGCGTAAAAGCAAATGAATACTCACTGAACGGGTTGTTTTCCTCCAATGATCCATCTATTTTCCCATTTGACTGAATCTGCAAATGATATTTAGTAGCGCAGTAAAGCTTTCTGCGCCTCGGAGCTCCTCCGAGGTGTTCATACACTCCTCCGCGTCCCCCGGCGTCCCTGCGCTGCCGGTGGTCGCAAGCCTGGTCCGGGACGCAGCTGGTTCGGGGACTAACGGGATCCAACAGGCTCAGCAACACCAGCAGAGGTATCACCGCCATCGTGTCATGGCCGGAGAGCAGCTATTACGGCGAAAAAACGGCGAACTCTTGCCAGGCTCTCCGGCTCCCATTAAAGTGTCGGGGCTCCAGCGCTCCAGAGACCGAGCCCGGCGAACATCTGAACACGAGACACGAGGGGGGCAGCGCCGCCGTGCCCGCGGTGGAAGCCGCTCTGCACCTTTGCTGCTGCCGCTGGAAATCTTTCTGCGTGTGACTGACTCCTCCGCTCCGCAGACTGAGCGCAGATATAAAAGAAGCTTGTGGTGACAATAGGCTGAATTCCGACCAATTGATACAAAGGAAAGGGGGAGGCAAAAGGTATCAGCTCTGTGTGAAGCGAGGGACTGTGGCGTGGATAAAATTACACAGTGGCTGAGAGCGGAACAGCTCTGTCCTCTGAACTCCTCTGCTTCTAAGAGAGCGCAGAGTAAATTATACAGGCGGGCTGAGCCAGCGCGAACCGCAACAGGTGAGAAGGCAGACCGTCACTGGATGTCCCGCAAAATCACCAATCTCCTTCAGTTTGAACAAGCACAACACACTACAGCTTTTACATGGATTACTCGAATTTATTTCACTGCTGAACTGTTAAATTCAACCCTTTATATTCACGTCAAGAGGACGGCAACATAGTAAGGGCAGACCGATACCCTGATTACATCGCAAACAGTCACATGTATCAATACTTGATTGGAAAGGCCCTTATTTGAAAAACCTCGAAAACATTACACTACCGTGGAACATGAATAACGTGTTGAATAGACATATCTGGAGGTGGCATCAGAAACCAATTCACTGTTAACATTTCACACAGCAAACTTTCTCTGTGAGCTTCTGGTCTGAAAAGGTGTTGCCAGTGTAAACTGTCAGGCAGAAAGCTCTAAATGATCGCTCTATGTAGTGTTTACTGCTGTGACTCTGGCGCTGGGAGACAGAGACTTCAGTACTTTTTAAAATCCTTGCTTTTGCATGTCTGATCTGAAATTTGGACGTTTGTCTGTCAAATGAGCAGTTTCACAGATGTTCATAGCTTCTTGACACTTGCAAGCAGCTGCAGTGAAAATTGGGCTCTTCACACAATCAAGCACAAGTTGCTATTACTAAATAAAGCTTCCTCCAACAAACAACTTTCCCCCATTCATCTGGGGCCATTCTGTATTTCTGCTGCTGGTGGTTGACATGTACACATGAAGCAGGAAAAAGCTGTGAGCAGCCACGGTGAG
>JAPZDX010000001.1:66697-79184 GCA_029783625.1 Naso annulatus | reverse complement strand
GGGGGGGGGTTAAAAAAAAAGTCTCTTTCACCGAGACAGTTTAACACTCAACAGAGTTATACATATTCCATTTTCTGTTATGGCACCAGTATCAAAGCATTCCCTGGACTTGCTGGTTTCCATTCTGAATTCTTCATCTCACGCAGGTTTAACAGAGCTAACAGGCACTGAACCAACAAGTTGAATAGAATAAGAGCTAAACAAAAAGACAAAAAAAAAACAGATAGATCTTGACTGTCACATGAGGTATTGTGGATCAAAGCATTTCAGTACAATGTCTCTTTTTTCTTGTTTTTTTGGAATAGACTGAAAATCATATTACGCAATTATAAACAAAAAGATTATAGAATCTACCTAAAAACACAGATGAAGGTGTCAATAACACACTTTTCTATGAGAAAATTCAAACCTAGAATGGCAGTATATTGACATTTATCCATATAAAAGATCAACCAAAATGTAGCAGCAAACGAGAAAAACATTTTTAATCCATACGTTTTTGTCATCTTTTTTTAAACACGTAGCTGGGATTTATTTTCTATAGCAGCTGAATACGAGGAGCATTTCTCTCCTATCTATCCTCAACGTACAATCAGAAACCTAATTTACAGGATTCCCACACAGCTGGACACTCCAACAATTCAATACTCTTCTCAGAATCGATTGAAAGCGATCCCTTCTGCTTGCGGTGTCTGTCAATTTTGCATCATCATGACAACTTTCCCGCCCCATGTAGGAACCCTGACTTGAACTCTACAGCATGAAGACGCTCCTCCCTGTTGAGCCTTCACCTCTTTACCAGTTCTGCCACCGTCTGACTCCTGTGTGCTCTTGCCAATTGTGCCTTCCTCTTTTTTAAGGCAAATCCCTATGAAACACAGCCCACTTCTTTTCACTTTGTGCAAAATAATGTAACCCCCCCCCCTTCTCCTTTCCCGAACCATGAGCAGTATTTAAACTGGTAATTTAGTGACAGACAAGAGTTTTAGTGATGCAAATATTTCTGGACAGCAGTGCTGCTCTGGAGGCAGAGATAGTTAAACATAGAATTTGGAGCCAAGGTACATACACATAAAAAAATAAATAATCTATTTTACTTAATAAAACTGAAGTATTAACTATGAAAATAATACTTTTACTCTCACCTCTCGAACCTCTACACAATGTGGTTTAACTAAAGCAATGATATTTCTAAAAATGTCAGAGCAGCTTGGCCTCTAAGACCCATTTGTTGAACTAAAACACAAGTCTGAGACTTAGAAAGCAGCTACAGCAAGCTAATAACTCTATGGGACTCATGACAGTGTCAAGCAGCATTAAGTTTTGTTTAAAAAAGTAATTCCATTATACTGGTCATTTCTTTTATCCCATTAGATGAATCAGATGCTGCTCTGTCTCTCTATCAGCAAAAGTCTCCTGCTCAGCCCACATTCCGTTACGTGTTGTTTCACAAACTTTCTCACCGTGATTTCTTTCTTTTACACGGCCAGCACTGCTGACCAAAAGTGCTTTTTTTTGAGAAAATAAAGTTGGAATGCTGTAACTACACACAGAAAGAAAACTTAAGAGATTGTGGACTGCTCTGTTTGAACATCAAGTTGATCTCATCAAAAACTGCAATCTTAAATATGGAAAGCAAACGTTGTGAATTTGTCTAAACCTGACATAAGCCGTCCACAGTCACGAGGTTGATACGATCACAGCGTCTCACAATTCACTTGGTTTAAAAAGCAAAAAGCTTGGAAGAAAAGAGGTATAAAACTAATTGATGAAGAGGTCTAAAATTCTATATAATGAATTGCCCTTGCTTAGGCAGGTAACATTTTCTAGATGTAACAGATGAGGAATGAAACATTTTTTTTTAAAAAGTCAGAATTCAGGTTAAGACCTGAGGACAGGACCGAGTGGACATGACACTTTGTGATGCTTTAGTAGGAAAGCTGATTCTGTGGTAATTTAATATTCCTCGTTTAATATTTGAGGGAACAAGCCACAAAGATCTGCTTCAATGTCTGCTTTGTGGCTTCAACTCCCACCCTTGCAGGTCATCAGTATTCAAAGTCTTTTCTCTCGTGTTCATTTCTTTTCCTAGGATCTGAGTGGACACTAGCAGGAAATGTGACTCAGGGTTTGTTGCGGGCGAGCAGGGGGCGCTATGTCCCATCTTGGCAGTCATAGAGGACAGACGGCATTTGAGTGACATGTCGGCCATGATAGCAGCCCGCCAGAAAGGAAGGGGAGCCCCCTCTTCAGCTAACCGATCACAACTCTCTGACGAAAACTTTCCCTTGATTATCAGGTCATCGTGTGACGTGGCTTTCAATCATTTCAAATGTTGATGTCTCTGACATCTGTGGGGGTGCAGGACAAGTCCACGTCCTCATCCACATGTTTGGTTTTTGTTGTGCTGCTGTGCTGCTGTGCTTGCTGTAGGCTGTACTCCAGCAGTGACTCTATCTGCTCCTGACACGCCCGCAAGCAGTCCTGCAAGTACACAGTCAACACTGAGTAAACAACATCACATTAACATCAAGAGCAATCAGTGGCTTTGTCCACATTTGAATATCGTTTTGGAAGAATGTGCATTTGCATACCGGGTCACTGCGAATGACCTGTGACAGGAAGTTTGTGAGGTTCTCTGAGGATAGGGAGGCATCTTGGCTCTTCAGATAGAGACCTTGAACAGCTGCCACCACGCTGCCTGCCGCCACCATGGATGGAGGACTAGCAATGAAGTTGACATCTGTGGAAATAAGTTGAAAACAATGTTAAAATAGCATATCCGCTCTCCGAAACTAAGTGAACACCACAATTCATTATTATACCCTTTAGTGGCCCAGTAGTCTTCCGTTTTAGAGGTGCATCACATTTACAATTGTTAATTGACTGCAAACCAAACAATTGCCCTACCTACATCTTCTCACCAATAATCAACACATGACACATAGTCTCAAAGAACACTTCCTCCGTACTCCTCTGAATCTTCAAAATTAATTAACTTATAATGAAAACATAGCAGCCGGAATGGCAAAAACAGAGACTGTGCCCAAGACAGCAAAAACCACCGATCTCAGACTGGGCTTCCTGAGGTCCAGATAATGTCCTTAAACCTGACTATGACTGAAACTTGAGTTAACCTGATCTGGAGGTGTGTGTCCATAAGTTGTAAAAGGCAACAGACAGAAACAGTCCAAATAACTTCATACAGAAGAAACAGGGGGTATAAAATATGCAGTAAACAGATGACAAAATACAGGTTCAAGCAACACTATGTAACTTTGACCGGGACCTGGGGCTTCGAAAACCAAACTTTACGATGCACATTAATACGTCGCACTAAACAGAAGTTTTAATGGAACTGGGTCATGTGTTACGGAGAAAATGTACTCTAGTTTTCCCTCTGGTGTCCTACAACTGCTCTGCCTCAACTCTGTGATTCACAGAGGTTCCTGAAAGCAACATGTCGGCTGCCTGCAGACTGAAGCTGCAGCTGCAGCAGCGGGTCCTTGTTGGGGACAGCTCCGCTAAATAAAAGGCTGCAGACAGACAGAGCACTCATAGGACATCAGGAGGAAAACCAGAGGACTTTTTCTCTGTAAAACACGACCCCATTTTACTAAAAGTGCTGTATGTGCGACATATTAACGTGAATCATTTCGTTTTGTTTTTTGAAGCCGTGGGTTGGGGCAAAAGTTACATAGCATTGCTTTAAAGTGAAAGAACAAAGTAAAATATGAATTTTAAAATACAGAAAATGTAATATGAGATATATGTATGCTTACGTGGAGAATAAATGTTTTTCAGAATTCATTTGGAAGATATAAATGTTTACCTAAGCTGCTATATGAACTGTACACATTTATTAGACATATGAGATGTTAGACACGAACTCGTGTGAGGACAAATGCTGCATGACCAACCTGTAGCACAGAGAGCCACAAAGGTCTGGGCGTGTTTCCTGAGTATCTGCTTGGTGGATGGGTAGATCTGAAGCTTGGACAGGAAGTGCTCTATGAAGTCATGAGGCGTGACTGAAGCCAGATCCCACTTCAGCTTGTTGAGGACCAGCAACTCCATTTGCTGTGGACAGAGCAGACCAGATGCATTCACTCACACTGACCCACTTACTGAGGAGGAAAAATGCTCCTCCTTCTATATTTGCTGTGACACTTTGTTCCTGCAGCTGAAGCCATTTGTCATTTAATCAGCTCTTCTATTCCTGCTCCTCTGTTCTTTGTACACATTTTTGATACCATTCTAGCTAGTTTTCAGCTTTCTTTCTTTTGTCTGCAGTATTAAAGATACTGTGGTACAACATTCTCCAGATTTCAAGCTTACTTGAAAATACTCCTTTGCAAACATACAAGGTGCGCAATCAGCAGGTATTCTACCTATAAACTTTAAATTGTGTTGTTACCCCAAACATCATCTGACTCTGCTGTCAGTGTGACAGTGAACCGCAACGCATGAAATAAAAGTCAAAGCAAACACAGAATACAAGTGTGTGTTTGTTGTTCTCTGTGTTCAGTTTGTCATTGCCAATAGTTTACACCTTTATCTTGTGGCCACAAGGTGTCACTGTGAAACAGTGTTTTCTCAGCACTCACTGAGACCATTCATGAAATCAGAGAGGCCTTCAGGTTACCATAGAAAAATCACAGGCAGCCATGCATACACTGATGCACCACAGCTGCATTTCTTTTGACGTTAACAGGAAAAGTCTCTGACATACAGTCAAGCATAGAAACAATTTTAGCACACTGTCACACCAGATGAACTGCAAACCACTGTGTGCACCACCACATGCTGCCCATCTACTGTGTGTGTTATGCAACATCCATGTCTGCAGAACTCAATTACCAGCAGCTCTCTGGGCTGGACAGAGTTGTCCGTGTAGATACAGAGCTTCTCAGCTGTTAGGGGCACGGTCTCCTTCATCTTGGATGCTAGAAACATGCATGTAGCTCCCAGGAGCTGTAGTCGTGTTTTCCTGGTAGCCTCCACTGACAAAAATCTGTCCAAATAGTTCATAGCCAGTGGAAAAACCTCCTCCTCACATTTCTGTTCCTCGCAGACCTGGGAGGTGAGAAAAGCATTTAGAGGTTGTTGTGGCTTACAGGAAGAAAATACCCCATTCATATGTATAATTAAGTCTTTGCCCCCTCTATCCCTGTCTGATCCCACACAAAGCTCTTTGCACCCAGTAGCTGCGCTATCCCCAACTCTCTGAAAAGAAATTCAAAGAAACATGTGCAACAGCTTTTTTTAAGAAGAGTAGGCTATAAATATCCTGTCTGACACAATTTAACCAAACTCAATTTTACGTGCAACTAAAATCATTCAAGGTCTAAATTTTAATTTTTTTGACCCAAGCAGACAAAGACTGCTGCTATAATGACAACAGTCAGAAATGAGACTGCCGTCAGTTCTGAATGAGACACAAAGGTGGCGTCAATGCAAGTTTCACTCTATTTTCAACTTCGTCATCTTTTCAAAAAATATTTATAAATACTAAAAAATTATTAGCCTGTGCACAATTGAAATGTAAATGATCCCCATCGAATGCTCCATCGGATGAGAGTAAAACGTGTGGATTAAATAAACGTATAAATTTTTTAAAATTTAATTTCTCAGACTGGGCTTTTTCACGTGCTGCGGGCGAAACTTCCCCTAGGTTCTCCGATGCACAATTTCAGAAATTAATAAAAAATATATATCAACGAATAATTCAATCCAAAAGTTGCCGTTAATGTTAAAAAACAACTAACCTATTAAATCCGACTGTTAAAAGCTCTTTAAGACGTTTGCTCTTTGAAAAAGACATTTTTAAGCGACCTTCACAGACAGCAGCGACAGTTGAACAGTTGATAGAGCCTGGGCCTCTCGGACAGGCTGTGGCTGTCAGCACGCTATGTAGTAGTCTTATGATTTAGATGCATTTCTGTTTTATTTAACCGAGTTAATGTCATTGTTACTGATAGCTTATTGTAGATTTTTAATCATATTAATATCCTTTTCATATAGGCTACGATAACAAAGATGGCGCGGAATACTGGCACGGGCCAGATTGCATACGTGTACATTGCTGTTATTTTTGAATATTTCATCAATGTAGGCCTAATTACATTTCACTATCGTCAAAAAATATAGGCTAAGAATGAACAATAGAAAGGGCATTCATGGTGAAAACTGTGAGCAGTCTGTAGCTGATATAACTGCAGGACCACCCAGCACTCTTAAGGACATAGACTACTTTTGAGTGCCGTTTATGTAACATGCACAGTAAAAAGGCAGACAGTCTCAAAGACTCACAACTTTCACATTCAGACTGACGTTAATGTCCGTCTTTTCGTCGTGACTGTTAATAAGCTAGCGACAGAGCCACAAGTTAGCAGCGAAACTCGGACACACGGAAAGATGAGTGAAGTTAAAACAAACCTCTAACATCCAGGTGGCAACTATTTTTCTCATTTTCGGTACAATTTCTTTCTGAACACACTTGAAGTAGTTGGGCGACGGTAAGTAGTTCTCCTCTGCCCTCAGCATGGTGTGCAGAACTCGGTCATTGAGCAGGTTCACGTCCTGGTGGGCTCTCCTTATGGAGTCTACCTCGCAGCACAGCAGCTGGTCCTCCATAGCAGGCTGTTGTGTTTTTTTCCTTTTTTATTTTATTTTGACTGTGGATAGCCAACAAATGGTAGCAGGCCTATTGCTTTGTTAAAATATAACTAACTCACTGAAGGAACAAGGAAGAGGCTCTAGCAGGCACAAGGCTGTTGTCCGGTCGTTTTAATTTAGCCTTTCTTTCGGCCGGGCTGCTGTGGCTGCGTGCAGTTTCTGCTCCGTTGTAAGCGAGTCCTGTGAGGCGCACAGAGCTTCCCCCTGCCACACAAAAACCCCTGCCTCGCGCTCACCAGACAAGCATGCTCCGACGCACGGCGCACGCACACACACAACACACACACGCAGACAAAGTATGACGGCGAGCGCGCAGTAAGGAGATGGTGTGGGTGCGCGCGATGACGTCAGCAGTTGGTGAGAGGTGGGGGGTATCATATACAAGCAATCTGCTAGTGGCTTTGAATATGGTGTGTCTCTATCTATCTATCTATCTTTGAGGGTGAGCCAGAGGGATGTCTGGTTTGACCCTGGTGTAAAGCCGACCGGGGGAGGCGGGCAGTTTGTCGGTCGGTAGGGGGTGATGACGGTTTACATCCCTTCTTCCTTTTTACCCCATTTCTCTCAAAGACTCAATGAAAGCAGATGCTCTTTCAACTGTGCTGAACAGGAGGTGAGCACATGGGAGAACAGTGCATTCTGGAAAAGGGGAAGCTTTTTTCACTTCCATGTGTTCTTCATCCAAATAACATCAGGGGACAGGACAGGATAAAAGTGTAGCTTGTTATTTTATGCTGTGATGCCTGGAGCTTCATCACTAAGCACAAGCGTTGAGCAATAAAGTAAATTAGTTACACAATGTTTCCCTGTGGAATATCTGCAGTGTAACACATACTTATTTTATTTAGATAATGAAACATCGTAAAGCTTATCTCAAAACTCCATAGACCGAAACGTGAGAATTCTGACTGGTGAGTCACCATCTGTTAATGATAACCCCTCTGTGCATTTTCATCTTCACTTTAATTCAAATGTGAAGTTTATCTGGTCAGATATTAATGTAACAGAATACACTGTAGACCACTACAAAAGAAATGTCAGCTTATTTCACAGTACTGAAAACACAATAATGGAGTAATACTGAAGTGCAAATAGTAAAGCTTGAAGACTTTCACTAACACACAAACTTACACACACACGCACGCACACACACACACACACACAAACAGGAGGAGACTAGAGTTGCACCAATGAGAGGAATTGCTGTTGCTAGGCAGATGTCCCTACAACTTTTAATGTGGGGAAAAGTTTAGGGTATATGAAAAATTCAGATTGTTATTGATAACCTTATCAAACTCTTTGACGGTGTAGTTTTTCAAATTAGTGCATTTGCTATTAATAGTACTGCATTATACCTCTCAGCTTATTTGTTTGCACCTCGCAAACCAATCAGTAAGGAGTAAGTAAGGAGAGGAGTAGTCAAGAAATCCAGCAGGAATCATAATTCTGACAGCCTGATTAATTTACAGTGTGTATCAATCCGGCTCTTGCCATATATTTAGTTAACAACATCTGAACAACTATTTATCGTTAAGCTGTGTACATTTTAATCTAGTTTCAATATGAATTGGAGCTTTTCACATTCCTTAAATTCCTCTCTGGGCTGTTGGGTGGACTACCGTAATGCCTGAAGAGGGTTACGCCTCTGTGGACAGAGTCTGGCTTCACTTCAGAGCATGAAACCACTCTGTTGTTGTTGTTTTGAGGGATCAAAAGTATAATATTAATATAATAGTGAAATGTTCATTCAGATATTTTCAATGCATACATTGTTTTATGCTGTTGGTCTCGTGTATTTTAACTGTGATTACTAACTAAGCCAATCATCAATACAATTAGAATTTAATTTTTTTTTTTAATGGCTTGATACTCTTTAACAGCTCTTTTCTCACTCAGTCTCATATTTGTAGTATATGTATCTCATTTAAATCAGTGGGAATTTTTTTCCTTGACTTCTTTATTTTATTGAGGAAATGACTTTATGTCAGGAAATAATATACAATATACAAAAAGCTGACACATTAAGTTAGCAAAACTGAAAGTATTTTTGACCCATTTTATTTCCCTGAGTTACTGAACTTTTCCTCGATGGCATGTTCTGTCCTCTCAGTCTCTCTCATGCACAGGTTTCTGTGGAAAACAAAGGGAGCTAGAGCATGTGACTTTTGCATTGAGGCTCTTCTAGCAGCTTTATGGTAACAAGAGAAGGAAGTATTTAAAGGGACAGCAGAGAGCTGCAATGAAAGCAGCAAGGCATGACTGGTTCACACGACTGATCACACCATCAAGGTGTCCACAGCTATAAAATAAATTATATGTTAAGGCTGCTGGTTACCACATCAAGGCTGTTGCTTTTTGTTCTAGTTTTCATTCACTTGCAGTATCCTGTTTCCTGATTTGAACTCTAAAGTGCCCCCGCTGTCATTGTTTCTTCAACATATTCAAATTGATTTCAGCCATTTTTTGAGAACTTGTCATGCAAAAGGTTGAAGAGATGTGACTTAATTTAAGACATGCCCCAAGAGAATAAAATAATGAGCAGAAGAATAAAACTCTACAGCCATGCTGGCAGCAGTATGAGGCTAAATGCTAACGTCAGCAGGACAACATGCTCATAATAACAGTTTTAACATGTTGATGTTTATTTAGCAGGTTATATTTACAGTGGTCACCATCTTAGTGTAGCAGTGGGTACATTTTAACATCTGGTTTAGAATTTGTAGGGCACATATCTATTTGATCTTAAACCAAGTGAGCCTATAAAACAAATTGAAATTTTGATCTACAAATAGAAAAATCACACCATCATTAGAGATATAAGAATTCATCCTGTGGGGAAAAATTATACATCAAATGTTTGTATTTATACTCCTGCCTGAATCCAAGTGGTGGATAGAGCAAGTGATGCCTTTTGTCTTACCTAGCATCATGTCGCTAGTGTGGCTTAAAAACATTGATTTCCTTGATTTCATTTATTCTAATCACCTGATCGAGATAATAACATGAAGGTGTATACATTATATTTCAGCTAATATGTAGGTTAATGATTGATTTAAGAAGAAATACTGTCTTTAGCAGAAATTTAAGTTTTCCACAGGTTAATCATTCCATGTATGACCAAAGTTTCACCCTCAATGTATTTCAGAGGCTTTAAGTCAGGACACCAGCTGAGGTTTGTGGATTCCTAAAACAATATAAACTGATATTCTAGTTCAGTCATCAGCAATTTATGTTTTGGGACTTGAACAAAACTCTCAGTTTGCCTGTGTGTGCAAAGCAACATTTACTGTTATCATCAAATTCATCAGTTTTCTCAGTGTCAACTATTCATTAATTCCGTTTCTCAGTGCTGCCTTTCATTCATTCATTGCTTTTGCAATAGTATGTGTGTATATACAGTATATGTGAGTTTGTGTGTAAGTGTTGGTGCGTGCTCTCCTCTCAGACCCTCCCCCATGCTTTCTGTAACCCCCACTCCACAAGGTTTCCTTGTTTCTTTGCACTTTTTAAACCAGAGTTGTTGAATGTTTTTGTGTGTGCCGACGCAGAAATTTAGGATACTTTGGTCACAAGGAAATATTTGTAAATTTTCCATTTTATTATCTTGTCTTGCCTTCAGCTAACCCCAAGTTTGAACACCTTAAATAAAAGCTGTGTGCTTGAGTTTGCAGGGTGTGAGTGGTGACATTTGTCTCCCCTCTCAGTCTGTGTCCAGCTTTGAAGTCCTGGAGCCTCTGCATACTCAAAATATGACCAAACAGCGTGCACACACATACACGCACACATACACATACACACTCACACACACGTGTGTGTGTGTGTGTGTGTGTGTGTAATAGCTTCCCTTTCTCCAGGGTGACAGAGACAGAGAAAGATTGTCTCAGCACAACGATTACGTCTACAATGAAAGTGCAAAGATGCATTGGGTGTTTTTCCTGTGAAGTGATCTGCGAACATACATAGACCGTGGGTTATTCTAGGCCTGCGTGCCTGTGTGTGTGTCTCCATGTGTGTGTATCCTGCAGCACAAGTGACCTAACAGCGCCTCTGATCTGGCTTAATCGGTGGGTGCTGAAGGGCCAAGTAGGGCCAAGGGCAAAGATAAGAGATGAAAAAAAAAAAAACTGGCACAGTGTGTCAGAGGAACTTCAGAAGGGGGATAATGGAATGTTAATGTTAATGTTTAATGCTGCATTGGTAAGTATTTGTGAATGAGGGTCATGCCAACCACTAACTAGGCTTTCAACACCTGGTGTTTGACGCACAACAGGCTACAGGTTACCAAAGGGTTAAGACTGTGAAATATGTTTTCAGCATTTAGCGTAACATTAATAAATAGTTACATATTCCTCCATCCTTTCTATCTACATGAACAGGCTCATAACACATCATGTTATGTTAATGACTGGGCCATGTATGCTTTGTGTACCTCAGCAGCATGTGGTGGAGTTACGGCGTCTCCCTTACGTGTCATCCACACAGGCAGCATTCTCGCTGCTCACGACGCATATGAGATCTGTGTGCACAGAACCACACTTGAGCGCAGGACAACCCTCCTTGCAAGAGCAATATTGTAGTCTGAGGGTAGTAAACCATGTTTTATGCGCATGCAGAATCTGAACAACTACTGTCATTGTTCTGCTGCCCTCGAGTTTCATATGCTTGCTCGCCAGTGTTTTGTCTTTTTACAGTAAGTGGGCAGACCCAATCACCATAGTATCTCTAAATAATTGGTTATCTAACCGTCTTTTTTGATTGGCCATTGTCATTATATACTCGCAAGAGCAATGTTGTAGTGTGAGAGTAGTAAACCATGTTTTGTGCGCATATTGTAAACATATAAAACATTTATGTTTTTTCTCTGGACCCCTCCCCAAATTGACCAGTGGTGAAATGTTTAGCCGCATGTCATCACTCAATCGCTGGCTGTCGAGGTGGTGTCCAGCAAATGATGAGGTCTTTGCAGACAATTGGCGGACATTCTGGGGAAGACCTGATCTGATTAGGAGAGATGGCATCCATCCCACTTTGGATGGAGCTGCTCTCATCTCTAGAAATCTGACTAAGTAGATTCTAAACCCAAAACCTGACAAGCCAGAGATGAGGTCAGGGGACAGAGTTACAGTCCTACACGCTTCTCTGTGCTTCCATTAGGACAGTTATCTGCCAAAAACCCCATTGAGACTGTGCCTGTCCCCCGACCACCTAATCTAGTTCAATACAGTGCTATGAGGAGAGGAGTTTCTCATAAAAACTTAATTAAAATTAGCACAACCAATTACGTAGTTATAAATAATAGGAAAATTAAAGGTGTGCTTCTGAATATCAGATCTCTTTCATCTAAAGTTGTGCTAGTAAATGAGCTGATATCAGATCATCATATTGATTTGTTTTGCCTAACAGAAACCTGGCTGTCTAATGATGACTATATCAGCCTAAATGAATCTAATCCCTCAGTCATATCAATACTCATATTCAAGACACTGACAGAGGAGGTGGAGAAACAGCTACCTTTGATTCAGGTCTACTAATCAGTCCTAAACCTAAACTCAACTTTTACTCATTTGAAAGATTCATTCTTAGTCTTTCTCACCCAGCCTGGATCATGGTACAGCCTATTCAGTTTGTTACAGTGTACCGCTCTCCTGGTCCTTACTCTGAATTCTTAAGTGAATGTTCAGAGTTCCTGTCAACTTTAGTTCTTGAGACAGACAAAGTGATTATTGTAGGCGATTTTAATATCCATGTTGATGTAGATAATGATAGCCTTGGTTCTGCATTTATTTCACTCTTAGATTCAATTGGCTTC